>CM045448.1:9667642-10236470 GCA_024666655.1 Dascyllus trimaculatus | reverse complement strand
TTTTTTTTTTTATCATTTTAATGTATCAGTTTGATGGTTTAGATATGAGATTTTACAAAAACACCTGTGGCATAAACTAGTTTTGTACTTAAAATAGAAATTCTGCTCTGACTGGAGGCCATTTCTTTGTTGACACTGCTGCAGAAAGTAAAAGGCAGCTCATAACATTCAGCACTGTAGAGTGAAGCTTTCAGAATGTGTATTGATTTCTGTCACAGGTTCCTTTGCCATCTGTGGCTCCCACAGCCACACCAAACTGGAAGTCTTTACATTTGTTTTGTGTGATGAACGATGTAATTATCTTGTATGAACTGACAAAAAATGGTTTATTAGCCATCATCGAGCAGGCCCATGACTCCAGTTCACCCACAGGGCCTGGTGACAAAGCCTAAACTTATCAGCGCTTGCCATATGGATATCATTAGCTTGTTAAACACTAAGAGGTTTTGCTGGGAAGGACGATTAAATGGCACTACAATGGTTGGTAAACCTTTATAGTTTTTGGTTGCAGGGCACCTGTTGACACAGATACAGCAGTCTCTCTTTGTGCGGGTCTTACCTACAAGCATGCTTAAAGAGATTGTGTTTTTCATTGCATTTGTCCTGTGGTTCAGGCGGCAGACACCTTGGCAGTGCGGCAGAAACGACGTATCTATGATATCACCAATGTGCTGGAAGGGATTGGACTGATTGAGAAGAAGTCCAAGAACAGCATCCAGTGGAAGTAAGCACACAGTTTATTGTTGTTCCCCAAACGATTCAAATACTGTCTTTTTAATTAAAAAAAAAAAGAACATACAAGTGCTGTATTTGCTGTCTGAAAGGATTTTTTGTGTTTTGTGTTCTGTTTGTGGCAAATGTTCATTTTTATTCTAAATGTTAGTACAGAAAAAACATCTCAGTCTGCATGGCAACAGATAATTGTGTTAATAGTTTGGAGTTTAGTTCCGCCCTGACAAGGCCTTAATCACAGAATAGTAATTGTTTGTAGGTATTAAAGGGGGTGAACAATCAGAAACCAACTAAACATGTGTCTTGCAAGCAGTTACAAGTCGCTCCCAATCGATTAAGTCCACTGCACATCATAAAGCATATACGTATTATGGCTACGGAGGAATGACTGAGAAGCTGATTCTTCTAAGGATCACAGCACTAATTGTTGATTTTACCACGTGCATGTCTGCCTGTGTGACAAACACGCTCATGACTCTGCAACCATAAAAGAGTCTTAACAGCAGAGAAATGACTTGAACAGAAAAGTGCGAAGTCATATGAAACAAATTAGAATCTCAGTTTGCATAGTGCAGACTAACTCAGACTGTGAAGCTGACTACAGGCAATGTGTGCTTTAAATGTCCTGTGCATATTAGGCTTTGAACAAGTACACTGCTACAAAATGACCTGAACAAAGATCCTGTCTACTGCAGGTGTGCTACTACAACGTCCTAGACATATGTGAGCTAGGAAAAAGATGAACATGTCAAAATGGCTTCACCTAATTGCAGGTCATTGTCGTGCTTTGCGGTAGAAGGATGGTTGTTTTGGGATTCTATTTTTATTAAATTGTTAGGGATATGCTCATTGATCAGCAGAGAAAAAGAACCGTGAATGAACAAGAGTGCATCTGTTGCGCTAAGAAAAATGATTTTAGGATTTGAAGTGGAAAAAAAACTGACCATCTCAGCTTTTATTAATCAGCTGAACCACAATGAAATATAGCTCTTTCATTGTATATTCCCCACATTTATGGGGATATCTGAAAATCAGCCAGCCCACAATCTCTTGGGCAGATGTCATTAATTTCAATACAAATTCAAATTAAATGCCATGTCTGTCAAAAGCTGCAGTTACTGCTATATTTGTCGGGGGGGAAAAATGTCTTCCCTCAGTGCAGCTGTATCTGCAAAAGTGAATGAGGATTAATCTGCATAGCTGTATCAATAATAAAGCAGGGCGTTAATGAAAAACAGCATGTGGGTTCATGAATGTTTAAAGTCGTCCTTGTCTGCTGTCTGTATATGAAAAATTTTCCTTTGTGTTTCAGGGGTGTGGGTCCGGGCTGCAACACCAGGGAGATAGCCGATAAGCTGATTGATCTGAAGGCCGAGCTAGATGACCTGGCCCTCCGAGAACACGAGCTGGACCAGCAGAGGGTCTGGGTCCAGCAAAGCATCAAGAACGTCACAGACGACTCCAACAATAGTCCATATCCTTCACTGTGCAGTCTGTGTGTTTATGTGTAGATGAGGTTTTGCAGTGTTGCTCGGGACAGGTTTATCAGTCCTGAATTTATTCCAGTGTGCTTGATTTATTCGTCACTTCTGCTTCTCCCAAACTTAGCCAAAAAAAATCATTTTTCTCAGACTTGACAAAGCTTGTGACTGGTCTTGATGTGGAAAAAAATGGTGACTTTTTCATTTTATGTCTGTTGGAACGTTCCTTCTGTATTTTCTGTTATTTCAGTAGAGCTATGCTAAGTGCAGTAAAGTCCCACATGACAAATATAGCTCTGTAACTTTCACCTGTTCGTGGAAAATATTTAGTGGATTTGCAGGTTCGTAAATGTTTCTTTGAGCAGTGCCAAAACTGTGACTTCATTTGTCTGTAGGTACGGACGCAGTGAACAGCCAGATTCTTTCCCGCATAAGACAGACTGCCAGTTTTATCATCGACATCCAACGCCCCTGAAAAACAACGACGCTGCTGTATGAAAACCCCTTACAGCCATTTGCTAACATGCCAGAATGAATTACTTAGATGTGTTCTTTTTATGTGCTTTGTGGAAAGCACTCCTATGTGCATGTAGCAGTAGCACAACTGAGAGACCTATCCAGTCTCAGCACCTGGCAGCTCATGAGAGATAATCCTGGGTGTCCATCCCCAGTGACTCGTCCAAGTCCGTCAGCCACCCAGCTCAGGTTGAGGCTCTGTGTTGTCACTTAAAGGGGCAGTTTACCAATTTTGCACATAAAGGGCTCGGAGAGTATTACTCATCTTGTAAAAACTGTTTTATAATGTCCTCTGTGGTTCAGGAAAGAGATTTCTAAAGTCTGAGGAAATAATCCTGATGATGTCATTAGGCGTATTGGGATATTTAACAGACAGGGAGGGAGCACTGGAAGGTACTATTTAGTTACAGGAATGAAGTGAGAACCAGCGTTTTTAAAGCTTGACTCATATTAAAGTCACGTCTTGTGACACTTTATCTTGACCATTTGTTTTTTCATCTCTTGCAAGTAAATGTAAAAATTAGTATTAGTATTAGTTTTACTTAAACTATCTATGTTCAAAATGAAGTTGACATACTGGAGATGAAATGTCTTCTGCTCACAGATTCACTAAAGTCAGTTTGTAAAGATCTTTTAGGTGTCAAATATGACTTTATTTGAATTTAACCCTTAACACATTCATACTATGGCGTATATAAAACACGAAGACCTCTGTGGAGCTTTTAAAGGTAATAGTTGCTCAGTCTTTATAGAGATTTTCCTTTTTCTGCGACGAAAACAACTTCCCATCCCTCATCGCCTCGGTTCTTATTCCTCAGGTGACACACTCCTGGCCATCCGTGCTCCCATAGGCACACAACTAGAGGTGCCCATACCAGAAGCTGTAAGTACTCTTTGTGGAATTGCGTGCACCGTATGTCCAGCTGCCGTTTTGTCGATGTAACAGATTGAATGTGTGTTTGTGTACAGGTTCTCAATGGACAGAGAAAATACCAGATTCGTCTCAAGAGTTCGTCTGGTCCCATTGAGGTTTTATTGGTCAATAAGGACCCCTCCAGTGCCTCTCCTGTTGTTTTGCCCGTCCCTCCTCCAGATGACGTCCTTCAGAACCTCCCAGCACCGACACCTACCTCCCAGCCGCCCACTGCTGCCTCACAGGTCCACACATGATATCAGTGTTTTCTGTGCATTTGGTAATCTGTCTTTAATTACTGTGAAAAGAGTGAAAACGGACATTGGTGCTAAAACAAGTAGATTACTGGGCTAATCCAGGCTTATTCAGTAGAGCCTGACTTTGAACATGTCAGTTTCCTTTAGTTACATTAGTGAAATACTCTTGATAGTATTACCATGGGAAAAAATGTAACTTCTGCTTTTTTTTTGTCATTCAGTTTTTTGATTATGCAATGTGATGATTTTCTTCCTTCAACTTTTCACCCTCCAGGTCCCCAAAGCAGTTCCAGCCACTCCCACAAAACCAGCTGTGGCCACGACGTCGGCTACCGGAGCCAACCAGACCATGCCGGGTAAGGAGGGACAAAGTCCTCGGGAGTGATCTTAAAATATAGTGAATTATTATCTTGCTCCTGCGAGTGAACACACACACCCATCATTTCCTGGTTTTTTAATTGCAATTCGTCTCATGCTTGTTTATTCCAGAGGTGACGAGCACCACGCCACTCACCCCGACAACAGAAACACCTGCTACAGTTACTCAGCAACTACAGTCCTCTGCCTCCTTGGATGGATCTGCGTCCTCTTCTGCCTCTGCAGTGTTTGAACCAATTAAGTCAGACCCATCTGAATGTGAGTATAATGCGCTTTTGAATCTCTCTGAAATAAAGGTTTGCGTTCTACTGTTATATAACCACATTGGCACAATTTAATGGTTCATTTGTTTGTTTAATGTTAAATGCTGAATGCAGAAGTCTCATTTTCTACAGACGGAGGCTTATTATGCAAACATTCTATGAATAGTGATGACTTGCATACATAAAGAAGAATGTGAGACGTGTTTTCTGTGCTTATCTGTGAAAGTGTATGGCTGAAATGTTTTTTGTGATTTCTCTGTAGTGCTGGACTTTCCCAAAGAATTATCGGAAATGTTTGATCCAACAAAAGGTAAGCTTCTCTTGGGCCATTTAGAAACTATTTATTTCGTCACTATTCAGCGAAAAGCATCTCCAAATTTGGTAATTTTTAATTTTTCAAGCAAATTGAAGGACCAAATTCCATTATGTGTGGAGGAAAGTCTTTTCCTTTATTGAGATAAATACCGCACAGCTTAAAACGGGGTTGCTTTTCTTGAATCATAACAAGTTGAGACAAAGATAAATGGTTTTCATAAGATAGTTTCCACCCTTTCATACATTTGTCTTCAGTGTCCTGCAGACTTTTTTCTTTGTCTTTTTCTTTTAAAAAGTTCCTTCATTTCGATTCTTTCTCTGACAGAAATCATGAGTGGAGACCTGTTGGAGGACTTGATGTCTTCAGAAGGTACGTTTTCTTACACTGTTAGAGAAGAAGATGATTGTTACAGTAAAATAGAATGAAAATATCCACAGCACACGCTAATACTTGGTTCCTATTGCCTTTATAGTCCTGAGTAATATTCCTGACCTCTTTCTCTGTCCGTTTCACCCTCCAGTGTTCTCGCCTCTCCTCCGTCTGTCCCCCCCACCCAGCGACCACGACTACATTTACAACCTGGACGAGACAGAAGGCCTGTGTGACCTCTTTGACGTGCCCATTCTTAACCTCTGACCCGCGAGAATGTTTCAAACAGTCGCCCAAATATGCTAATCTACCTTCATTTTCTCCAAGTTGCCCCCACCCCCCCACCCCCCCTCCTTCAGTGACAGTGAAGGTGAGAAGAGGGGCGGGAATATGATCTGACGAGCGTTTCGAGGACACCGAGCTCAAGCCGAGCTCAGTCGGACAGCAGCTCGACGTACGGCCTCGTGAAGAAACACAGACGAGAACAAAACATTTTACTTACTGCTTTTCCAAGGAAAGAGAGTCGTAATTATATTTTTGGATTCTTGTGTATTACAAAGCGTTATGTTTATGTTTCAGCTTTTTTTTTTTTTTTCCCCCCACCCGCGTGCTTGTGAGGGAATGCGTGTCGGCATACTTTACGTAAGCGTGTCATTTTTTGAGTGCGCTTTTGTACCGAACCATCTCTTGAGTCGGACGTCTCCAGGAGGGAAGAACAAGAGAAACCCTTTTTCTTATCAGGTCAAGAGTCATGGCAGACTAACACAGTTCACGCATGGCTTCACTGAGTCCAAACACAGCTGGTTAAATATGCACTGTCCTCATGTACATAGAGAATATATATTTTGTATTACCAGCACACGTGGCTATTGTCTGATTGTTAACTACGTTTGTATCGCAGGCAGAGCAATAGTTTGCCAGTAAACAAAAGCACCAGGCTCAAATACTCATACCATGTGTATGAACTGCTTTGTTTTGAATAATAGGAATTCATTTTAACCAAACCTTTCAGTGTTGAGGTTTCATTGCGAACCAGTTAGAGAGAGAGAGGGGATGTTAATACTAAAGCTACTGAAGCCAATAAACTAACAAATGAGGACCAAAATGGGAAGTTTTGGAATTCAAGCATTTAAAACGAACACTTTTAAAGGTGCTGAGTGATAAAAGTGATTTCCTGCAAACTCCACATTGTGACCGCCTTGTTCTCAAACTGGTTCGCCTCTTCAAAACTGAGAGGTTTCATTTATATATTAAAAAAAAAAAAGTGCTTTCAGTGTCATTTTGGACGTTGCAGATTTTCATTGGCTCTGATTTGACTTCGCCGGCGTACGTCGGAGGAATTAGCTTTCCACGTTCCAAAATGAGTTGTACGGAAACTGTCTCCGAGTCATAATAACGTGTGTATATGAATGCCATTGTACCGAGTCTGTTTGTATGTACGCGTTTCTGATGTCTTTTTACTGATGCAGTGAATATCGTCACTCTGTCATCCCGTTTTTGTATATTTGGCACAGATCCCTATCGAGTATTTTTTGTTGTTTTTTTCTGTTTGTGGTAAATGGAAGTACTGCCTATCACTCTAAATCAGAATTTTTTTTTTCCCCAACTCTAATCATCCTCTTTGTGCAGCGGACAGATGAGTATCATTTCAGGATTGTTACTACTGTTGCTGTCGAATCAGCCCATGGATAATATTCATGTTCCTACAGTACTTTTTTGTAAAATCACTTTTATTATGTAATAATGTCCATTTTTTTGCCCTGGATGACGTGTATGTATGTACTGTGTATATCCCTGTGTACCGCTTGTATAGAATAGCATTTATTTTTTATACCAGCTAGAAATACTATTCCAGGATTGTTGCTACTAATATGGGGCTACACGTCAAAAGTTTAAGGAATTTTCCTCCACAAAAACCTTCTGCTTTATCCAAGCATCCCGTCTCATTGTTGCACTTTTTGCATCTCTCTGGACAGACTGGTCGCCGCTGCTCTTTGATCGGTAGCCGGCCGTCGTGTTCGGATGGTGTTGTGAGCAGCCGGGGAGGTTCAGTGTCTTGTGTGTGCGCCGGCGTGTGGGACTCAGGCACACAGACCGGGTTTTTTAACAGGCTCACCTTTGCTAAGCTGTAGTTGCATCAAGTGAAACAAAATAAACACTTTGGTATTGTTCGTGCGTTGTCCAGTTTCATATTTAAGTACGGTGTCACATTGTCAGCGTTATATTTTATTGTCAGTGTAGGTTTTTGCTGTAAGTTCAGTTTAGAACTTGATTTGGTCTTAATGTGGCTGATGATAGAATTAATTTGTGTTTTCAGCTGTTTTTCTGCCTTCCATAGCTCGCTTTCTGGAAACCTGATAATGTGCATAAACCTAAAAAGAACTGCTAAAGATGAAGTTAATAAGATCCTGCAATAAGCATGTTTTATCCCTTAAACTACACTGATCAGAAATAAGACATATATGGAGTATGCTCTTATTTACAAGTCATCTCTACCCTGTAGCCTTAAAAGTTTCATGAGATCATGACGAAATGATAATTAAAATAGTGAGGTTAATCTCCATGATTCATAACACTGTAGGGTCCCAACCCTAATAGGTATTATAGTCAAATAAAGTTGTATTTTCTATCCTTTTTGTATGGTTTTAACCATTAATATGTAAATTAATACTGCTATAGGGCATTAATTTAGCCCCAATTTAAACTTGTAAGATTTATTCCTACTTAATAAAAAAATTAAATATCTCAGCATATGAAGCAAAAGTTCAGTTTTATTCCAAAATAAAAGTACTGTATTGCTCAAAAGGAGAAAAACAGCTGAGTAGCAACCAATAATGTAATAACAACCAGTAACGTAATACCTGCCAATAATGTAAGAAGTTATTACGTTAATTTTAAAATAATCCTTTGAAAATGTAATAAATGTAGTCGATAGTGTAATAATACATAGATAGGACTGCAGTTCTTGGAAGTAAGAGTTTTTTGCAGTTGTTGTGCAGTTTGCTCATCAAAAATAGGTCTAGCAGATGGCATAGTCGTTATAATCATTCATCAAGGATACGTCACATGTAGCTCTCACTCTCCTTAGTTATGATTGTACGAGCCAATTTGAGAATTATTTGAAATCTTTATTGAGAATATTGTTTATTTGCTGAGATATGTTAATTCATCATTTCATGTCAGGGTCTCTTTGGATGTTGCGTTGTCAAATTAATTTACCACATTTTTTCTTGGAAAACATTTATTTTTTTATTTTAAAAAATCTTTTCTCAAACATTTCTCAAGGAAAAATGATTCAGTCCTCATTTAAAACTGTATTTAAATGACTGGACTGCCCCTATAATGGCACTTAACTCCAATATACAACATAGAACATGAACACTTATTTAAAAATGTAAAAAAACTAAAGAGCATTATGACGTTATTGGCTCAAAAACATCACTACATTGGCAGGTATTATGATATTGGTTGCTACAAGGTGTTTTAACATTGAGGTTTTTAACCCCAATATTTAAACTTGTAAGGTTTATTTGTCATGTTAACTTTTTTTACAGGAAAGCACTGCTGTTAATGTGCAGCATAAATAATGTGACTTCACTTCAAAATGGAGAAACGGCTTATTGCTAAAAAAAAAACCAAAAACATTACAGTACATTATATTGTCACTGTGCCAATAATCCCCAGCTGGGAACTGTTGCTGGATGTCATTCAGTTTTATCTCTTCCTCCCGACATTTCCTGTCAAGTCTCCCTAAAAGAAAGTCTTAGAATAACCCAAAAGATATCTAAAAGAAAGAAAAAGAAAATATGTCTGTTATAGTGGAGAGATATGAGGAGCAGCAGTATCTTTATCAGTGAGACAGGAGGATGACTATTCACTGTCGGAGCACAGTAACAATAAGCCTGATAATTTAATACTGATCATAGAAAGATGTGGTGTTGGAGAAAACAGGGACAGCAGGGGGCAGCTGCAACCAACTGTAGCCGACCCAGAGGTTTGAGTTAGTTCATTTGCTATTTCTAACAAATGCAGATGAAAAAATATAACATATCTCAGCATATGAAGCAAAAGCTAATTTGTATTTCAAAGTAAAAGCGTTGTATTGCCCAAAAGGGGGAAAAAAAACAGTCCTAAAAGTTACTTACTGTTGGCTCTGTGGAGATTTAAATGATGTAGTCAGGACAAAAGTTTCTAACAGTTTTGTTCTGTCTGTTGTAGATGTATCATTCCAATCTTCTTCCAGGTAGCAAAATTATCTTCATCCATACTTGGGCCACATGCTTTTGTTTCTTCCTACCCAGTATACACCCAGTGCCAACAGCATAATTGCTCAATCAAACACAAATGGGCCCGATCTGACCCACTTTATGCTTTATTTGAGACTTGTGACCCAAACACTGTAACAATCTAATTATAATAACTTGGCCCAGCTCTGGCCCACACAGTAAATACTGATGGTACATTGAAAAGTGCTGCATGAAGGGTTTCCTTGTTGCGCTGGAGATTCAAAGTCGCACCCAACTCTAGTTCTCACTTCTCTTCAGGACCATCCCTTTGTTGCACAACTGCATTTCTTTCATCTGTGTTTCTGAGAAGCTGAAAAACAAAGCTCTGGTTTTCTGTAAGTATTCTAAATGGGAAAGTTGTTGCAAGTGCTGATAAATAGCAGCAGTCTGTTGCTTAGAAAATGCTCAAACACACTGGTATCATTTTCAGCTTTTCAGAAGGACAGATTAATGCAAAAATCATAAAGTGGAAGAGGCCAGTGGAACACAAATCAGCACTCGTTGATACAGTTTATACAGTATTTACATATATGTGTGTGTGTTTCTGTGATAAGTCGAAGCAAATATAAATATATTCAACTCACCTTTTATTTTGGAGGAAAAATGTTTTGTTAAATGTAACTGAACTTTTATTAAAGTGTAACTGAACATTAATGTTAATATAATAATTTAATGTACACATAATAATTATAGAATAAGAGTGATGGGAAGTCCTGAAGTACATTTACACAAATACTGTAGCTATATATAATTTTATTATTTGTGTATCAGAACTTTGCTTTTCCTGAGTTCCTCTCCCAGTATATAAATATATTCAACTGAACTCAGCTTTTATTTTGGAAATAAAATGTTTTGATAAGTGTAACTAAACTTCCCTGTGTGTGTATTAATGGAATAAAATGTTTTAGAATAAGAGTGATGGGAAGTACCTAAATACATTTACACAAATACTGTACTTAAAGTACAATTCATGGATATGTGTACATCAGAACTTTGCTTTTTCTACATTCCTCTCCCATCAATCATCTTGTGACCCTTCAGATTTACCTGCTTTCCCTGTATATAGAACTACATATAAAGCAGTTCAAACAGTAAAATGCTGCTCACACACTCATGCTTCAGTTTTAATCATCTTTAGCATCTGACTTTAATACTTTAACTGCATTTTCCCGCTATGACTTACAGTAAACACCAACACACTTGTGCAATATCACACAAAGTATTCAGAATTGTATCACCTGTCAATAATTGCATTATTTCTAAGTTGATAAAGCACACAAGAGTTTCTAATGAGGAAAAAAAACAGAAAACTATGGCCTGGGCAAGTATGTTGTCTTATATCCAATAGAAAGTCTTTGGAGTATTTTAAAAAGAAAATAAAGGCAGAACAACTCAACCCCTCCAGAATGGAACAGCTGGGAAAACCAAAATCACTGAAGAGAGGACAGAACATTTCTCCAGAGATTTGGTATCCTGTATGCAGAGGAGAAATGAAGATTTCCCTATTAGACATTGTAAAAACCCATCAGCACTAAGTTTACTATCGTATCTGCATTTGTGAATCTAGTTAACTTTGGTATATTTGTGTAAAAATGTTGCCATTCAATCAGCTAATTCATTATATGACAATTTCTTTGTGTTTAAAAAACGAAATAAACATCACACATTATTAGAAACTCATCTAACCGGATGTTTTTTTAACTAGATTAATAGTTTACTATCATATCTGCTTTTATGAATCCAGTAAATGAGGAAGATTGAAGATTTGAATCTCAGTAATGACAGGTGTACTGACTTTTGTTGCATGAAGTTTGAACTTTGGGACTGAGATTTGTAATATAGTAGATGTAAGCTGTTAAGTTTTAATTTGACATAAGAGCAAATAACCTACTGTTCAACTCAAAAGCAATACAACTACTTTAACGTCATACAACACTGAATCGTTTGACATTTATGCGATATTGCACATGGGGTGTATGCATTGGGTTTTTACTCAAGTAGGCTTTTTTATGCAGGAGTTTTACTTGCAATGTAGTATTTTTATCTTGCTGTAATGGCGATTTTACTCAAGTAAATGATCTGAATGCTTTTCCCACCTCTTTACAGTAAATTGTGTCAGTTTCTTTCTAGTGGAATATTTCTTGTAGCTTTATTTTCACATTAAAGCTCCAACTGTACCACATTATGCAGGGAGAGTTTTATTGTGAAAACCGTCCCCGGAAGCTGTATTCTAAATCCGGAAACTTGACACAACCCCTTCGACTGAGCGACTCCAGCCAACCCGGAACTTTTAACTCAACTAATCCCTCCTGAAAACTTGCTGTAAGGAGTTTTCTCCTGACTTTCTCAGCACTTCGGATGTTCCTCTAAGCGAAGCCACTTCTGTGGACTGACTTCGTTCCTCCTGAAGGACTTAAAAGAGCTGACAGTTGCAGATGTTTCTCGCTCCGAGTGCGGCGGTTCCTGCAGGACAGTAGCCCTCGACTTGTCTTTTCATACCAGGTAGGTGAAAAAAAAAAAAAGAAAGAAAAAAGCTGTGCAGCTGACTCTCACATTTCTTTCACGACACTGTCCTGTTTTCTGAAAGCTTCGGTAGCAGTTTTAAATAAGTTCAGGTGCAGTTTTGGCATTTATTTGCCTTAAATGCTAAAAAAAAAATAGCTTAAAACATAGTTTATATAGCAGCACATGAGTCTGCTGAACTGCAGTGAGTGTGTGTAAAACAGAATGATGTTATTATAATAACCAGGCAGCATATGAGTGCACAGTTTGAATGCTGGTCTTTTCTACTTATGAAGTCAAAATCCACTAAATCACAGCAGAAGTTGAATCTGTGGCAACCTCCTGTCTTTCTCATGAAAAATGTCTGCATTAGAGATTTACTCAGTGTGTGTGTGTGTGTGTGTGTGTGTGTGTGTGTGTGCTACCCTGTCAGTTCAGGAATTTCAGGCAGCTGAGAGCTTCCCCCTCCACACACACACACACACAGACTTCCACAGTGGTGAGGGGGTTGTCTGTCAGTCCAGGGGGTCTGAGACACACACTGGGTCTGCAGGCCAACAAAAGGACCGGGCGTGCTTGTGGTTTTAGGCTTGATGCAGCACAGAACAGTACAGACGGTGACAGCTGCTGCTGAACGTGGGTCGACTTTTGGCTTTTTTAAATGATCCGCTGCTCTCCCTTTGATAGATTTCTGTCTTACTGTTAAAGGGAAGATATACATCCATGCCTAAATTGGGTTTTTTAGAGTGGTTGCTGTCATAACTTCCCGTATCATGATCACCTGTTGAACAGTCTGCTACTCGTGTAGGAAAACAGAAAAGCCTACTAGGATCAAACCTAACAGGGCTAAATATTCATTAATTTCCTTGCAACTCGATTAATAGATTACTTGTTTGAGCTCTAAAATAAAGGAAAGTAGTTAAAATTGTCTTTAAAACGTCTACAAGTGGCTTAATTCCCTATAACACAGTCCAAAACTCACTAATGCTAAGTTTACTATTATTAATTTACTTGCAATTTGATTAATAGATTATTTCTTTGAGCTTGAAAATACAAGAAAGTAGTTTAAAATGTCTTTAAAAGTCTACAAGTGGCCTGATTTCTCTGTAAGAAACAGTCCAAAATCAACTTAGTTTACTGTCATATCTGCATTTGTGAATCCAGTTAACTTTGGCGTTGTTTAGCTGCCATAACTTCCCATATTGTGATTACTTCTTTAGCTGTCCGCTAACAGCACATGTGTAGGAAAACAGAAAAGCTGTCTATGATCAGTCCTAAAGGGCTAAATATTTACTAATTTGCTTGTAACTTGATTAACAGAGTAATTTTTTGAGCACTAAAACAAAGAAAAGAAGTTGAAGATGTCTTTAAAAAGTCAATAAGTGGCCTGATTTATCTATCAGACAGTCCGAAACCAATGAATACTATGTTTACTGTCATTAATTTGCCTGCAACTTGATTATTTGATTACTTGTTTGAGCTCTAAAATAAAGGAAAGTAGTTTAAAATGTCTTGGAAAAAGTCCAAAAGTGGCCTAAATTCTTAATAAGGCAATTAAAAACCCACAAATACTTAGTTTACTATCATATCTGCATTTGTGAATCCTAATAACTTTGGCATTTTTGTGTTAAAGTGAGGCAGATCCATCATCAAATCCAATTTTTGGACAAGTTCTTAAGACTTATAAACAAAATAATCCTCACACATTATTAGAAACTTGTCTAACTGGATGTTCTTTAAATAGATATCAACCTAATTATGTCAGCTGGAAGTGCTGCATTGCCTGTAATGTGCTAAAACCTTAACTTCACTTCTGTTTAACAGCAGACACATGCAGAAGGTGTGGTTTCAGCTTCCACATGCTTAAATTCAGGGGACATCACAGACAGGCACAGACAGGTACAGACACTGGCTGATACTCACACTCTGGTGGTTAACCTCTTTGGAGGCTCAGATGAAAACCTCCCCTCTTTCTCTTCTGCTGAGTTCAGAAAAGGAAGCGATTCACACGTGTGTGTTTTTTTTTGTCTTCTTTTTTTACTGAGCAGCTGAGGCGTCCAAAAAACTCAGGGTTAGTTTTAGTGGTTGAAAGTGCAAAAAATACTTCTGATGAGGGTTTTCATTTTCTATACAGTCTGTCTGTCTCGTGAAGTTGCTTGTCTGAAGAAAGGCGTGAATTTATGAACTTATTTGTAGTTCTAGCAACAGGTTGTATTACAATCAGTTAATGTCATTAAATGCAGCATTGCATAAAACTGATCTCAGCATTTTTTTGGGTTTAGCTCCGTTGCAGTTGAGGAAACGAGCAGCTTAAATCACAAGCTTAAATTTATCCTTCGTCTTGCAGAATGCCAGTGCAGGCTGAGCCCCAGTCAGTGTTACACGAAGCCTGAAACGTGTACAGACAGGTCGTGATGAACGCAGACTAATGGTGCTTTGTCGCGAGCTCGAGTAAACTCAGAGCACTGGAAGCCCTCTCGACTTAAATGAGTGTTTAACCTGCTGCTCTAACTAATCTGCTATTGTGACCTGAGCTAAAGTCTGCCATTGTCTGCTATTCTTGCTGGGTAATTTCTGTTCATGCATTTCTGTCATATAATCTAATTCCCTCCTGGGTAAGAACGCACCTTTAGAAAGTCTGTCAGCTGTGGAAACGCTCACCTATAGCTGTCTAGAAACGGTTCAGAAGGTGTACATAATCTTGATATTGTGATAAGGGACAAGATGTTATCTAAGATTTCTGTCTGGGTACCATCTTAACATAGTTTACTGATCTTGGAGATAACTTTCCGCTGCTGATGGAGGTTGAGTGAAATGAAATCAAAAAACTTCTGTCTGTGTGAATACATTTGCTACAGTTTCTCAGAGTTTTTTTGTGCATATGAAAGCAAATTGCGGTGCAGCGGTTCACACTGCCGCCACAGAGCAAGAGAGAGGTTCTGTGCCTGTGTGAGTTTTTTCAAGGTAACCTTCCACAATTCAAACATATGGATGGTCGTTCAATTAGTTATTCTAGATTCAGCCTCACTGTGAGTCTGCATGGTTGTTGGTCTCATTGTGTTACATACACCAATCAGCCACAACATTAAGACCTCTGATTGGTGAAATGAATGACATTGATCATATTATTACTATGTGGTGTTCTGCTGGAGAACCTTGAATTTTGGCATCCATGTTGATGAGACTTAGACACCCAAATAAATATTGTCCCACAACAAGCATACTCCCTCATGCAAATGGAAACCCCAAATGTCACTGGAGGAAAATGCACCCCACCACATGGAAAAAACATCAAACAATCAGGAACATGTTGAGGAACATGGCAATGGCCCAACATGTTGATTTGACCTCCAAACTTCCTACACCCCATTGTGATCAAGCATCAACAGGATGCAGTGGAACAAGTTTGATTGACAGAGGCCCCACTGCACAAGCCAGAGCACCCAAAGGACCCATTGCCAACGTCCTGGTTCCAGACCCCATAGGACACCCTGAGAGGTCCTCTTGTCCATGCCCAATGGTTCAAAACATTTTTAAGCACATAAGGGGACCAACTGAATATTAGGCAGGTGGTCATAATGTTATGACTGATCGGTGTAGATAGTTAATGGACCAAAAAGCATTGCAAGTCACATTATTGAGTAAAAACGTGAATTCAAACTTGCTTATAATTTCTCTGTAAAACCAAACAAACAACACTCAAAGTTAAAGTCTACAGTTACGGCTAGCGGCTCTGTGATACTGTACTTACTGCTGCGTAGCTACACTTTCCGCTAAATGCCAATTACAGCATGTGAACATTGTCCCAACACCTTTTGACAATGTGCATGAGCAGGTTTGATATTTACTGTGTCTTTTATTGTCTTAGCAAGTGTTTAGCGTGATTGCTAATTTGTCTTAACTCAAAGCAATGGACAAACTGGACAAAGAGTTAACCTGATGATGCTGTTTTAATGAAAGAGAAGTCATCTTGAGGACTGCACTGCAAAAGTTGGATTAAATTCACGCTTAAAGCACCAAAGCTTTGTTTCTGTTTACCTTGTAAGATTTGCAAAAAAGCCCAACTACAGGGTCGAATTATGTTTTAATATTTGTTCCGTACTTGCGTCCAGCTGAAAGAATGAAAGAAAAACGCGTCATAAGATTATACTCCATCTCAGCATCACATTTAATGCAATACACAGTTTGCAATTACAGTCAGATCTACTCGCGCCTTAATAATGAGGGAGTGACATTGATGAGTCAGTTAACTTTTGCATGCAGACTTTCCTTTGTACTATCGACTGCAGCTGCTCTGGCCCTTCAAATTTACCATATTTGTAGATGATTATAATTTGTTCTTCTTGTGAGGAAATATGCAGCTCTAGACACGACCATGTTTGCATTTGGCCTTGTAGTTTTTTTTCCCATGTAAACACACTCACAGCTCGAGTTGGAAAACTTGGCTTCATGCGACTCTTCAACTTGACTGTGGCTGTTGGGTTTAGTGAAGATAATGAAAACATATCCTGAGTTTGATGAACTTGCTTCGTAGTACCGCGCAAGGAGAGTGTTTGTACCAAGTTTTACGATAATCCGTTCAATATTTGTTGAAACATTTCCACAAATGTCAGCTTCATGGTGGCTCTTAGCTAAAGTCAGTGGGATTAAATTGCTGCGAACCATGAATGTCTTCATTTTACTCAAAACCAAAGTGGTAGACCGACATTACGTCTGTGTAGCTGGTCGAGAAGCTGAAAGCGTCCCAGCCAGTGTGCATTTCACTATTCATACATACCTGTGAGGAATTGGTTGGACGAAACAAAACACAATCCCCTTTCATTCTTCGTGGTGCAACCGAAGCAATAATTTGCAGATGGGTTCAGTTTCGCATTCATCATTACACAGCTCAGACAGCTTAAAAGCCACAGGCAGTCTGCGTTGTTTCAAAGAAACGACATGCCTTTACCCAGAGTTTTCCTTTCGAATAAGCTGACTCATAAGCTGCCCTCGAATAAACCTACATTCCTGCAAATCTCTCAAAGATTACGGCGTTTTGTTATTTGCGAGGGGGAAGTTGACCTTCAGCACCGGCACCAGTATACCAGAATGATTTCAGCACCTCGGGCTTTTCGTTTCCATCTGGCCTGTGTAAATTATCCAAAAACAAACTTGACGTGTTTGCATCTGCTGGTTGATTGTAATCATCGGTCCTCCCTGCTGGGCATCATTCGCATTTTCATTCTTGCTTTGAAGGCGTTCTTTATCTGGAAAGATGCTGCCTCGGGGCCACTGAGGTGAGAAGACAGTAATAGAATGTGGTTGCTGTTGTGATGGTGAACCTGCCATAAAGTGAAGGAGCTTTACTTTTTGAGACCAGAACTGATGGCATCCAAGAAATCAAGCTGAAAGGTTATTAATCACACTGAATGCAAACAGGCACCGAGCTCAACTTCTTTTCTTTCATCATGAGCTTGTGCACGTACAGAAAGAATTTAGATCCAATCATATTGTTTCCATGTGCTGAGAGAGAGAGAGAGAGACGGTGAAGGACGAAGAAGGGGGAAGGGTTGGAAGCACAACAACAGCTTCTTCTGTATCCTCTGGGAACGCTGTCTGAAGGCTGGGGAGGAAGTGTGTATGTGCGACTTGGGAAGTGGGAGAAGAAAGAGTGAACAGACAGTTTTTGGCCTTCCTGGTAAAAGTAGAAGAGGAACAAAGTGCTCAACAGATTCATACTGAAAATGAGGACTTTACAGTCATGAGTCATTCGTGAGTTCACCTTAGAGAGATGCTGCTTTCAGGTCGGTTAGCATTCGCTCTGTCTTGAATTAATAATCAGTTTGACACAGCAGCACAGCCCACGCTTCTGTTGTTAGGTTGAAGTCTGAACAGAATTATTGTTTAACTCTACCCAAGGACTTGAAGTGCCATCAGATACAAACTCAAGCCGCATCGATTTCAAATAGTCGTCTCTGAAACATGACAGAGGTTCTGCAGGGAGTTGTTCTTTCATATCCCTCTGTATCTTGTTCGTGACTTTCATTTCTTTTTTCCGTCAACAGTTACAGCGTGGTGGAGTCCAGAGGTTCCAACATGCCTCAGCAGAAGGACATAGTGAAGATCGCCATCCAGATGCCTGGGGCCTACCCCCAGCTCATACAACTGGATCAGGTAATGGATGATCACGTGCACACACACAATTCCAAATATCCTATAAATAACCTGTAAACTGTAGATGAACTGGGTCATTTTAGGCTTGCTTAGAGGTTCATAAGTCTATTTTTTGGGTCTACTAGAATATTTTTGCATGCTTTAATGTTAAAAAAAACATTATTGTTCAAATGGTGTAAATTGCACCATCACTTTTTCTCACTGTGTCTAAAAGACACCATTTTAGCTTCAGTTTCTTTAAATAAAGTTCCTCCCTCTTGAAAAGCCCAATCTGCTCTGATTGGTCAGCCTGGGCCAATGAAAGCAAACAACATTGATTACATATTGTCATCTCAGATTCTGTGGCGTAGCTTCCTGATGGTTCGTGTCCACAGGGGCATTTTTACTCCTGATGAATCACACTGCTTCCCAACATTGGACGCTTGATGGACGTACAACTCGGTAGTCTGCGATAGATGTTTGGTAGCTAATCAACACACGATTCGCCTCCCTATGGTTACGCAAACATTGGCTGCACCGAATTGGACAATGTTCCACTCTTATCTACGTTACAAACTGGACAAACACGGCGCCCCATTTGGAAACTTTCTCTTTTATTAGAAAATAGTTCCTGTAAAATGTGCTTCATAAAACTTTTGTAGTGAGAAATAGTCTATGCAGTTGCTGAATCTGTCTTCATTGTAGATCGATAATGGTTAGTTCACAAGTTTTTTGGAAGTTTCCAGAGGTGTCAGACCAAGATCAGTGCTTTGAATTTGCATAAAGTAGCCAAAAGCTCAACTTTATGCAAATGAGGAGTATGACGGCCCATCTCTCAAGATGCATTGCAAATTTGGTCACATAGACGATAAATGGGAAACGATGAAGCAACAAGTCTTGTGGACACTTACTTTAGAAGTTGTTGGCTGCTAACAAGTTCAACTATACATGCTTGAACCAGAATCAGAACCAGAGAGACTCTTGCAGAAGTCATGAAATTACACAAAGTTAACGGGAACCATAGTCACATTAGCCACACAAGAAGACTAGGATTTTTCAATTGTTGTGGGGACAT
The DNA here is from genome assembly GCA_024666655.1 of Dascyllus trimaculatus. Lineage (NCBI taxonomy): Eukaryota > Metazoa > Chordata > Actinopteri > Pomacentridae > Dascyllus > Dascyllus trimaculatus. The sequence goes on along the minus strand of CM045448.1, from coordinate 10,217,250 downwards.
TGCCACCAAACATAATGGATCTTCTGTTCCTCGGGTGCTGGGAGTGCATGAAGACTCTTGTGTTCACTCTTGCAGCCAACACAGTACATTTTGCATGTTTTGCTCATAGCTGACAGAGTTTACAGATAGCAGAAGCAGCTCTTGTGAGAAAATAATGACAGACTGCTTTATTTTAGGGTGCCGAATTTGCTTCCAGGAGGGCGTTATGCAAATATGTACATGGTGATGCAGATAAGTAATGAAAGAATAGCCTGGACTGCCCACAGGGTGTTTGAGGCAGTTCAGGAACGGATTTTTTCGTAGAGGAGAATGATTTTTCGCTTAACGTTTTACCTACACATAAAAGCTATGACTCATATAAGGACAGGGAAAACCCCCAAAAGCATAATATGGGCTCTATAAAAATAATACAGTTATAGCATCTTAGTCATGTATGGAGTCTCTGATGTCTGTCTTTTCTCAGACTTTGCTCGAGCCGGCTGCTCCATTTGCTAGACTTAGTAGACTCGAAGGCCGCAGGGATAACCTCAACCTTTAAGAGCTGCTGTGAGTTTAACTGACACTGACACCAGGGCATGAATGTTAGATCAGGAGGTTTGTGGTCCGAGAACTCCCTGGAGCTGGGAAGACAAAAACGTGCACACACAATTTTAACCATACACAACAAGTTTTATGTGTCTGGTTTGTTGAAGGTCACCAATGTGTTAATACATACCAGCGTCTATTCACTGTCATGCTGCTTACAAACTGGCATGGCTGCATGCTTTTATACATCTGGGAAGACTAGCTGAGAATCACACAGGAGGTGTTGTATGATCTCATGATGTATTTTTGTGTCTGTTGTGTTGCTTATTACAATATTTGTTTGCTGAACTTGTGGGCTGCTGCTCAGACTGCCAAACCAGAACCCAAGTTTTCTCTGACCACAGGACTGCTTATCTGAATTAGTATTTATTACTTTGTTATAAATAGATCTCATCATCTAGACCTAAATGTGGCTTCATAGAGGTGGTTTACAAAGATTTCTATTTTGACATAGTAGCACTGGCTGCAGGTCGGATGGATATTTCAGTGTTAATACACCATTTTTTTGGCACATATACTCATGCACAGTTGTTTTTCCATGTAAAATTCTATTCAGTATGAAATATTTAGACGTCTCTTCATTCAGTGCATGTTGTGTATTTACTGGAAAATCCCAAGAAGTGGCTACACTCATCATATTATTCGTTGAACTGGCAGATTCTCTGCTGCACTCTGAATTCCTGTGATTGCATAACTAAGTGCGTCTGTTTCACTAGAAGAAAATCAACACTCATGTTAGTTTTCAAATGCTGCGACAGTTGTTCCCCTAGAAACTGAACGACGGGGATAATATTGGTGCTATAAAGCTTTTGGGTGATTATGTGGTTGCATGACTGTGACGATCCGCACTTCCCCATTTCCAACGTGGTTCGAGAGAGATTTAAAAATAGTTTAACAAGGACAAGTTTTGTGATACTGATGAGCGTATGTGATGTCACTGGCCGCTAGTTAGACGAACAGGTCAGCTTTCGAATATCTTATTTTCAACCTCACATTACATTTTGACAGACACATATCCACCTATGGGATCCCCCCCCCCATGTCTTAAATATAAAATGATACTTAAGTATATATATAATTAAACATTGTTTTGTCAAATAATTAGAAGTCCTACATGAGTTTCCAGTGATTCCTATGACTCTTGATTTTCTACGATGGAATGATTGCAGCATATGCATCTTTGTCACAAATAACAATCATGCATTTTGGTTGTTTCTGATTCAGATCTTTGATTAGATGTCCTTTCGCCATTTTCACCTCATTTGGGTGCTTTGGTAGGCATCCAAAAGGTTCTGGCAAGCTTCTGGTTGAGCCCTCCTCTGGATAGAAATAAGTTTAATGTGTTTTTTAAACACAACCTACATTTTTTTGAAGGGATTTAAGTCAGGACTTTGATTAGATCAGTCTAAAACCTTAATTTTAAACTGATTTAGCCATTTCTTTACCATTCTGATGTGTTTTTGGAGTCAAGTGTCTTGTTGGAAAACCCAACTGTGTCCAAAACCTCACCATTTGGCTGTTGTTAAGGTCTTGAAGATGTGGTGGTAATCCTCCTTCTTCATTATTCCATTTACTTTGTGTAAAAAAACAGTTCACTGGCACCAAAACAGCCCCAGAGCATAATACTGCCACCACCATGCTTGGCAGTAGGTATAGTGTTCTTCAGATTAAAGTCTAAATCTAAACAAACTGCTGGTCATTGTGGCCAAATAGGTCAAAAAGCCAAGTAGTTCCTTTTTTCATGTTAGAATTCTTTATTATTGTTTTATTTCATAATGGCATATTTCCTCATGACATTTTCACTGCATAACATCATTCAAATGGCAATAATAGAGTCGCCTCCTTTTCACCATTCAGCCAACCACATCCCCCCGACCTCTTATTTATTTAACTTTACAAGGCTGCACATGGAGAAGTTTGCTGTGCAGAAGTAGCCAGTCAGAGCCACGAAACATGTCATAGCTGCATTTGTGAACGAATTGTGATGCCTTAGCTGTGAAATTGAATCAAAACTGGCACTGAATTTTAAAAAAAGAATGATTTAAGCTGCATTTCTTGTGTAGATCTGTAGCTCTGGGCTGCTGTTGGTGGCTCACGTGGCAGAATTTTGACTGTGGTGGTTGGTTATTTCCTGTTAAAATGCACTGAAGAGTCACGAGTTAACATCTCAATTAAGAAAATGATGTGTGCAAGCTTCCCATTGACTCTTATCAAAAATTCAGATATTCTGTAATGTAATCATTGGTCTTTTTTATGCAGATCGAAGCCAACATGTAACATTTTATATGGCAAATGGAATGGAATTCTTTGTTACACTTGGAACCAGTATGGCTTGAAATGCTAAATATCTCCTCCCACTTTGCAAATCTATTGTGAAATGTAAGTTGCATTGGTGAAATTGAAACAATATGTATATTGCTAAATGAAAATGATTTAGAGTAAACCTCTATTCTGAGAAAAATAAGCAACGAAGTAGCATTTCATAATAATGAGTTGGATTTGACTTCTTCTATTCTTTTAGACAGATTATTCATATGATCCTTTTCATAATGTCTCTTTTAAAATTTATTTAATTGAATGCTCTATACTCATTTACTGGTTTTGTTTCTTCAGCTTTTACCAAATGTGACTATGTGTCCATGCGTTTCCCAGAAGCCTTGTGGAAGTTGTACTTCCTTGTGCAACAAAACTACACATAGGTTTCAATGTAAACTGTGTACCATGTAATAGGCGTGTGTGTGTGTTACGGTCACATACTGTCGGTCACTTGAAGGGTTTCAACAGTGTGAGAAAGAACGTAACTGACCTCAACCACAGTGGTAATTTCAGCAACACCCAGCTTCACGTTTTTTTCTCAAATTCTAGTATCTTCACCAATGTTTCTAAGATTTTGTTTTATAATTATCCTACCAGAATCAGCACAATTTCATATTCAGAAGTCGTTGAGCCCCTTCTCCACTCATAGTAGTTTTATTTTAGATCACAACCCAATCAAAAACTTCCCATTGGCCCAAACATTTCCACTAGACACTTCTGATTGGCTGACCTCTCTGCTGCCACTAATAACAGACCATCCACTGGGTCTACCGCAGAACCTGAAGACATTTTGACTGGCTAACCGCAGGGCTGACCACTAATAGCAGGATAGCTGAGAGTCAGACATGGAAGTAGTCTGGTTTTTATTTGCGTACAAAGAGGGATCTGGGCACCGAGGCCGACATTGTTCAGAAAACGTTGGGGAGCTCTAGGATTTCCTCTTCTCGGTAAACAAGCTTTGCAGCCAGCGCGCATAGCTGTGGTGCCGTGATCCCATAACAGCATGTCATTACTGGAGTCCAGCTCCCTGAAAGAGAAACTACTCTGATAGTAAAGTCGTGCTGCTGTGACCCACATTTATGCAGCAGGTGTGTGTTTTTACGATGTGTGAGGGTGCGCAGTTCTGACTGCACGGTGTTTATCTTGTGTCTTTGTGCAGAAAAAGCCTCTGTCTGCTGTGATAAAGGAGGTGTGCGATGGGTAAGTTGATTTAGTTTGAGCTTCCTCACACTGTTGTTAATGTTTGACATCAGTATTACTCAGCTGTACGTGTAACTGTGATGCTTTTTATCTGTTTATGTGTGTATAGGTGGAATCTCCCAGGTCCTGAGAACTACGCTCTGCAGTATACTGATGGAGTGCAGATGTACATCACCGAATCGGTGAGTCGCTCCGTCTCTACACAAATAAATATTTATCTATTCCGCTGTATCCTATCTGGTAAATGTCTGACTACATCTGGAAAACATTGAGCAACAGGGCCTGAGTCAGTCCTGTTTAAGGGGAGATGGGTGTAAATTTCTGTTTGAGCAATGAATCAGTGAGTCACCACTTTGTCAGCGCTTCTCCCGCGTTTGTGAGTCGAAAATGACTTAAGATGGAGCCCAGGTCATCAGGGCTGCTAAGGATGAGACAGAGTGAAAAAGGAAGAGACAAAAGGGAGAGAAAGAAGCAGCTGGAACTTCACTCAGCTCCCTTGTGACAAGTGATCTTTTGAAAAGGTTGCTGCTGGAAGCCCTCCCCCTCTTTGAACTGAAGACGGGACTGCAGAAGTCATTACAGAGGCATCATCGGACTGCAGCCTAGAGATTACTGTATTTACTGTAATAAACCTGAGAGTGAGACTGTAGGAATAGTGCTGCTGCAGGAGTGTGAGGCTTCTAGTTTCAGCTGCCTCAGAGTTGGTGGAAAGATGGTAACTTCCAGACTTTGAAGTGAGCTTGTAGTTAAACACAGATGTTTCAGTTTAAGAGCAGCTTCTTGATGAGTCTGTGGAACTTTTAGCTTCGTTGCATGGAGTATAATAATGATGCAAATTATTTCTTGCTTCCAACAGCAGTCTGGTTTCACAAATATCCCTCTTAATATCCTAATAAAGAAACTCCGTTCAGGTTAACGGATGAGAATATCACAGTAACACTCAGCCTTCTAGAAAGGCTCAAACTTCTTGGTCGTAACGGTCTGTGTTGACTTCCTGACTCATTGCATATTGATAAAATTCTAATTAACTGAGCTGTTTTGTGAAACTTTGTTCTGTTTCTAAATTAATTTGTGGCTTGAATGCTAATTGCATTTGTAAAAGTGGCCAAAAAGTTCAAGCTTGAGCTCAAAACTTTGAATAAAATGACTTTATCATACAGCACATACAGTAGATGCACTTGTCCATGTATATATTTGCATATGTATATATACACATGTTTGCACCTATTTATGTATTTGTATTGTGCACAATCATATACTATACTACACACAGTCAATTTTATTTGCTGCTTGGTTAACTGTATTTTGCTCTACATTAAAAGCAGAGAAGAAGCTTACATTACTTTTTCCTATGTTGCAATGTTTATCTGTATCATCTCTGGTAGAATAATTGCATTTTTTATTAGGAGGAATACAGAGTGCGAGTATTTTTAGAGGTTTACAGGCCAGCATCTGACAAATATATCTCATCTGCAGTCTGTCTGTGTGGTTAGCCTACTTGCACCTCTGCGTGTTTTACCCCCTACCTGAAAATGACTTGGTTTCAAAGGGTTTCCCAGGTTTTAAACGCGTTTTCCTCCGTGTGCATCTGTTTGTTTGTGTGTCGACAGAATCGTCTGGACATCAAGAACGGCTGCATTCTGCGCCTGACCAAGGCACCGGTGAGTCTGCAAGCAGCAGGCTCTCAGCCACTTTCCTCTCTCACCTCCCTCTCCTCACATTCTTCCTGCCTGTAGCCTCTCACTTACTAAATCACTCCTTTCATTTGCATTCTGCATGTAGCAAAACAGCAGGAACGGCTGCGTGCACAGAAAATAGAAATACGTCAGCCCCGTTCTGTCACTGAGTGTTAAAGGAGAGCAACAATAACAAATCAACACCTAATGTAGGGGAAGTGTTTTTTCAAGTGTGGTGTGTGAACATGTGTGTTTGTTTTTGTGTGTTGCATTGATGCTGGTGGACTCAGGGTCGCTGTGCAGAGGACTTGTACAAGGGAATCCAGAGCTTGGATGCAGGAGTGCGCTGCGACTCGCTGAAGGAGCTGGCGGGCGTTTCCACAGACATGACCTTCGCTCAGGAGTTCATCAGCCGAAACGGACACCTCCTATTGGTCAAAATAGTGGAGGACTCTACTGAGTTAGTACTCTGTGTTTGTGTGTGTGATTGCATGTTTTCCTTGGCTGGGTGTGAAAGGCTGCTCCACAGATAGATAGATAGTGGTGCTGAGGAGTTCCTACACATGTACCAGCATCCAGTGCCAAGCTGAAGATGTATAGTCGTGAACAAAGGTTTACACAGACTTGTAAAGACCACGTATATCATAGCAGTTTTGAGTTTCCAGTGACTCCAATGACTCTTAATTTTCTGTGATGGAATGATTGTAACGCATGAGTCTTTGTCAAAAATTTTCACTTCATTTAGGTGTTTTGGTAGCCATCCGAAAGCTTCTGGTTGTATATTTGAGCCCTCCTCTTGATAGAAATAGTACAGTTAAACTTGTTTCTTCAGCACAGACCACAGGTTCTTGATGGGATTTAAGTAGAAACTTTGAGGAGGCCAGTCTAAAACCTTAAATCATGCCTGGTTTAGCCATTTCTTTACCACGTTGATGTATTTTTGGGGACAAGTGTCTTGTTGGAAAACCCAACTGTGCCCAAGACCCTACTTTCTGGCTGTTGTGGTGGTAATTCTACTATTTTTTTATTCCATTTACTTTGTATAAAGCACTAATTCACTGGCACCATAACAGCCCAAGAGCATAATACTGCCACCACCATGCTTGGTGGTAGGTATGGTGTTCTTGGGATTAAAGGACTGTCCTTCACTAATCCAAACATACTGCTGGTCATTGTGACCAAATAGGTCTTTTTGTTTGTTTGTTTGTTTTATCTGAGCACAGAACTTTACTCTACTAGCCTTTTCTATGTCCGTGTGATCCACAGCAAACTTCAGTCAAACCTTAAGGTGCCGCTTCGAAAGGAAGAGCTTACTTCTTATACGGCAGCCTCTCAGACCATCTCGATGTAAAGCACTCTTTATTTTGGTTCTTTCAAAATAAATCTATGAAAAACCTATGAAAGAACCAAATGCATGATAGTTTTTTTGTGACAAATCATAGAAAATTAAGAGTTTTAGGAGTCATGATATATATGGTCTTTAAAAGTTTATGTAAGCTTTGTACATAGGTCCACAAATATGTGAGATATTATGCTGAAAGAAAAGTTTCCACTCACACTTTTTGAGTCTGCTTGTTTTTACTTAAAACCGGTTGTTGATTACTTTGAGCTGTGAAATGCTGTAAACCATTACAGTTAATATTTACACTTTAAACAGTGAGTGAATTACTGAGAGGATAATACAACCAGAATGTGTGCATAACTACAGTATGACTTATGGGTAATATTTGTTCATCTCTTCTCATCTTTCAGGAGTAATGTGATCATGACCCACACACTGAAGGGTTTCACGGAACTGATGTATCACGGGATAGTTTCCTGGGAGAACCTCTCTACTGTCTTCATCAAGAAGGTTTTGTGTCTGTTGCTGTCTGTGTGTCGTTTTGTCATTTTTTCCGATAGACTGCTGCTGCGTTCTCTCTTACTTACTGCTGATCTGCTTCTGTCTCTTCATTCTCTTCTTTCGTTCTCTCTCTTCAGATTGCCGGCTTTGTCAACGCCAAGCCGACCGATGCATCAATACAGCAGGTGTCCCTGGACATCCTGGAGAACATGGTGCTGAGCAGCCAGAGCCTTTTCCTGCAGGTTAAACAGGAGGTCACCATGGAGAGGCTCATTGCTCACCTCCAGGTGTAAGTAGCAGATTATTTATGAAACATGTAAAGTCACAGTTCTTTAAAACATGAGTATTTTTTTCCTTTAATTCTCTGACTATTTTTGCTCTGGCTACATTTTTTTTTTACTCACTGTGGGCTCATTTTTCACTGCAATGGAATCAGCACAACCATGACTAGAAGTAGAGAGGAATCTAGCATGTGTTTTGTGCAGTTTACCAAAGTTATACTGCCATAAATCATTCAAAAAAAAGAAAAATAACAGTTGAATTACTTTCTTAGGTGCCTAAATGTGTTACAAATATTCCAAAAAATTGTGCCTCTGTATACTATAAAATATTTGTTTCCATACTTGTCTCCAGATCTGCATTGGCACAAACACAGCCTGCAGTTCATCTGAGTAGTCCTTAAATGTGTGGCACATTCAGGGACTGTTGGCCACAGCTGAGTCACTAATGGCTTCTTGTTTGCAGAATTATTTAATTGTATTTATTTATTTATTTTTAAATTTTCTTTAATAAAATCTGACTTGTGCACGGTTTATTTTTGGCACATTTTTAAATTAGACACAGAGAAAAGTGCTTTTAATAAAATATCACATTTCTAATCTTAAAATTTTTGTTTCCAGACAAACCTGAAAGTCACACATGATAAATTCTAGGACTGTTTGAAAGCTGATAATCCCACTTCAGTTTCTGCCTCTGAATTTTGACAGTTTTTTAAAGATAACATGCCTTTTTACAACCTGCTGGTGTGTTTTGGGATTCAGAGATTTAATTTCTAAAGCTGGTTTTATCCATGCTGTCAAATATTCGTTTGATTTTTAGACATAATTTAAAATGAAGGAGTCTCTCTAAGAAGATGTGCAGCCTCTGTCCACCTCCACTTTAGATTTTACTGGAACACTCTCTGCATCTGCACATTATCTGCTGTATTTCTTTGCTGCACAGTGAGGGAGCTACTCTTCCTGAGCCATCAGAGTCCCTCTCAATAATGAATAACAGAAGAAATTAAGGACAGATGGAAAATATGACATGCTCATGATCTGCTCTGCAGTAAAGCGAAAGAAACTGACAGAGTGACACCTCAGTATTGTGGTGAGGTGGCAGGGTGCTAAGTTTGCAGCTTCATCTCTATAAGAGGAAGTACTTGAATATGTAAACAGTCTGACATTTATCACGCCAAGATTTGACAGATAAGCGTTATGTAGTGACGTCTGAACTGAAAACTGTTTTTTTTATCCTTTTGTGTATTTCTACACACATGTCAATCCAGATGCAGAACATTTAATTGTGTGTTTGTCTCACGATTCAATCTTTTCTCTCTGACTTCTTTCAGGACGAACCAGCAGATACAGACCAAAGCTATGGCCCTGCTTATGGCCCTGCTGCAAACAGCTGGAGACTCAGATAAACAGGTGCTGCTTCAGTCTATTTTCTTGCTCTCTTATGCAGTTTTTTTATCGACTTCCTCTTCTCATAACTAATAAACCTCCAAAGCATGCAGACAAGCAAGTATTTTGATTGTGGCAGGGCCTTCCTGGATGTCTGTTGCTTCCAGGCAGTGAAGCTATGCACTGCGTGTACTTTGTCTCAGGTTATGTTATCCAAAAACTCTGATGATTTTTTGTGTTTCTCTTACTGTTGGCTTATGCCTCAGTGACATAGAGCTCTGTTGTTCTTCAAAAACTGTGTCTGAGAAAGCTTGTGCACCTCATATACCTTAGTGACATAGTAATAATAGTAATAACTGTAATAATAATAGTAACTTTATTTTTAAACCACCTTTTAAAAAAAAACTGTTTAAAAGTGCTTTACAGACAATGCAAAAAAGGAAAGAAGGATACTCAGGAAGAACATTGAACAACAGAGGGATGGTCAGTCCAAACATGATAAAAGATTTTCAAAATAAATTGGGACAACACCAGACAAAATAATAAAATGCCACATGCAAGTAAGGGAAAGAACACGTGGAATAAAAGAAAAATAGAGGGTAAAATGCTAATAATAATAGTAGTAATAGTAAATAAGTAAAATAAATATGTAAATAAAGAAAGGGTAAAAGAGAATAAAATGAACAATGAATTAAATAAAGTTAAAAAAAAACAGTCAGATGATGAAAATAGATGATAAAGATGATGGTGATGAAAAATAAAAATAGAAATAGACGTGTGCGAAGGATCCAAAAGTCTTAACGGGAATCAAAATCAAACTGATTTGATTAGATTAACTTTTGCAGATGAAGCTCTAAGGACAGAAACATTGTCTGTTATTGTTCAAAAACTATTAAAAGCACAGAACTGAGCCAAACTGGGTGACATAAATATTGGGCATTATAGCCTATTTAAAAACCACTCTTTCAGTGAATAACAGCTTGAACACTAAGGTCATTGCTGTGTCATAATAATGAATTTTATTGTACTTCCGTGTCCGTAGTGTGTTGTAGTTTTATGATAATGAAAGCTCTACTATTTAAGTAAAAACCCAACAAAAGACAAGACTTGAAAATTAGGATTCTTGCTATAAACTCTCTGTGTAGATCATCTTTTTCATGTTTTGTATTGGAGCTATGTTAAACTGCGTTGTCCTTATCAAACAGAAATAAATACAGCTCTATCTGGCCAGAAAATCACCAAAGTTATCCCTTTAATTCTTAACTATGGTGTGTTATGTCCTTATATCCTCAGCAGTGGGGGGTTATTCATGGAACCTAATTCGCACTTGCAGGCCGTTAATGTACGTGCGAGTCAGAATCCTGCAGACGGGATCCAAAAATGTCACAGAAAACAAAATCAGACCTGTTTAATTACATTAGCTTTTGCAGATCAAAGTCGAAGGACAAATGCATGTTCTTTCTTGTTCTAAAACTAATAAAAACACATCACTGTTGCGTAAATATGTCCACTATAGCCTATTTAGCAACAGCTGTGTCGACAAGTAACGGCTATAGAAGCTTGCAGAATCTCAATTAATGCAGTGTTTATTTTGCTTCCGTGTCTGCTTTGCATTGTAGTTTTGTGACAATGAAATATTTATATTTTCATTGTTCTGTTAATGTCAAAACCCAACAAAAGACAAAACTTGAAAATGAGGATTTTGCTAAAACACTCTATGCAGTACATTATTTTCATATTTTGTATTGTAGCCATGTAAAACTGCAGTGTCCTTATCAAATAGAAATCAATTCTAACCCTCACCCAGGGCAGTCTTTGTAAAGAATTATAGAAAATCACCAAAGTTAACCCCTTGAGTCTTTACTGTGGTGCATCATGGCCTCATATCCTCAGCAGTGGGGGGTTATACATGTAACTTCGGGTGAATCATGGCGATTATTGTACGTGCGAGTCAGAATCCTGCAGGCACGATTTATTCCCTGACAGCTGAAAATGATCTCTCCCATTCACGTCTGGTCATTTCAGCGTTTGCGCAGACAGTTGGGGCTTTCTGCCCCTCTGTTCGGTTCCGGCTCCTCTCTCATTGTGCAGAAACAGTTCCTTCATTCAGCCGCTCCGTCTCTTTTTTTTTCTTTCTCTCAGGCTGCCTTTGTTGCTCACACACACACTTCCTCACTTTTTACATTAGGTCAACAAACCCGCCCTTTCTTATCAGCAAATCGGTCGAGAGCAAAATGCAGTTGAGTCAGAGATGCATTTGCCAGCGAGTGAAGATTTCAGAGGTCAAAGTCCCACATACTAACCCCGGTCCTGCCCAGTAGTCTGTTACTGACACTATAGCGCCCCCCCATGTTAGAAACACGTCTCTACACCCCAGTGACACACTTTGTTTTCTTTACTTTTGTTTTCCAGGATATGTTTGCGTTCCTGAATAAGAAGAATCTCCGTCAGTACATTTACAAGGTACATTTTCATCTTATTTACATTCGAATTTCACACATTTTTCCATGTCTGTGTATCAGTTCAATAGACTTTATAATGGATTACTGAAGGAAAAATGTGTGTTTTTCGCAGAACATCATCCACAGCTCTGGTTCGGTCCAAGACGAGATGGCCCACCACCTGTACGTCCTGCAGTCGGTTACCTTGAATCACCTGGAGCTACGCATGAAGACGGCTCTGGACTGTTACAGCCAGGTGAGCTGTAAAACGACATCTCAGGGAGAAAAAATCGGAACAAAACATGCCTCTGATTGCCTTTTAAAGCAATGCACGTTGATAATTTGTCAACTCAACCAATACTAAACCAATAATCCCACGGTCTACACCCCTCCTTTGTGCTTCTATTTTCACATTGCACCTTTTTGTGCTTTGTATTATTGTAATTCCCAACTATTTTTGAACCTTCCTTTGGGAATACCAGCATTTTTGGCAGCTTACTGCTTTTTCTTCTTCTTTTGTACATTGTTTCCTTATCTTTCTTGAATGTAACATGAACCTTGAATTTCCCCAAGGAGATGAATAAAGTATCTGTCTATCCATCCATCCATCCATCCATCCATCCATCCATCCATCCATCCATCCATCCATCCATCCATCCATTCATTCATTCATTCATTCATTCATTCATCCAATCAATTTCTAAAATCATTACTGGACCTGAAATTGTTCGTGGCTAAAATGTAATAATTCCCCAGTGATCACAGATCTTCCTTAACCCATAAACCCATAGTTTTCTACGCAAACCTTTATCTTACATATAATTTGGCTTTAGAAATTCTTAGTGGAAGTTCTTAGATACACAAAAGGACGACTAAGTCAGTGACTGAAGCACAAAAACTATCAACAACGCAGTTTGAATCATTTAAACATCTATTATTTAACTGCTTCTTTGCCCCGCCACTGCAGGAACAGAGGGAGATCCTTCACGGTTTGCGGCAGGCAGCCTTCGAGACCGAAAGTGAGAACAGCCTGAGCCACGAGAGACGACGCTCCCTCTGCGCCAAAGAGTTCAAGAAGTTGGGCTTCTCTGTAAGTGTACTCCGTCAGAACGTACACTGCTTTTATTCTCTTCTCTCTACTCTTTGTTATGTCCTGTGTGTGTGAATTAGCGTCGTTCTTCTCTTTCAGAACAATAGTAACCCCGGTCAGGACTTGGTACGAACGCCTCCTGGTCTTTTAGCTTTGGACACCATGTTTTATTTTGCCACACGGTATCCTGATGCCTACAGCAGGGTGAGTGTGATTTACTTCTTCATTTATTTAGCTGTCTGAACAGTTCTGCGTTTGAATTGAAGTTTTAGGGCTTTTTTCTAAGGCTAAATTAGAAATGCTGATACTCCTGCGTACACAAAAATAAATTTGCAACTGCATTTGAGCTCAGTTCTGCAATTTCTAAGTGGCATGCAGGGTAAAAAGTGCTTAACCACATGGATGTCATGTGTTAGATGAGCGCACAAATTGCTCACCAGGGAACTTTTCAAGTATTTAAGTTTATTGTTATTATTATACTATTATTGCTGCTAAGTTTCACTTTGCAATTTTGTTTCCATCTCTCAGTTTGTCCTGGAGAACAGCAGCAGAGAGGACAAACACGAATGTCCGTTTGCCAGGAGCAGCATCCAGCTCACGCTCATCCTCTGTGAAATCCTTCGTATCGGAGAGCCGCGTAAGTTCATCTTCAACCCTCTTCTTCCTGATTTCTCTCTGCTGCCTTGGCCCCAACCTGCTCTGAAGCTGACAGGCTTTCCTACTTTCTCTCCCATTGTCCTCTGTGAACAGCCTCGGAGACGGGATCCGACTACCACCCCATCTTCTTTAGTCAGGATCGGCTGATGGAGGAGCTTTTCTGTATCTGTATTCAGCTGCTCAACAAGACCTGGAAGGAGATGAGGGCCACACAGGAGGACTTTGACAAGGTAATAGTGGATAACAAAGCAGGGCGTTGCTTGCTTCACTGTGCAATTCAGAACAGCACTGACCTAGAATGAGCTACTGTGACATACAGGAGGATTTTAGTGGATTTTTCCTTTTATTTTTTATTCTAAATGCAGTGCAAGCATGGGCTATTTTCTAGTTGGACTTTGGCAGTGTCCTAATACCAGCCTTTTCTGCATTTTCCTAAAGATACTTAAGATTAACATAGTAAAAAGTTGTCTTCACTTAAAGATACTGTTAGAAAACTTGTGTTTGAGGTGTAACCTTACATGATTTTGTTTGTTTCTGACTGTAGATTTGTTTCTTTTGGTGGACTTGTGCATGAATGAGCGCTAAATGAATGTTTTCCCGGGAGTTCTGTGCTCTCCGGTCTGTTCTACACAAACAAATAATTGTTAAATTGCTGCTCCAGCGTGGCTCAGTGGCTTTTCTACTGTGTGTTAAAATGATGACATGGTGCGTTTCAGATCCAAGCTTACCATGGCCAGAGCTGGCCTGTTTGCTGAATCCTGCGACTCTGCTGCTTCCCGCGGAGCAGCTAGACCCATTTGTGGTCGGCCAAACCACAGATGCACTGTCATGACTCATAAAATAATGTTAAAACTGGTCACTGGGTTTTTTATCCACCCACTGCTTCACTCCTTAAGCACATGATGGCTGCGTGTGTGGGACTCAGCTGTGGTCGTACTGATTCTGTGAGCGTTATGTTGCACATTTGCGTCATAAATCAGAAATAAAACTGTGCAGCTGAGCAAAATGTGACACTAAACCAAACGGCCAAACTCCCACAGAGCAGCAGAAATGAGGCGCAGAGAGACCGACTTAAACAGAGAATGTTCTTCTGTTTTAATTGTTGTGGGACAGGCTGATTCTCATGCTAACCACCCCTGACCTGCCCCCACAGACACACAGTGACCTTACAAGTGCTTGGTAATAGTTTGGGCCTTCAGGGGAGCGGTTTCGTCTGGGAGAAATATTGAGAATCCAACCATCCTGAAAGGGAGACTGCTTGAGCTTTTGTCCCAAGCCGCAATTCAACATCATCCACAAAGCTATCTCCCGATAGTCATAAAACTCAGCGACCCCGTGACCTTTCAGGAGCAGGCCGGTGTCCTGAACACCGGGCCAGCAGACCGGCCTTTTGTTTTGGCTCGCGGACCCCCTACCCAGGGTGCTTTGGGAGCGGGGACAAAGGGGCATTAGGTGGACAAAGAGAAGCGTGGTGAGCGGCAGAAACAAAGGGAGAAGGAAACGAGGAAAACAAAGCGCTCAGGGCATCAGCAGTAATTACACAACAACAGAGAGGGGAACGTAAAACCCCCTGGAAACAATATGAGAGTGAGAGAATGAGATGGGTCTGAGCGGAGGTAGCAGAGAGGTGGAGAAAGCAAAGGGAAGGAAAGAATATGGTGGTATTTGTTTGTGCATTTGAGTGATACTGCTCCGCACACGCTCCCTCCATCCGATCACGTGAATGCATTTGATCCATACGCCCGCTGCTGTGATAACGGTCGTCCTCCAGACTCTCACACTTTTAGCATGCGCGCACATGCTGCAGGGTTTTAGGGAACGGAGGCAGCTGCCGTCCGTCGCTCTGATTGGCCGGTGGAGCTAAATGACAAGAGGGGCTGGACGTGAGGGGTGTGCATGTGTGTGTGAGAGTATCAGGGTGTCTGTTTACAAAACACCCAAAGGCCTGCACCTCTCCTGTCATGTAGGTGATCTCGGTGTCTCTCTCCCCGTCACTGATTGCTAAGCAGGTGGAATTGGAAGTTAGGATTGCGATATTTGTCAAAATAGTTGGCTCTGAAGGAGGAAAAATGGAGGTAAGATTGGTGTTTTTGCATTGTTTTAAGCTATTTCTAACTGCTTAGCTGCTATGGAGGTTAATATTAAATGTTCCAGATGCAGCACAGAAGGCTGAATTGTTTAATAGGGAGGGTGACGGTGAAGAATCAGAGAGTTAAGATGACATAACAGGGTGCAGCGGCTGTCTGAGGCTCGTGTCATGTGAAAGTTGCTGAAAGTTATTTTGGCTCTGGGGGCCGAGGCTGGAATCACAGTGTGAAACTGTAGTCGCTTGTTTTGTGTCCCTGCGTGTTCACACAATATAGAATGACAGCCTGGATTTCACTGTCTGCTTTTCCAGCGCTGCCAGACAAGTTGGCTCAACTGTTCTCTTCTGTCACGAAGAGTTGAACTTAAGCTTTCAAGGAAGATCCAACGAGGAGAGCACTGTTTGTGTAAAAGCATTTAACTGTGTGGCGGGAAGCTTTACTGACACACACACACAATCACATCATCGTCAGTCAAATTGGGTGTGAACAGGAGTGATATAGGTCAGCAGAGTGTGTGTCAGGGAACCAGGAGTAACACAAATAGCTCTGTCTGGAAACACTATGGATCTTTTCTATAGATTTTCCACCGCAATGCAACAGAGGCAGCCATGGATTTTTACACACATGCAACTGTGCAGTTTGACAAACTGCCCTGAGCTGTGGTTTTCTGGCCAGGCGGGGTCACCCCCCCCTGTCCCTCTGTGTGAGCTGCACCTTAACAAGTCATGCAGAAAACGCACACAGATTCTACTGCAAAGTGTAAAGTAGCCGCTTAGCTCGTCAGTGATCGATCGTGCTAATTCTGCAGGGCTGGATGTGGAGGGGGGATGTTGCAGGAAAGCCGAGTTGGTAAAAAGCAAACTGAGAGAGAAATGGAGGTAGGAATGTAGGGTTTGTGTGATTGGAAAATGAAGGAGGGAGTTGAGTCTCTGAAGCAGGCAGGAGAATATAATCATGGATTAAAGTAATGATGAAAAGCGGAGGATAGGAAGTGAAGTACTCGTACTGATTAATCAGAAAGTAAGCTGCGTTTATCGATATGGCCTAGTAGAGTGAACAGAACATGTAGTCTTTAAAGATCGAAAGTAATGGTTAGTATTTATTAACGAAAAGTAACCCAAATAAAGCAGCTTTCTTGCATTCTTCTTTTATTGGTCATCATTTTGTCCTTGCTGTTGCTCTTTTGAGTGTAAACCAATCATTGGCTCTCTATAACTTTGCTCAAGATTAAGCAGAAGCACCTGAACTTCTTCAAACTTGAGCATGAGAGTTCATTCTTGAACAGGGGAAGAGTTTGTGTGATTTATCTTTACACCACCTCTCACAGTCTTTAATCAGTGAATGTTGATGCCATTGGAAACATTAAATGAGTTACTTTTCCGTGAAAAATGGGTGTACATGCAGTTTCAAAATAAGAATAAACACAAGTGGCTGCTTGTAATTGTATTGTAAGGAAGAAAAGTAGGTACAAACTCAGAAATTCTACTTTTTGAAAGCCACTACAAGCCGAAGACCTCTCCAGAATAAGTGTAAAGGTGGTGCTGGCTTTGGATATATTCTAATTCCTAATAAAAATCAACATAAATAAACAAAACTTTCCGCCCAAAACCACTGCTCCTGATTGCTTTTCTCTCCCACACAGCACCGCATGTAACCTGTATGTGTCTCCATGTGTCCTTGTCCAGGTGATGCAGGTGGTGAGGGAGCAGATCACCAGGACTCTGTCTAGTAAGCCCACCTCCTTGGAGCTCTTCAAGAACAAAGTCAACGCTCTCAACTACAGCGAGATCCTCAAACTGCGGCAGACGGAACGGCTGCACCAGGAAGAGACTCTCGCTCCACCTGTACTGTGAGTATCGGCGTGTTTTACGGGCTGGATACCAGACACTGTAAAAGCAAGGTGCTTGACTTGTTCCTTTTATACAGTGTGAGTCCTTTGCTTCGGCTGCATGGAAGAAAACTGTCACATTATGCAGTTAACGATGTAAAGTCATTTAAAATAACAATTTTCCAGAGTTTCTGTCTGCTTTTTTTACACAACCCATCTCTCACAGGCTTATTCAGACACTTTAGCTAACAACAAAACCGCCATCATCTCCATCGGCGTCTTCCAGCCAAACATAAACCTGAACATCAGCCAAACATAAAACATGAACCTCTAAGCTGTCTTTGTTGCATAGAACACAAAGTATGCATACAGCTGGGACTTCATCATCATAATGTGCCTTATTCTTGACCCATCTAATCCTTTGCAGTTTGTAGCTGTCGTCTGTCTGGCCTTTTGAAGGCTCTGGCTTGTTCATTCTGACGTATTTACACAGTGACGTATGGGACACATCTTCAGCTCTGCAAAGGATTGTGGGTCAGAATAGCTGGAAAAAGCTTGCTGGCTTATATACTGCAAAGTGCAACCAGATGGAGCAGGAAATCCTAATAATATTAGCATGCTTTGTATTGGGACAAGCTCTTTTTCAGGCTTACTATACAGTATGGTTACTGGAACACACCCGTAACACACAAGTCCAAATAATCTTTTCTTTTCAAAAATTCACATCTCCACTAATATTCATTCAATTCCAACCATTTTTTTTGGTTGTGGGTAGAAACAACTTAGTTCTGTCATATCTAAAAGTCACTTGGTGCTACATCATAAACCCACTGCCACAGGTCTTCCTAAAATTAGCTTCGGAGCTGGAAAATCCACTTTTTAGGACATTTTAACAGGATTTGTTTCAGGAAGGATTGTTTTGATTTCTTGCTGAAGGAAATGTCTTCATATCCATTGAAAACATATCAAAAAATTAAAGATGTTATATTACTCCTTCATTATTTAAACATTTTTTGAAAACCGTAGTTTTCAGTGGCTTTAACATCACATTTGGTGACTTTAATTATCAGGTTAATATCTGTATTATGTTGATTTAAAGGGTTGTTTTAAGTTGTTGAAATAATTAAAATTATGTTCACACTAGCTACCAGATGTAACAATTTATCAGACTTAATATTTTTCCACATCTGGTCAGACAGGGTTCAGGATTTGGTTTTGCGTATAGGTAGGTTTTTTGTATTTTGGCTCCACAATCTGCAGATGTGTTTGTGGCGTTGGTTTAAAATTGAGCTTCTGTTTTGGTAGATTATTTTTAAATGTCCAAAACATACGTGTCATGTCCGTAACAAAACCTGATTAGCTGCTCGATAGACGACTCCAGATATTTTCCACCCCTATGGAACAAACTGACAGGTCGTACTGCTGTTTATCGTGTCGCTGTTTGTCACTAAACACTCAGTGTAGCAGTGTCTGCTGTCACTCTGGGAGACATCCATGCAGGTTTACTGTCTGTAACCTTTAGTTAATATTAAACTAATGGTGATAAAACTCCTGTATAAATACTGAACTGATGCCATAGTTTATTTCATGTCTTAGCTTCAGGGTTTCTTTGTGTTGAGTTCATAACCGCCTCCGTTAACTGGAGTTCCCTTCCAACAACGATGATGCTAACACCATGTGACGGAGCATTTTCCTAAGCTCGTGTGTTCCTTTCCAGTGAGCTCAAAGAGCGCCTGAAGCCGGAGCTGCTCGAGTTGATCCGCCAGCAGAGACTCAACAGGCTGTGTCAGGGAACCATGTTCAGGAAGATCAGCAGCCGACGCAGACAGGGTGAGCGGCTGGCACACACACGCAGTCACACACTCCTGAAACACAGCAGCTCTGTTAGGCTAACCCCTGCGCTTGTTTTTGTCTTTATCAGATAAGCTGTGGTACTGTCGCCTGTCGCCCAATCACAAAATGCTTCACTACGGCGACGTGGAGGAAGACACTGACAATCCACCGATAGAAACACTGCAAGAGAAGAGTGAGTTGTGACAGAACAAATCTGAAAACGTGTAACTTTTCACTCCAAACACACTCTTGACAGAAAGCTATGCAGAGCCTCACACACACATGTAAATAACCCTTTTACTGATGAGTGTGGCCTCAATGCAGATGGTAAAGTTTCCGCTTATTTTGGGACAGATTCTAAAACAAATGATTCACATTTTCTTTGTTGAGCTTGTGCATTTTAATCTTATCTTTATTTATTGATCCCATTGGCGAAATTCCTTCCCTGCATTTGACCCATCCTATTCATAGTTAACCTTAACTATATATACCAGGAGCAGTGGGCTGCCGTGGTGCAGCGCTTAGGGAGCAGTCAGTGGTGGTGAATGGAACAAGAGTCACTCTCGCTTTCCCACCTCAACCTCTTGCCAGTCTAGGGACTCGAACCAGCGACCCACCAGTTATACATTTGCTTCACTAACCACTAGGCCACCACTGCCCCTATATTGTGCCATTTTGCCCCATTATTCATGGTTTTGTGGGAGCTTTTGCCTCCCTAAATCCCTACAGCAGAGGTGGAGCGTGCAAAATTAGCATTACCTATAAAGACACAATACAAAATACACCAGAATTATCTTTTACAAATCCACTGCTATTGTAGTGATGCAAGCTTTATAATAGTGTACCCAGTTTCATTTTGCACATTGATTCTGCACACGAAACGGGATTCACAACAGCCAAAACATTAAAACAGCCAAGAAAAAGCAAAACAAAACCTGAAACGTGCTGCAGATCCAAAAACCTTTTGCGGCCTGAGAAAACTGCAGCACTTCAGGCTGATTTTAACTAATTTAGAACTTTAAATGCTATTATCCAAACAAAACACACAACAAAAATATGTATATTTAACAAGAAGAGCTACTATAGATACGTGTAAAACAATTCTTCTTTCTTTCCTCCTCCTCCTCCAGTTCCAGTAGCAGATATCAAAGGGTTGCTGACGGGAAAAGACTGTCCTCACATGAAGGAGAACAAAGGCAAACAGAACAAGGTCAGCTGCTTTCCTTATCTTCCAGTATCTGTACGTGGAACAAACTGAAGGTCTCACTGTGTTTTTCTCGCTGTAGGAGGTGCTGGATCTGGCGTTTAGTATCACGTATGACGTAGAGGAGTACAGCCTGAACTTCATCGCCCCCTCTAGAACTGACGTGAGTCTGAACGCTTCCTGTATTTCTAAAAACCCCTTTCAGACATGCGACATGGAAAACTGCTGGGTTATTCAGTCCATCAGAGTGTTGTAAATGCAGCAGCTCTCTCTCTTTGGAGACACTTGTGGATCCTACCGTCGTCTGATGCTGCTAGTTTGTAATAAACTACAATGATAAAGTCCTGAACAGCTGGATGTGACAGCTCACCTGGCTGATGTTAAGACCTACATATATAAGAATTTAATTAATTACCTGCACTGTTGAGACACACACATGGATCCTGCTGCTGTGTGATGCTGCAGGTATTAAACAAACGCGGAACCAGTCGTTCCAAACAGCTGGAAAACACAGACTTCAGCTCCTCCTAACATCTTTTAGGAGAAAAAACTCAGATTACATTCATTATCGGCGAGTGTGTCTATTCTTTAAGTTGTCATTGTCCGTTTTAATTGCAGTAAGGTTATATTATTATGAACATTTAATTTCGTTGCCTAATAGGTTTGAAATCGTAGAGCAAACTGTGCGATTTTGACACCCAAACTTTGTATTACGCATCTGTTTTTGGACACATACTGATGCTGAAAAGTGGGAAAATACTTCAAATCACTTTACTTACTTTACACTTTGCTTCAGCATGCCTGTCTGTTTACGTGACGGCTCAGTTTACACTTGTGCCGTATTGAAAATGACATGGAAGCATTATTAGGTTCGACCAAGTAAGATCCTAAGCGCATTCAAACATGCAGCTGACCCATTTAGATGCCGTCTGACTTACAGAACAGATTTCCTGTCTGAAAGGGGTTTAAAAAATTTACTTTTTCAATGACAGTTTCTGTAGTTCTTCCTTTCTGTGAAGCAGGAATATCAACTGGTTACTTACTAGCTTCCCCCTTCTGTCAGTTCTGCCTGTGGACAGATGGACTGAGCGTCCTCCTGGGCCGGGAGATGAGCAGCGAAACGATGCGCAGCGAGCTGGAGATCCTCCTGTCGATGGAGATTAAACTGCGCCTCCTGGACCTGGAGAACGTTCCCATCCCCGACAGCGCCCCGGTCGTTCCCAAACCTCCCAGCAACTACAACTTCTGCTACGACTTCAGCCAGACGGAGCAGTAGAGCGTGTGCACAAGGCAGCGTGAATGTGTAAATACATGCGTGTCTGAAATAAGAGATATTTGGTGTGTGTGTGTGTGTGTGGTGAGAGCTGACCTGTGCATCCATGCACTTATTTTCTGTAATAGATTTAGAACTCTGACATTAGACATTTCTTCTGTGGCCTGGTTTTCTACATCCAAGTGAAACAGGAGAAAGCACGTGGACACTGACGTTAACTACAATAGTGGTTGTGGGTGGGACATCGCTACAAAATGGCTGCAGATTGTCACTTTTTTTAGGGATAATCTGTTCGTGTTCAGCTCTTCCTCTGTCTGTTCTTCCCTGCACTGGTCCTCAGCTGTCTGGAAACTTCCACCCAGCTCCCAAAACAAAAAAACAGAACAAGCACCTCCTTTACACAACACAACCACTCAAGTATTGGTACTTTAAAGTATGTTTTGTAATCATTTTATATTTTTAAATATATCTAAATCTGTGTATAACACAAGGATTCTTCCTGTGTACAAGGCTGGTTGCGAGTGTAGATGCTTTAAACTCTTGTATTTTTGTCTTAGTTGCTTCTCTTTTATAATGGGCATTAACTAGAACACTGCTCTTTCACACTGTGGTACAAGTCCAGTCATTTCCAACATATGAAAGAAGTGCAGTGTAGTTTTAATGTTGGAGACTATTTTTGCTTTATAAACCTAACAGGCACTTGTCTTTGTACGAATCCCAGCATTAGGTACCAATCTGACGCCTTGGTTTAATGAACAACTGTATTTTTTACCACAATCATCAGTTTGATAATTTGATAATGTGAAAAACTAGTAACAAGTTTTCTATCAATCCCACAATCATCCCAGTAAATCTGTACGATACTGTAAGCAATCTGGAGCCTTTGGGTTTGCCTGAGTTGTCTTGGATCAAATTTAAACTGATGTGTTTTATAAATGGTACTAATTAAAATGTGCTGCCCTCACCAAGCATTCAG
The DNA here is from genome assembly GCA_024666655.1 of Dascyllus trimaculatus. Taxonomy (NCBI): domain Eukaryota; kingdom Metazoa; phylum Chordata; class Actinopteri; family Pomacentridae; genus Dascyllus; species Dascyllus trimaculatus. The sequence continues at coordinate 10,194,577 of CM045448.1, read as the reverse complement.
CAGGTGAAGCTACTCAAGAACTGACACAGGTACACAGTACAGAACAGGTGTTTTTGAGTGTTTACCGCCTTGGATTATTTCAACACGGTCACGATTGTCCTCTGATGACACTCACTTTGAATCATGCTTTGAGTGATTTCACGTGAATAAACAGATTTATATTGCCAAAAAAGAGAGAAAACAAGCGTGTTTTGTTGATAGCATTGTAGCCAAACTTTGGTTTATTTATAAAAGCCACATATTTTATACCTGATTATTCATCTTTACAGTCTACAGTTCTTCATCTGTCATAGTGCATAATACAGTGTCATGTGCATACAATGTAAGATGTTGTTTAATTAGACGAGTGTGCTTGGCCAAGAAAACACGAGGAGGGATGGACTATAATAGAAGGCCTGCAGTATCCAATAATGGCAGCACGTGTCCAGACAATTTCACTAAAAAACATGTATTTAAATTTGATGGAAAGGGAGCACAATCCCACAGATTTGCTATTTGTGGGATGATACTTTCTTTTCCATTGAGACTGACAATGTCGGCAGTTTTTAAGAACCTATAAATGATTAAAACAATAAAGTACTTTACTAATGCAGCACATGTCGGGTGGCTGCTGACATGCTCCAAAAGTAAAAACAATATTTTAATTCCAAAAGAGGCAGTGTCTATCTCCAGAGACCATGCAGATTAATTGCTTGCCATCATTCACTTGAGCTTTGGAGTAACTGCCCTTTACCTTTTACCTAAACCTTTACTCACTATTTCACTTCATACCTAGTCTTGATTTCTTTAGCAGCACAGAACTGTGATTTTTTTCCAGAAAAAATTAATTCCCCTGTTAAGTTTGTTTAAAAAAAACAATAACAAATTATTGAGAAAAAAAAATCCCAAGCACTGCCACCGAAGTAAGGATTAGCATTTGAATTAAGTTCCTTTTAGGGAAATTTGCTCATGTAGAGCAAAGAAACTGGAATGTTCTTTAAATGTCAGAATTTAGTCCACAGTTTAAATCACATCGCTCAGCATTATTCACTACATAATTACATACTTCATAAATACATACATTTATATATTAAACACCTTTCAACTTATAGGGCAGCTTCTATCTTTTCATCTTTCTGTCTAACCTTCAACTAAGCAAGTATTTTCTTGCTTGGACAATCTTAACTTAAATAAAAGCACCATGCTACTACAAGACATTTTAGTATAATCTCTTATTTGCGTGACATTCTGAGTATTTGCTTCATATTTTCCTCTTACAGTGGCACCTATGTGTTTCTGTTTTCAGGATAAAGCACCTTGAAATGCCTCCTTAGATGAAATCTGTGCACTCAATGGTGATGCACCACAAAAATATTACACCCAAACTTTTAAAAGTCAATTTCCAGTGGTACCTGCCCCAGACAGAAAAGCAATTATTTTGAAAATCGCATAAAGCATGATGTATAATTACAGAGTGACTATAGGTCTATATTTGTTTACAGTTGTTCCCACTGTAAACGGACCATTTATCAACATTGCTTTCAGTTCGTGTGCAAAATGCTGAAATGTGCAAAGGTTCGACTCACGGAGCAGGCTTTGGTCAGCATGTTTTGTTTTTGTAAAGGTCCAGCAGTCATCCGGGACATTCAGTCAGTCAGAGCGTTTGGGTGAGATCAGCCCCACCTATGAATTTGTAGTGGATGTTTTCCAAGAAGGGCAGCTGTGATTGGAGGAGGTCCACTGTTGTCGAGGAGATGTTTTTGCACCTTGAGATGTCGAGTGTCCTCAGACGCTTACAGTGCTGCATCAGGAGGAACAAGGACCTGCAGGTTTTAAAAGCACAAAAGATTTATGTTTTGCCTACAGCTGCAGATACAGTTGAATTATTGGCTTGGCCTGAGGCTGCATTTGGTGCCACTAACCTATCGGTGATGTTATTACAACAGGAGAGGTAGAGATGCTGCAGCCTGTGGAGGTATGGTGCAGCCTGCGCTACTCCACGGTCGCTGATGCCTGGGCAGTGGCTGAGCGCCAGGCTGGTGAGGCTGCGGCAATGCCAGGCTACCGATGCCAAGCTGGCGTCGGTGATCTCAGGCAGCATGGACAGAGACAGACGGTGGAGATCTGGGTAATGCACCACCTGGGGAGAGGAGAAACAACATAACATTCACATATTCTGCATTCCTGCTTCAAACAGAAACACATGCCTCTCCTCAGCCTCCCACCTGCGTGATGCTGCTGTCGGTGAGTTTGGAGCAGGCTGAGAGGTCCAGCTCCTGCAGCCTGCTGAGTGCCAACAGTGAGGCTCCAGCCTGTTGCTTGAACTGCTCCAGGTCATTCTGAGTCACCAGCTTGGGCCGCTCCTCAAAAGGCATACGAGGAGGCTTAAAGAAGCCCATGTTGCCGAAAGTGCGGGTGAACCTTGGACCCTTATCTCCCTGTGGAGAGAGTAAACAATGACACCTTCAACTTAAAATCCATGCAGTGAGTATTTTTAAAGAATAGTGCGCACTGATCAATATCACTGTAAATGTGCCAGTGCCAATTTACAACTGCTGTCCTAAACCAACCACCCGTAAAATTAGCGCATGGGGAAACGAACAGCAACGTGTAGGTTTGGTACTCACTGTGTCCTCGTCAAGCTCGCATTTGGCTGTTTCCACCATCCCCAGCAGACCCCAGTCTGTGACTTCTTTACACCAGCCGAGCCGCAGGACTACCAGCTTCTGCAGGTAGGTGGCAACAGCTCGCACTGACAGGTCGGTCACATTGTCGCATGAGGTCAGGTCCAACTCACGGAGAGTTTCCCCAAGCAGCTGGGTCAGAGAGAAAACCGCAAGATCCTGATGAGAGAGGGGGAAAAGAAGTTATTTCCTCTGCCTGTTTTCATTCACAAATGCAGCATAAACATAGACACTGTGGCCTCTTTCCACCAATGTGAAAAGTGTGCTATTTCAGTGCTAGTCGAGGTTTGGAGTTGGTGTAGCTGACCCTAATGTAGGTGCAGCTTCTGAGATTCAGTGCCTCCAGCTTTGCTCTGCCAGCGTTGGATCCCTTCAAGCCTTTCACTATCTCCGTTCCATTGATGTGCAGACACTCGGACAGATCCAGAGTGTTCAGGGACGGCACCGACAGCAGGTCAGCGAGGCCTGTGAACAACATGAAACCATCACCTCTAAGGGGACTGGACGATGGAACAGCTTGCATGCATCGAAGGTGTCAAATGGGAAAACAGTATACATAATTAAAACCCGATTAACAGACTTCTTCGGCCACTTGAGGGCAGCGTAACGAGCTGTAAACACAACATTAACATCTTATCATGATAAATATAAAATCTGGTCTCAGAAGTCTGCAACTCTGAATGGCTACTGAATAAATGTGGAGCAATTATTAAAAATGCATAATTTTTTGTGTTAGCAGTGGGATTGCTAACAAGTTTTCCACTGAGTACAAAGAGTCAGATGTTTAACATGTAGATTACGTTCTGACTAACATCTCCATAAGAGGCTGATGGCAGCAAACTTTGCTGAATTCATGCTTCCAGAAAGATATAGAATTTTGTCTTTAATAGGAACGCTGCCTTTTCACTAGCACCCTAATGAGGACAAAAAGATTTCAGCCAACAACAATAAACGTGGTGGAGTGGAATCACCACAGTGCTGTCTAATAACTACTAGCAAGGCGCTATTTTAAATCGATCATCACGTATTATGATATGAACAAAACGTAAATACACGATGGGTACCTTTTTCGGTGATCCTCCAGTCTCGGGACAATGACAGGTGTGTCAGTGACTTCAGGCCCTTTGCTATGGCCTCGACAGACCTGCAGGTCAGCTCAGTGCAGCCACTGATGTCCAGTTTGTGGAGGCCCGGCTGGTGCTTCACCAGAACTTCCATCGAATAGTCCGTCAGCTCCTTACAGCCGTGCAGAAACAGTTCATTTAAGACTAAATCTGGAACCTGGAACAAAGAGAACATCATGGATTCAAACTCTACAGCATGTGTCTTAAATCATAGCCAGTATGAATGAATCTTGTCCCTGTATAAAGCAGCAAATATGTGTCAGGTTGAGCTGTTTCTGGTGAATCATTCAAGGGTGCCTAAGCAGAAAAGCTGTTTTTGGAAAAGTCCTGACCTGTGCAATAGTGCGCAGTGACTCAGGAGTGATGGAGGTTCTGCTGAGGTCGAGAGCCACGAGGGTGGATTTCTGCTCTGTTAACAACTTCCTCAAGTTCCTCAGTGACAGCAGAGCTGAAGAGTCCTTGACGGCTCCCACTGGGCAGCCTCGATACGGGTCAAACTCAAAAGCAATGTGGCAGCCGGCCAGCGAGAGACGGCGGAGGCGCGGGGTGCACCCAGTGAGCCGATTGAAGGTGAGGTCGGAGAGGTAGCGCAGGTCAGACAGGTCCAGCTCCTCCAGACCACACAGAGCTGACCTGACCTAAAAACAAGAAAGAGTTTGAATTGAAATGGGAAAAAATACAACAAGTGGAAATACAATAAAGTCATGCAAAAGCAATAAAATAATAAAAAATACACTGTGGAAGGTTAATACAAAACTGGGGGAAATTCCCATCAGTCACCTTTCCTTCATTTATAATTTAATGTCTTTTAATCCAGATTATTATTTTGTCCTCGAAAATATTTTTAAAATGTCTTACAAAATACACAGTATTAACAAGAAATATAGACTAGACACTTCTAGCTCAAATTAACTGATTATGCCCAAATCTATCTGTCATATCTGCATCTTGTTAAGTGTCAGCCAGATGTTTTTTTCATATTTTCAATTTTCATTCAATATAATCAGTTTTCAGGATAGCTCTTCAAATTCACAACAAAGTAAATTCTGTGTAAGCTTTGTCGTGACCATCTCAAAAAATAGCTTCACAGAATCAGAATCGACTTTATTGGCCAACTTTGTACACACGAACAAGGAATTTGACTCCAGTGAATCTTTGCCCTCTGTGTACAGTAATCAGACAAAAAAAGTACTAAAATAAGGTAAAAGAACAATCAAAATCAGAGCAATGTAAATATAAACATAACACCCATAAATAGCAGCATTTACAGTGTGTGAGAAAAATGGCAGAGATACTGAGGTAGGTGTGGTGCGAAAGTAGTGCAAATATGCATAAGTGTGGGTTTTATCTGATAAGTTAGCTGTCTGAGCTACTGCTGCTTCAAGATTATGCAGTTAGATTAGCTTTTAGCTCAGCTTTGAACAATTGCAAATTTCCAGGGCTGTTTTCACAAATAATTTCTACACTTCCACAGAAATTCGTACATTTCTATAGTAGAGGAAAATCTGACGCTGCTTTTAAATAAACTTTAGCAGATATGTAGTCATGGCATTTTGATTTTGTAGGGCAGAATACATCTTAATTCAGCCATACAAGTTTGACCTGGAAACTGATTCCGAAGATAAAAAATTATCCAGAAAGCTCCATCCTCTAAGGCGACAGGTTTAGCTCCTTAGGTGTGCTACGTATGAACCGCCGGAAGTCTGAATCTATGTTTTTGAAACTTTACACTGCATATTCAAGGTAGAAATGCTAATCCATTGCACAGACTTCATTTTTGACTCATGACTTCCTTGACTTCCTCAGGAAGTTGAGGCATGCTGGACTTGGGAGCTCAGTCCTGAGCAGTTTCTACAGATGTGTGGTGGAGAGCGTCCTCTGCTCCTGCATCACTGTGTGGCACGGCAGCTGCTCTGCTGCAGAGAGGAAAGCTCTGCAGAGGGTGGTGAAGGCTGCACCACCCTCTGCAGAGGCTTGTGGGGAGCAGCCCATAGACATATATACGTAGACGCCGCATTGACTGTGGAGGGACGTGCCTAAAGCTCCGCCATCTTGGTACAGGGCTAGCAGAGGGGGGAGTGAATGTGCGTCTATGGAGGTAAGAGGTACTCCACAATCTTAAAGTAGAATTATTCACTGAATTTTCGACCGATTTCCAAACGGTTTGATTTGTTAAAACGGCACACATGTAGCTTTGACACAGGATGCTTGGATGCTTTTGTTCTATTTATGTCTGCCTGTCCGTCCTCCATGTCTGACGTTTGTAACAAACAATATATGTTGACAACAGATCGATTTATGATCACTTTTATAGTGCAGACATGTCATTCCTCTATAAACGTAATGCACTGTAGGGGCGAGTGGCACTGTACCAAGATGGCCGCTGCGTAGGCACGTCGGCTCCAATCGGCAGCGGCAGTCAACACGGCGTCTACGTATATATGTCTATGGAGCAGCCTACCTACCACCACAGACCTTTACACCAGTTGAAGCAGGAAGAGGGTCGTCTGCATCATGAAGGACTCCGCCCACCCTAAACACTCACTCTTTGCCCCTCTCCCCTCAGGCAGGAGGCTGCGGAGCATCCGGAGTAGGACCACCAGAGGCTGTTAAGACTCTGATGAGTCTCCAACTACCAACCACCTACCTGCAACTAAAGACCCTTTTTTAAATCTACCATAGCACAGTTTTGCACACATGCATATTTATCTGTTTACCACTGGTAAACACTTGCATATAGTTTTTGATTGATTGTATTTCACTTATCTTTCTTTATATTTCATTCATTCATTCATTCATTCATTTATTTATTTGGAATTATAGTCGGACCGAGTGCCAATTTCGTGCCACTTCATGTGAACACGTTTGCTGGTATGACAATAAATAACCTTGAATCCTTGAATGTGCCTTCCAGGATTAAAATAAAAACACCATGTGGACTTATTAACGAGGCAAAAAAAACTTAACGGCCATCCCACTATTACATATTCTGTAATACCTGCTGTCGGTGCTCCTCTCTGGAGAGAAAAGCTCCGGACATGAAGAGACTGTCCAATCCCCTGAGCTCCAACCTGCGAAGGGAGGTCAGGCGAGGGAGGAGGGCCAGCAGAGAGGCTTCTGTTATACTGCTACCAGGCAGGGCCAAGCTCTCCACTTTAGAGCCCAGACACAGACCCACCTGTGGAGGAAGGGGCACAAAAAGGGGAAGCGAGAAGGTTAGAAAGAGGAACTTACAAGAATTCAAGGAGGAGAGAGAAACAGGCAGGAGCAGAGCAAATGCACGGAAAGTGCTACACAAATAAATCAAATAGTATTTTTAAATATGGAAGAAAAGGGGAGGCAAAGACAAGAGTGGACAGTGCTGTTTCATTCACTATATTCTACCTCTACATTATAAAAAAACGCCATATGTTCAGTTAGTGTGACGGTTGTGCTATCGCATGAATTCCAACATTGTCAACACTGGCAGATTAGACTTTGTACTGATCTTTCAAGGCAACGGTTGAGGATTTACAACTTGATAGTATGTAATATGTTGAATGGAAAATTCAACACTTGCATGTTCACAATAAAAGGACACACATAATTGTTATAAGGGTCAATAAGCGTGAATTGAAAGTAACAATAAACTTTGGCCCATGATGTGTGTCGTTCTGACTGTTCCACATCCTGGTCAGTGTGGCAGGAAATTAAATTAACATTCAAGACAGTGCAAGTTCAAAAAACATATTTAAAATGTTAGTCTTCTGGCATGACAGATTTCTTTTATTGCCTGACAGCAGTGTGTTTCAAATCTGAATAAAACAACAGGTTTGTTTTTTTTTCCCAAAGGATTTTCATGAGCCCTGGAGTTAGAAAGAATCCCTCACTCAGCCACGAGGCGTGTGATCGCTTCTTTGAGGGTTGTTTTTGTGGGTTTGTGTGAAAACACACACACTACGATCTTCACATGACTACAGTAATATAATTTTTTATGACAGCTATTTCAGAACAGAGGGGAGACAACTCTGTATACCAGGAACATGAACAGCATCAGCTTTGAGAAAAAATAACTACAAATACCAGACTGTGTTAGACAGAATACTGCACCTCCAGAAGCAGTGATCTAGAAATGCTGAAGCCATCGAGCTGGCTGATTATCAGGCTGCAGCGTGACTTTCTGCCCAGACCCCTGACCAGCTCCAGGGATGAGGCCGACGCCGGGAAGCAGAAGGTGATGTTCTTCTGTGGAAGCAGAAAGAGGTAACATGAGGCTGTCCTCAAGCACTCACATGCACTCAGTCACCTTTCAGTCTTTTCAATATGCAAATTTAGGCAGTGTGTCTCTACTCTGGAGCAAATTACCTGAAAGCGCAGGTCCTGGCTGGCATCATACCAGCTGCGGCAGACCAGCGAGGCCTCCTTTCTGTCTGAAGCTTGAAGAAAACTCAGGATGTAAACTATGATCTACAGCAAGAGACAGAAATACAGCATTAGATTACACTGAAGGTCCTGGAGGAGATAAATCCATCCCCACCTGAGAGCATGTCATCAACTCACAAGACACCACACTGCATGACAGAATGAAAAATTGCCATTTTATCAGAACAGAATAACATAACAAGTGGTTATTTTCCAGTAACAGACACAGTCATTGTGGCCCTGCTAGCAGTTTCCGGGTCACTGTAAAGCTGTATGAATATGCAAATGAATAGTGATGAATTAAATCACCTCCAGGGGCAGCTCAGGTGTTTCTATCATGTCCTCTCCATCGCTGTCTTCCATCTCAGCTTCTTCTTCGTTATTAAAAAGACCTTGAAACCATCTCAAATGAATCAGTTAGCCATAGTCTAGCTAGCAACACATGTTTAAACCCTTACTTTAGCATTTAAGCTAATCGCGACTAAATGGAGAAACGCCGTTAAGTCGTCTCATTCTTATCCGTTAACCAGTCGATAAAATAATCAATTTAGCGTCAGTAGAAGAAAATAAAGAGCTACTTTGCCGGGAAATCTGCTGAAAGCCACTTTACAGCGTCGCAGCGCAGTGGCTCTGTACGTTTCCAACGGCTGTCTGACTTCAGTGGGATCAGCTGACCACAGAAGAAGACAAGACGTCGAGGGGGGGCGGAGCATTGTGGGTAATGTGGTCTGACCACCTCCTCTTGGCTGCATGTGTTTACCTGCTGTGCTTTTTACCGGCATGGCCCCCACAGTCAGTTCAGTCTGACTCATTTCTTGGTTTAGTTTTTTTACGTTTTGGCTACCCGGCCTCAACAAATGGAAAAGTTATTGCGTTAAACAGGTCACAGCACTTCTTTTTTCTGCTCGGAAGAAACTAAAAGATTTAACAGGAAATTGGCAAGAAGGTGACAAATAATAGCATTTAAATGAAGGAAGATCAGTGCAAATAATTAGGTAAAAGTAAAGTCAAGAAAATGTACATAAAATATTTGAATTGAATTAAATTGCATGAAAAATTACTTGAAAATAATCAAATTAGTTTACAATCAATTTCAATTAATTAACTAATTGCTTCAGCAGCAGCTTTTGAAAGAAAAGCTCACTATTGGGAAGCCTAATTTATGACAAAATCAGTCAGATTTATTCGCAAAAATCTTAAATTTTAAAGTAACTAGAGCTATTGTTGTGATCATGTCCCCTCCAACTCACGCTTCTTAATTTCTACTCAGTAGAAAGTGAAAAGTTCTACATGAAATTTTAAAAAAGATGACAGCTGGGTTGTAGTAGCATGTAAATTAAAGTATATCATTGCAACTTAATTAATATTCGGGTTCCTTACTGAGGTCAAAGTACTTATACCAGACTGTAAAGTACTCACATTCAAGTAAAAGCTGCAGGAAAAATGACTTTAAAAATGATCAAACTAGTTGACAATCAATGTCTGTTGGTTAACTAATTTTTTCAGCTGCATTTGAAAAAGCCTAATACTGGGTAGCTTCATTTTATGATTATTTTATGCTTTTTTTGCAGAAATCTTAAATATTAAACTCACTTGAGTTGTCTTTTCGGTTTCCTCCCACTCACACAGAAACTGTAAAAGTTTCCCTTGAAATTAACAAGAAGTCGATAGCTGGGAGATAATTTAAATGAAAGGACGTCTTGGCAAATTTACTCATTCAATACAGAACTGGGGAAAGAAGGTATTCAGGTTTTCGAAATGAGCGCAAAGGACTAATCCCACACTGTAAATTACTCACATACAAGCAGAGCCGGCCCTACCCAATGTGGCACCCTAGGCAAGATTTACTATGGCGGCCCCCTCCATCTGCAATTTACACTTACAAAAGAAATCGAATAGCTTTGTTTTGTAGTAATATTAATTAGGCATTACTTTACATTTGAATCAATGTGAGCTTTTCCATTTTAAGAGTTAATAGTAATAACTACTTTTAGTGTGATTATATCGAAGGTAATTTTTTCCGATTTTGTGGCGCCCCCTGGAGGTCACGGTGCCCTTAGCATTTGCCTATATTGCCTAATGGGCGAGCTGGCTCTGCATACAAGTAAAAGTGTTGCATGGAAAATGTTGCTCAAGTAAAGTCACAAAAATGTAAAAATGTAAAATGATTTTTAAAAAAACGCATTTAAAAATGACATCCGCACGTTTGAGAAAGTGAAATGTTTGTCCTTGTTGCATGAAAAATGACTTTAAAATGATCAAAATAGTTTCCAATTGAAGTTTTTGTTAAGTAACTAACCGTTTACTGTTGAGCATCCATCTTTTGTTTGAAAAGATCTTAAATCACATCAAAATATAAAGTGTCAACAGCTGTCAGGTAAATGTTGCTGGCTCATAATTACAATATTCTCCTCTAAAAAACAATGAAGTAGGAAGAGGAAGTGTCGTGAAAAGAGAATACTCAACAAAAGTGGAAGGAAGCTACACACTGGTCAGGTGTGGTTTTAAAGGATCAGACACCTCTTTGACCAGTGACTATAAAAGGCCGCCTTAAAATGCAGCTTTACTCAAATGACACGATGTCACAGAGGATATGAGAACGGGCTGTTTTGTCTGTAAAAATACTCAATTGCAAGTAAAGTTCTGCACTGAAAATGATGTAAAAGTACAGTGAGGAAAACGTGGTTACAGTGTTGAAAGTACTCCATGTAGAAATGCATCTTTCATGATTTAATTGTTGCATGAGATGATTAAGTCAGGATGTTCCCGTTGTAGCAGGTTGAGTTAACTTGAGTGATGAAGATGGGGTTAGTGTTAGGCTTATTTGCTGCTTTTACTGTGTCTAACTGTCACTGCCTTTGATTTCATGTTTGCTCTAATACTTATTGGTTTATTGCTTCGTCTTATTCTTAATTCCTGCAGTTTTTTAGCTTTGATAAATTTAGTTTTTCAATGTATTCATCTTTTATTTCTCTTTGATTTCTGAAATGTCTGCATTTACAATAGGTGTCTGGCCACCATTTAAAATAAGGGCTGTCCCTCGATGTGCTGTCCGATGTTTTAAATTAAATAAAATGAATGAAATAAGAAGTGTTTTGCAGTGGCACCGCAGCTAGTAATCCTTTGTGTTTTGGATTAATATGGGGATTGATTCTTTATTGATGTTTTTGGTTTGTAAATATAAAGATAGTGAGAAATCATTCATCACAACCACCCAGAGCCCAAAGTAACACCCTCACAATGCTTTATTGTTCGTAATAAATCAAAAGCACTGAAATATTTATCAAGAATACGAGCAAATCCTCACATCTGAGAAGGTGGAGTCATGAAATATTTGACATCATTCGCCTGAAAAAATGACTTAAACAGCTATTCACATAGTTGCACTATAATTTTCTGTTAACTGGTTTTGTTAAGCAACTGGAGCTGCGAGATAAATGTGACAGAGTTAAAAGCACAATATTTTCCATTCCTGAAATAAAGCGGAGCAGAAATGGAACGTTTCCTGAAAAGAGATAACACTCAAATAAAGTACCTCAAATTTGTGTTTGTATATACAAGACTTGAATAACTGTTCTTCCATCAATGCAGTATTCAAACTGAAAAAACACTTGTTGGATCTTTCTCTATAGAGATAAATGAAGAAAATAGCACTGACCATTATTTGCTTTTTAAATCAGCGGCTACACCGATCAGCCACAACATCATGACCACTGATAGATGAAGTGAATAACATTGATCATATTGGTACTATGTGGTGTTCTGCTGGAAAACCTTGGATTTTAACATCCGTGTTGATGAGACTTAGACACCCAAATAAACACTGACCCAGAACAAACACACTCCCTCATGCAAATGGAAATCCCAGATGTCACTGGCCTACCCACACAGGAAAATGCACCCCACCACATGGAAAAACATCAAACAATCAGGAACATGTTGAGGAACCAACATGTTGATTTGACCTCCAAACTTCCTACACCCCATTCTGATCAAGCATCAACAGGATGCAGTGGAATAAGTTTGATTGACAGAGGCTCCACTGCACAAGACAAAGTACCCAAAGGATCCACTGCCAGCGTCCCGGTTCCAGACCCCATAGGACACCCTGAGAGGTCCTCAGAGCATTTTTGAGCACACAGGGGGGACCAACACAATATTAGGCAGGTGGTCATGTTATGCCTGATCAGTGCACATTGTATGTTAAACTATATTACTTCGTATTTTTATGCCTCCACCAACCAGTCAAGTTACAGTTCCTCCTTCTATTCATGGTGATGAATAAAGGCCAGAGAATTGTTTTTGTGAAGCTGACCTCTGACCCTCTAGATGTAAATGCTGAAATGTTATCACTTCATTATTTCATCCTATGAAACATGAAGAAAGCGTGTTTTGAGAAGTTACAGTGACCTCGATTCATTGTAGACGTTGCTGTGATATGTTGGTGGAAATTTAACCAGTAAAAAACACAAAGCCTGTGGCCACATTTGACACCACTGTAGAAGCACTATGAGAACAACTGGGTGGAGGCACATTCGTTGGAAATCTGCTGCTTCCTGTTTAACTTTTGCTGTTTTGTGTTGTGGTTTGACTTCAGTTCGTTGTGCCGTTTGTCAGTTGATTTCTTCTACATTGAAACCAGGTCAAGTAGTATAACTGAGAATCAAAGTATAAGACGTATAACTGAGGATCAAACATGCTGAAAACAGTCATTTATTTAAAGAAAATTCACAAAAGACAGGGCTACACTCATGTTGTAGCACTGTTCATAGAGAAGAAATGAATTCCTTTCTACAGATTGTCTGGCAGTGTGGTTAGCTGGTTTATGAGGCTGCAATAATCAATACATACATATATATACAGTATATATATATATATAAATAGGATATTTCTCACATCATTACTCATTAGCACAACATCATAAACATTTAGCCTTTCTAGAATCCATCTTATGTTGCAAACAGCACAGGGATTTTACATTAGTGGGAGAATGAGCTAAATAAAAAAACAAATATATTTACAATATTGTACAAAACACACTTGAAATAAAACAGGAACATCAAGAGCAGTACAGCGTGTAAAGCAATGTTTATACCATGCTTTGGATGACGTTAGAGTTTCCATTTTTAAATATATAACGGTCAAAGAAAAAAAGTGGGATAATTTTACGTTGACCTGCCCACATACACCAATCAGGCATAACATTATGACCACCTGCCTAATATTGTGTTGGTCCCCTTGTGTGTTCAAAAATGCTCTGAACCATTGGGCATGGACAAGAGGACCTCTCAGGGTGTCCTATGGGGTCTTGAACCGGGACGCTGGCAGTGGATCCTTTGGGTACTCTGGCTTGTGCAGTGGGGCCTCTGTCAATCAAACTTATTCCACTGCATCCTGTTGATGCTTGATCACAATGAGGTGTAGGAAGTTTGAAGGTCAAATCAACATCTTGGTTCCTCAACATGCTCCTGATGCTTTTTGCATGTGGTGGGGTACATTTTCCTGTGTGGGTTAGGCCAGTGACATTTGGGATTGGCATTTGCATGAGGGAGTGTGCTTGTTTATTGGGTGTTTAAGTCTGATACACGGATGGCAAAATCCAAATTCCAGCAGAACAGCACATAGTACCAATAGGATCAATGTTATTCACTTCACCTATCGGTGGTCATAATGTTGTGGCTGATTGGTGTGTATCTGTGATAGGAGCATAGATGATCGTGTTGTTGCAACCTCAACTCGTCCACAGATTTACTAGATCGGTTTTTCTAACCAGCTTTGTAAAAAAAAACAAAAAAACGCCAGCAGCTGCAGGCTACTCACACCAGCACAACACAGAAGTCCAAAATATAAGGCATATTGTACTTTCAAGTTTACAAAAAGAATCAGTAAACACGTAGTAAACAACAACAGCAAAAACATTTTGTCTTTTGTTTTGCAGAAGGACAAAAGTCTAGTATCCCGCACAGAAGTCACTCATCATAGCTACAGTGAGTTCAGTGGTTCAGTGGTTTAACTCAGTGTAGATGATGAAAAAACATGGGTGGGTTTTCAAAGAGGTAATCAGATGAGTAAAAAAAATTCCCTTTACTATAGATGAACTATAATGAGACGTAGATGAATCCAGTGGGTTGAGGTTAGAAGAGAAACTACACAAAGATTCTCAACTTTCCAGTGGCCCAGCTCGAAAAATCAGAGAAACATGGAAACCCACAAGATAAATGACAGAAGATATCTTTTTTAAAGTTTACAGATACAACTGCACATCATGTAGTGGGTAATAACACAGAAAAGTTCCACATGCTTCAGAAATGGAATACAGTACTATGTTGATCATTTTCACAGAGGGTATCCAGATCAGCTTGACAATAAGACTTTACAATTTACAACACCTTCTCCATTTTTTACTGATTATCCTCCTCACAGCTGGCCTTCTGTCCTTCCTCTTTCCTTCTCCAACAACTTCTCTTCCCTCGTCTTCCAGAAAACAATCACAGCTTCTTCTCTTTCTTCTTACCGCCCTCATTCCCTTCATCTTCGCTGACGTCCTCCTTTTCGATGGCGTCGCCGTGGCACGGTGCTGCAGGCGGAGGCATTGCAGAGTTGCGGCAACGGGAAGCCGAGCGAAACGTCGTGGAGCCGGCGGAGACGGGTGACGGCGTGTCTCCGTCTCTGTCGGGTCCGGAGCTGGAGGCGGGAGATGGAGGAGGCAGGGAGGAGGAGATGGATGGCTGGAGAAGAAGAGAACAGAACATTTAAACTGCTACATGAAGCACAATTCTGTTTCTTTGCTTGGCCCAGGTTTTGGTGATGTTTACCTGTAATGAGATACTGGACTTGTTGGTCTTCTCCTTGACTTTAGCCAGAGCTCCTTTCAGTCCAGAGGATTTCTCAGTCATCTCAAGCGCTGCTCTCAGTAGTCTGGGAGTCTCGGGCCTGACAGGAGCCGCCGGTACCTGAGGAGGTTCCTTGGTCTCTTCTTTGGTCTCAGGTTTCTTTCCCTTATTAAGCATCTTCCTATTTTTGAGACAGCAACAATCAGACTAACAAACACTGTAATAATCAAATACAAGCAGGTAAAACTGTTGGTGTATGACTATTATTAGTCATACCACACTAATAATACATATACAGAGGAGAAAGTACAATAATCGCCATAGTAATTATGGCTATTGATTGAAGACAGTGATAATTAGCAATGTGTAACTCCATTCATGTTTAACCTGGCTTTCTTGCGGAGCAGTTTCTTGGACTCAGGGTAGTGCACCAGGATCTCATTCAGGTCTTTTTTGTCCAGGATGAATAGATTAGCGAAGCCATGAGCGATCACGTTGGCTGTGCGCCTGTTGCCTCCGCCGACTGAGAGCAAACTGCCAAACCAACAACATTCTGGTTAAAAATAGCATTTTACACCACATTTCACATGTAAAGTCCCTATCTGGTGTTGATGAAAAATGTAAAAACGTATTTCTGTCTCTCCAAATTCAATATTCAGGAGTTTTTCTATGAAAATTAAACTGGGTTCTTACGTTTGTCTTGTATGAGACCTTGCAAGTCTGAGTCCGTATTCAAAACACTGAACTTGGCACACTTCAGTTTCAAGGTGGAAAGGCTCCACCATGATTTTGAGTGTTTATTTTGCTCACATGTTTTCCAGAATATAAAAAAACACCATTAGGGCATGTGAACAAGGTAGGAATGTATATGTCCTCGAGGCATACATGTGTACAATTATAACAAATAACTGATGGACACTTGATGGATGCTTGATTGCATGATTTTACTTTTGTAGAATTTCTACAACAGAAACTGAAGCACAGTTTTTACTGGTTCACTACACTATTTGTTGGAACTTTAAACAAAATGCAGGTATATAAATCGAGAGTGTCAGCAAACAATGGTATTGTGTACTCAGAAAATACACTGTGTAAGAGCAAACAAACTACTTCGCAAGCATATTACTAGGTAGTATATGTCAGAAAAGACTCTTCAGTCAGAGCAAAGTACAGTGCCTATAAACAGTATGCACTACTCCTGGCTGCTTCCCCATTAATTGTTTTTCAACACTGAATCATGGTCAGTATCACATATCATATTGTAATATCATATTATATGACGATCAGGTTGTCCTCCAACGTTTCGCTTTACTTTGCTGCATTCATTTTACCCTCTGCCTTTACAAGCCTTCCAGGAGCTGCTGCAGAGAAACATCTCCCCATCATGATGCTGCCACCACCATGCCTCATGGTGGGGATGGTGTGTTTGTGGTGATGTGCAGTGTTTGGTGTCACCGCATCTATTCTGATGGCCAGAAAGTTCAGTCTCATTTGACCAAACAACCTTCTTCCAGTTGTGATTACTTTTTATAGACACTGCATGTCAGCTACATGAACTGTACATTCATTTGAGGCCAGATACTGCCAACTAATTTGTGTTTGTGAACAACTGTAAGATTCAAGATTGATAAAGTAATTCTGTTCTACTGTGAAAAGTCTGTTGCTTAGTTTTAAGGCACATTAAAGGTACATTTCCCTCATTCCACACCACCTCTTTACCTGATCTCTCCAAACACTGATCCTGCCCTGAGAGTGACAAACACCGTCTTCCCATCCGGTCCTCCAACCACCTGCACTTCCCCCGCCTTTATGATGTACATCTCCCGACCTACCTCGCCCTGAGCAATAGGAAAACCAGAGGCAAATAATGGGAGACAAAGAGCAAACAAACATTACCATTAGCAGCACAAAACAGAAACTTTGCTACATACAGTTGACTCATAGCAGACAAACAGACAAATATACCTTTTTGCAGACATAATCTCCTGGCAGGTAGACTACAGAGCGTAGGCTTTTTAGCATGTCAAAAATCATTTGTCTGTCACAACCCTGTCAAAAGAGAGGATAGAAAATAAATGTGAAAAACTGACAATCTCTGGTTCATCTCTTCATGGTGAAAAGTTTTGCACAAAGAGTTTTCCTTCAAATCACATTGTCTACTTTTCTGTTTTGTAGGTTTTAGAAAAATACAATCTCTATCATGTACGCTATGCTGTTCATTTCAAGTGTTTATAGGAATTCCTACCTGAAAAAGAGGGACTTTGCTCACAATGGAGTAGTTGACGTCTATAGCTATGTCCAGACGCATTTTATCCGGCAACTGAGTCAGCAGCTCCTGCTCATCTGGATGACGGACAGCAGAAGGCAAAGCATGACTTAAAGATCTACCATATAGATGCAAACATGCACATGTAATCTCTCCTTACCCAGCATGCCTTGTGATTGCCAGGTGTAGTTGTACCAGGTTTTGACGCGGTTCTGGACGTCCTTGGGGATGCGATAGGAGGACATGTATTTAATAGTGTTGTCCATACAGGTGCGGTAATAGGTCTGGCCTGCTGTGGCTGCACCAACCACATCACGCATCTGAGAAATACAACATTACTTAATCAATGTTCTTATTAGCGTCCTATATGTGGGAGGAACACATATCTCCATTATACTTGTCTACTTACTTGTCCAATCATAATAGAGAAGGCAAAAACTCCGACAAAGTAGTTGATGAGCTGGAAGACGATCTCGAACAGGGTGGTGGGATCTGGCAGACCTCCAATGGTGATCAGGGTCTTCACCGCAAAGTAGTAACAGCGAATGTAACTGTGCAGAAAGAAGGGAATGAGCCAGGAGTTTTCAATAAAGAAGTTGCACTCTTGCAATCTGAGTAAACCCAAAGGGAATCAGTCGACTGCTGTGTGACCCAAGGAACGCAGACAAGCAATTTAACATCACAGCTTTACTTTTCTTTACTTGAGTTGGCATCATTTGTCTTTACCTCACTGCTTTCTCCATATGTAATTACTATTTTATCAGCAACCAATCACCTTTAAAGACTTAATCTTCAAAAGTAAAAGTTGTGTGCACATGTGTGTCAACCAACCTGTTGCCCTCGCCATTGTACACCCACTTAGTAGAGCCCAGTCCTTTGAAGGCAGAGCCCCAATAGTAGAGACAGGCATTGCAGTGGAGACAGTAAAGAAGATATGTGGTGGTGCGTATCACCCTGAGAGACAGACAAACACACATCTGCATTAACTGATTATCTAAAATCAGCTATTTGTCCAGCTGTGTCACTACAGGCATAGCTGTCTTCTGAAGCTTTAGCAGGAAGAGAGGCAACACAGTAAGTAACTTTTTTTTCAGATTTTTGTGGTTGGTACCACAACTGTTCCAGTGTGGATTAAAGTTAAAACACATAAAAGGACAGTAACTGACCTGTAAATGTAGGCTTTGGTCAAGATGGCCTCTAGACGCTCGTTGAATTCAAAGAATGAGTTGATCTGTGGGAATACGGATCAAAAACAGAAAATATGTTTGGTTTGGTTTCAGAATTAGTTATCAAGCATTTGAAACTGTCATATTTCAGTGACTGGAAGCTCCCAAAACTGAAATCTAACGAAGAGCCTTGGAAATTAACTTTTTTATTATTGTGGTGCCATAAAGGGTTGATATATACTCTAAAAGGTGTTAATGCTTTAGTGGATGGATAAAAACGTGGGAATGTGCAGTAACAGAGTCTCACCTTCAGTAGCCTGGGTAAGCGAAGCAGTGGGTTGATGCCGGTTTTAAAATAGAAGAGCTCCAGGGGAACAAGGCTGGCTACGTCAAACTGTAAACCAAGACGATATTTCCTCATTTAAATGTTTTGTTCCACAATTATTAAACACAAAAAGATCCCAGTCAAACTCCTACACAATTTGCTGATTAATTACCTTGAAGCGTTTGGTTTTCATGTAATTCTTTCTCATCTCTTTTTTGTCACACTGTAAAAGAAAACAAAACAGCTGCAGTTATAACCAGTGGTAGGTTAATTCCATAGAAAGTATATAAAAGATGGAAGAAGGCTGCAGGTCTGAACAGCGTAACCAATGTAGACATGCATTCTTTTCATAGGCCAGCAGGGGGCGACTCTGATTGTACACGGGGCTGTTAGAAAATGACCAAACTTCTCAGTGGGTTTGATACCTCAGTAAACATTTTCCCAATTAGTTTATAGTTTCAATTACTAGTTTTAAGTATCTTTCAATACAGCATGATGTTCATTTTGTAAATTATGGTTCCATTTAAAGTGAAATAGATGAAACAGCAAGGTATGTTTTAAGCAGGGCTTCCAAGCTGCTACCATGTCAGCATATGTAGTGTCCTTGACTTCTCAGTTACATATATGCCAAATTTGTCATGTCTGGTTTCAAAACAACAAGATGAAAATGGCCTAATGCTAATCTTAAGGCTTCAAAAAGGTAGTCTATAAAGCTGAGGGCAACGTCACAGTCAGTTCTTCCGTCTTTTATATATATATTCAGTGGGTAATTCCTCTACTTACCACTATGTCCCCTCCACGCACAAACTGCAGGCGAGGCTGAAAAATGGTGATGTCCAGGATGTAAATGAGGTCGCACAGGTAGTCAGTCAACAGCCAGTAGTAAATATTATCCGGGGTTTGGTAGGGGAAGGCCCAGCGCACCGGGATGAACCACACGTTCCAGTTCCAGGCCAGAGACACCAAAAACATCCACAGCACGTACATTAGGTCTGACAAGAAGAAGACAGCCGATGGGATGACGGTGACAGAAAAATGGAGCAATTAAACAACAGGAGAACTGACTGAGATGTAATCAGGAGAGACTGGAAACATCTGGTATTCAGAGGACAAGCGATGGTCACTAAGCAAACACAAACTGCCATCATACTACAGGCTGATGGGAGTAGCGGCACATCAAACAAGCAGGATGTAAGCTGTATTATTATAAAATTTGCATTGTATGGAGACTGTTTTTGAGCTAAATGAGAAAAATGGCAACAACAGAAAACTGACGTCCTTTTAAATGTGAAAGTATGGGAAAAATAAAGGGCAAAAGGCGGATGATTAGGACAGAGCAGTTGATTCACCTCTACCCAAACTTCATGAGCATAAAACAACTCAATAAGTTTGTTTCTCCAAAATGAGTTCTTCAAGTCAAACTCAGTGTTTTATGGTTTTGGCCAGAACTGTGTGTCCTTCATTGATGAGCAGTTTGGGTAAAGGAGATTGGACTGTACAGCACAGCAGCGGGTTGCGTTTTCGGCTGGGTTCTCACTGGTGAAAGGGTCGATGCTGGCAGGGAAGCGGAAGTGCATACAGGCTCGTATCCAACGCGGAGTTTTCACCTTGCGGCTGTGGACAGACTGCTCCTCCTCGGCCCCATTCTCTATTCCTCCTCCTCCTCCTCCTCCTCCTCCTCCTCCTTCTCCAGTTGATGGACCTGCTTCCATCTCTTCCTCTTCCTTGGGAGCTGCCGGAGCAGGCGGAGGAGCTGGGGCCTGAGGAGGAGCTGAGGGGAGGACAGAGAGAGGAAGGGACGAAAGGTCAGAAGACGACATGAGAGATTTTAGAGGCATACAGGGTCACATTTACCAAAGGCTGACAAGATTTTAACATGTTGTGTAGAAACATCGCTGCCAGAGAGATACACTATGATTCAAATAGGGTTTACCATTTCAGTGAGCTTGCAAAGGTGTCTTAGTCAATATGTGTTAGAGAGGAATTCTTCAGTTTGGAAATTTCTTAGCAAGCAAACCATCATCTCTTTCCTCAGAGTGCAAAAAGTGCTAAATCTTACTGAATCTGGAGCATACATTTAAAATGCTGCAGGAATAAGGAATGAGCAGAGGTTCATGCATTCCTCTATTCAATCTAAATGCTCCCTAGCTACTTGCTGACAGACCAGAGTTTCGCACAACTAAAAGCGGAAAAACAAAAGCAGTACAGAGGCAAAAATATCCAATTGAGAGAATATCTCTTGAAACAGTCTCATCCAGTAAGACGAATGTTTTATTAAACACTACAGATCATACATCCCTTTTTAAACACTATAGAATTGATTTTGTCCTGCGTCCATCCCCATCTTGGATCTACACTGTCCACCTTCTCTTTAACTAAATATGCGCTATTGTACTAGAGGGATTTGCAGCTACAAGCAGGTTTGATAAAAAATGTAGTATTGTGATCTAAAACAGTGAATCCCGAACATTTTTAAGGCAAAACAGCTCTTCAGCAAAGACTTCTAATGACCTGCCCAGTGTGCATGGAAAGCACATTGTATGAGCTGTCACATAATGAATAATATATGGGTTTGTTTTTTTTCTTAATATTACATAATGATATGCTTGAAAAGTATTTCTATTATTCAAACGCTACCTGTTTTTGTTTATATGCTGAAAGGATTTTAATAATGTTTTGTAAAAATATCATAAACAAGTCTTGTGGGGCCCTTTGCCCATTCTTAAGGCGCCTTCTTTGGTCTTAAGATGCTTTCGTGGGACTAAAGCAGGGATGCACAATGATAACGGCTTTAAAATGAAACATCTGTATTAGTTTAAAATGAACAATGACAGGCTGATATCAGTGCAAAGTTTTACCCTGTCAAGCTAAAACTTTGCACTTTTGTTTTTCTTGTTTTGCACAGTGAATGTGTACATTTGAAAAGCATTGCAGAAAAACCTGGTGTTTCCTATAATTAGGCGGAAATAACATGTGCATATTGGAAAAGCCCAATATTGTGCATCCCCTGACTAAAGCATTCATGGAGGGATTAATGAGGGTCACTGCTGGGATGAAGGAGGGGAGGGTGGCAGCCTGGATAGAAGCAGTAGCTGCTTCGACTCACCTGTCAGTGGGCAGATTCAGGTTATTATTTGTGTATATAGATCAATCCAGTGTTTGGGTATGATTGGTTTGTTTCCAAGCTGGGCAAAGCTGATTCTTTCATCCTGGAATTAAAATGTACTGTAACACTTGTCCACAGCTGCTACCATCTATACAGGTTACTCTAGGTTTTTAACTTGTTCATCAGCTGAGAGTTTATAAAGAGACAGAAGAGAGGAAGAAAAGAGACTCTCACTCACAGGTGATGACGCTGTCTTCATCTGAGCTGTCTGTGTCAATGAGCTTCTCCTTCGCCTTCTCTGTTCTCTCTTTAAACATCCTGACGAGCTCCTGAAGTCGCTCGTTCACCACCGTGCTGGTCTGACTGGCTGAGGATGCTGGACGTTCTTTCAGACTTGGAAACAAAGCAAGAAAATAAATTAGATGCTGCTGATTTTTATTATTGTGCATGCAAGGACACTGCACTTAACATCATTTGCTATGTGCTTAGGTGTTAGTGCAGAGTGCTCACACGTCATCTGTGCTGTGCAGGCTGGACTGGCTGGGCCAAGCTCTGACAGGCATGTTTCCTTCATCATCGTCATCTTCACTCTGAGAATGTAGCCGCTTGCTGTAGACACAGCGACATCACTGGTTCAACTTTATGACAATGCTGCCTCAGTTAGATCACTGTTTCTGAAATGCACTGTGATGCGGCTTCACTGTACGATGATATTTGCAAAGCGGAATACAATAATGAGTTGTGCATTAAAAAAAAGAAATGCTGCTTGAGGCTTTTATTCTCAATCTGAATGTATGGCTTTATGTCAGGATTGCGGATGAGTAAAAACTAAAAATGACTTTTAAATGAGAAAATGAGCACAGACTGGTCAGTTCAGATGGGAAAATGGATGGTTTAAAGTGGATGATGAAACAAATGGACACCAAAAAGGACTGGATCTCTTACATCTTAGTCCAGACAGTCCTACGATTCCTCCCACTACTGTCGTGAACGGTTCAGAGCAGGGTTTCAAGTGAGGTTTAAAAGAGAGGGACGGGGAGAGAGAAGGTTTGTGTGTGTGCAAACTGGGAAAAAAATGATGTAAATTCAAGAAACAGGTAACAAGGAAGGAAAAAGGTGCTCTAACAAGGTAGTGATGATGCCAGTGCGAGATTGTGATGCATTTATTTATTGACTTTTGCTACGTTATGACATCGACCATACAGTAGCCAAAAGCACAGAGCCATGCAGGAGTGAACAGAACAACACAACACAGAGCATCGCAAAACATGAAACACGTCTTTCCAAACAATTATAGCTCCAGAACAATTCAAACTGTGTGTTCTGCATAAACATTATGTGCTGGTTTGCTTTTGTGCGCCATGTTAGCAGCTCTTTGGGGGGGGATTTTGTGCAGAAAAGATGACAGAATTTGACAGATAAAGCACAATGCACACATAGAGTTTCTGCAGGACACTTAAACACAGACCACAACACTTGTACCAAGTCTGGACAGAGAGCACAGCAAGAAGATGGACAGTAGAGGGCAGTAGAGTAACTTTGAAACAGCACAAAAACAGTGTGAAGCATTTCATTCCAAAACCCTTAAACATATATAAGACATAATTCTGTTACTGAAATTCGTAGACTTAGAGAGAAAATGTTATGTATATATTTTGTCACCTTCAAATATTTCATTTTATCCCCTTTTGGATCAAAATGCTTCACTAGCAAACAGAGAAGCTAACACCTTGACAGAGATATCCCAGTGATGCTACTTTCCATTTCTGTGTCACGAAACGTGTTGCCATGAATGCTTGTACGCTATGCAAAAATATACATCTATAGTTTCACTGTAGGAAGTGGTCGCTGTTGAGAGAGAATGAAAAGCACACAGGCCCTGGGAGGCAACTACAACTCAAACAATCGGTGCAGTTTCCTTACTCTTTATCCCCTTTACTGTAGACGCAAGGCGTGAAGGGAGAGGAGGAAAGATAAGAAACGTTTTAGCTCACATCCAGGTGACGTGGGAGTTTGAATTTCAGTGCAAAACACATCACTATTAGCCTGGTAATGATGCAGTAAAAGCCCCATATTCCACCTGAGTTGTGGTTACAAACTAGAGACTATAACGGTAAAAGTTAGAGTGAAAATGTTCATGTTCTGTTCCTAATTAATAATAATGATAAAAATACATCTCACCTCTGGCGGCCTCCTGAAGGGGCCACAGGGACAGTGAGGGTTGTAAGTTTGGGGTCCTGGGAGTTGAGGATCTGCTCCTCCCCTCTTCCTCCTCCTCCTGCTCTTCCTTTCTCGTGATCTGAGTCGACATCCTCAACATTAACAGCTGGACGAAGGCTGAGGCTGGAGCTCTCTGGAGGGTTCGACACACACGACACATTTGCTGTCATTTAGCCTCATGCATGCACTAATACTGACACGTACAGAACACTGACACAAAGCTGCATTAAATCCACTCGCAGTGACGTAATATGAAAACAGGAAGCACTAGAAGGGGTAAAACAGGTCACACTTAATAGCAGGGCAGGAGAGGAGAGAAGCAGATTCAGCAGGGAGCTATGCCAGGTTAATGCAAGAGGATCCAGCTATGAACTGGGACATGTGCCCAGATAGCTGTAGCTTACTCATTCAATCTGGCTAATCTGGCTCATGATACACTGGCACACTTGTGTTGTCCTCAGTAGGTACAAGGTGTCAACAGTCAGTGTGCTGCCTCTCTGTGCACTGTTTAGTTCATGTTTTATCCAGACTACAAGGAAAATGAAGGGCAGTCGTAGCATCTGGGTGTGTTGTTTTTGATAAAATAAAGGAATATTTTGAAGCTGTACACTTCTTTCTCTTACCTGACTGTCTTCTATGACATTACAAACTAGAGGTGATGCTAATGGTTTAATAAACACAACTTAGTTTGAACATGACGACATCCACGATCACAACATAAAGCAACTACTGAACTGAACTCAAACATCATTTATATCTTGCAAATCTCCCCTTTTTTGTTGGAATATTTTCAATCCGTCTGTCAACGCATTTCAAATTTACCAATTATGTCTGAGTTCAGATATGCACAAGGACTATCATAATGCAGGACAGCTAACTCTCCACTTATGTGGATTCACCTGCAGGCCTTATTGGAGAAATTTCAGAGTCGTCTTCAATGAAGAAAGCGGGGTTAGAGAGACCAGACAGCTGCCGGGACAGAGAGCTGAGCTGCTTGGACGGAGGGCTGACAATGGGCGGCAGCCGGGGATAGGACGGCACATTGGGCAGGTCCAGTGTGCTACCGTTAGCGGAGGATGGAGACGGGGAGCGGGAGCGTAGCTGAGGATGATGAGGAGGAGGCAGAGGGGAGTGTCGCACGAGCCGGTTGAGTTCTACATCTTGCCGATTCTGTTTTTGCTGTTGTTGTTGCTGGTGTTGTTTCTTAGGCATCTTGAGGCATAAGGCTGTTGAGGCGGTTCCGGACGTTTACAAAGTACTGCTGTGTTCGGCTCGGGAACTGGGACAGCTTCTCCGGGATGCTGGAAAAGCTCTGGGACAGACTGGACAGACTGGGCCCCACCGAACCGTCGGGGTTCTTGGGCAAAAGCTCAGTGACGGTCTGGGCGATGTTTCGGGGGACCTGGGTGAGGCGGATTTGGGAGAGCTCTTGGCGTAACTCGGGAGGCAGGGAGGGTAAGTACTTGGTGACGTCGGAGAGTTTGGTGGGTAGCTTAGGCATGGGAGGTATCGTGGGGGGAGAGATGCCGTTCTCTTTGAAGAAAGCGTTGATGTTGCCGAGGCACTCGGAGGTGTGAGGGATGCGCATCAGGCAGCTCTTAAATGCATCACAGCTGACTGGAGCTACAGAAGAGACAGGATGTACAGGCAGATAGAGTCAGGCAGAGTGTAAGCAAGGCGGGAGACGGACACTAGTGACAATCCAACAGCAACATAGTCAGTCGGAATGACAATCTGCTGGATGGGATGATAGATAATGATCATGCCAGAAGTCATCAGATTAAATTTAGATTCTGATGTTGACAGACAACCACTCTGACAGACAGAGAAAACATGATTCGTAGATGTCTGCATGGTTCCTTCAGTTGAAAGTAAATTTAGGACTTTTTCATGGCACTTGAGATGGAATGTAAAACAAACTGAACTTCCTTAACCTCAACTAGACACGATTTTTGCACCAAAATCCCCCTTTCTAGGTTTTTGTGTATCACCTTAGGCTCTTAAAGCAAAAGTGTCCTCATTGGCATCTGCAACAAGCTAATCTAGGACGTACAGGGCTAAGCCAAACCTGCTGGTGTAGGCTATGTTGTTGCAATTGTATGCAAATGTACGAGCATTTTCAGAGTCCAAGGCCTTTGCGCAGAACAAGTCTCCTACTTCCACATGTGACTTGTATGATTGGTGTTTTGCCACTGTCTTCACACACTACAGCACCTCTGCTTACAATGTATGTCTGGATTTCACTGCCTTTATTCCCATTGTGCTGCGTTTAAAACACTTCCTGCACAAAATACACCATGCCTTATATCCATTTCATGCTACTAATTTCAGAAATGCTTTGAAATATTTGTTAAATAGCCAACTTTTAGATAAATTGCACTTCCCACGTGTCATCTCTAGCTAGCAGACGGTGCGTCTGCTCTGAGCATCCAGGCCCAAAACAAAATATGGGTACTGGTGGTTCCGTTATTCTAATCTGCAGGATGTTAATCTCAGGGTTAATTTGGTAAACGATTTAAAAAATATAGATGCTACCAACTATTTTGAGATTTTTTATTTGCAACTGACCATACAAGCATTTGTACGACTACTGAAAGGTTGATTTCAGACAGTTTAATACTTATTAGGGCCTTATTTTTAGACTTTTAGGGATGTGCTTGAACTCTGGTCTGGATGTAAACAAAGCATGTGGACTGACAGGAAGTTAAAGCGCTTGTGAGTTCAATACAGCACAACCAGTCAGGCATACAGCAATAAAATTGCTATTTACATTAGATATTAGCTCTCAGCACAATCATATTAGGAATCAGAGAAATTAAAATAGCACATACCACCACAGCCATCCCCAGTAGCTTCCTCCTCCTATAAAAACACAAAGCATATAAATGAAACTGGATCTGGACATAATGAACATTTCTCAAAAAGGATCACACATCTTTACATGGTTGGTCCTCAGACAACAACCTGAGTGTGAAATACATAAACAAAAAGACATACACACAAAATATCGTTTTGAGAGGCAAAATGAAGGAAAAAGGAGAAGAGACGTGTAATTCTGTGCCAGAAGTGTTAATAATAAGCTTAATTTCTCAGTAGAACTTATCTGTGATCTTAGAGTTTTGGCCTTTTTTGATTCAGAAACAACCATTTGCTCGTCACAACCATATAGCTCACGGGGTGTAAAACTAAACACTGCAAATATACAACTCATGCACGTTACCTTTTCAGCAGCTTTGTCAGTGTTAGCAGCTTTGTCAGCGTCAGCAGTTTTGTCAGCGTCAGCAGCTTCACCGTCTTCTGTTTTCTGCGGCTGCTGGGTCACAGGTTCTGGACTGGCTTCTTGGGTCTTGGCCTCTGGTTCTGGTGCAGAATCGGGTTCAGATTTCTTCACTGATTCGGGACTTGGAGGTGGAGAGGGCGAGGCCGGCTGCTGCTCTGCTTCTTCGTTTGGCTCTAGATTTGTTTAAATCATAGATGCAAATGTAAGAATACTCAACAATCACATGGATATGTTTGTGGCCACGCTGAGAGCACATTAATCAGCATTTGTGAAACAGATGCTGATGATACAGATACTACAGAAACATGCTATGGTGATGAGAGGAAAGGTTTTTTACATAAGTAGTGGCTGTCTGTAGTATGATTATCACAGCAAACTGACACTTAATCACACTACATTCACTCATAACATGTAAGAAATAATCAGAAATGGGAACGACATTCTTCTTTGATAAATATTTCTCTACCTGGTTCCTGGACGACAGGTTCTTCAGTCTCCACTTTCTGCTCCTCCTGAGCGACGCTCTCTTCCTTTCTGCAGGACAGAACAAGGAAACAAGACGTCCTACATTTATCTCACTGTTCAACTTAAACGAGGGTCGCTTGTAGCAAAAGGATAAGACGGTATAGCAAGGGGTGGACATGCTGGGAAACCTACCACAACATTTACATTGTAGTATTCTGGCAGCTTTGGAGAAAATATAAAAACATGTAATTTTCTGAAGTAATTTGACGAATTTAGGATCTGTATAATGTAGCGCGTCTGGCTCAGCATGTCTTGTGTCAGTGGTGTCCTCCTTGTATGAGCGTCAAGCTTTCGGTATTATCTCATGTGGTTATTCTCCTCTAAATGTTTTAAATCTATTGCACAGTCAATACTGAACTGACCGC
Source organism: Dascyllus trimaculatus (assembly GCA_024666655.1). NCBI lineage: Eukaryota > Metazoa > Chordata > Actinopteri > Pomacentridae > Dascyllus > Dascyllus trimaculatus. Next base: position 10,166,303 of record CM045448.1, on the reverse strand, counting down.
AAATGAAATTGCCGTCACAATATATGTCAGAAAAACAACAAACACGTCAAAGTGCTTATTTTAATTTAACATGCAATGTTTAATTTTCAGGTGAATTATTTCATCATAATTAATATATATAGCACTCACGCTGTGTAACTCTTCCCCTTGTGCAAGAACTTACACTTAAACCTGAACAATAAGATCACTATAATCTACAATATTACTTTTCTCAACAGTGTGTGCAATATCAATTTCAGTATCATGTGAAAGATTTTATTTTTACATGCAATATTTCAATTTCATGTACAATATGTCAATGTAATGTGTAATATTTCATTTTTTTAGATGCAATATTTTAATTTCATGCCAATTTTAATTGCAATATTTGGTTATTAGGTAAAATATTACTTTACTACCTCGTCAAAATAATTGACAATATTCTTGATTTTTTAAATTCTAGCCTTATTTTAGTTTAATAATTGTTATTTCCAGCAATGTATCGTACCTATATCTCATGGCTTTTCAATTAGGCACCACATTAATTCTCATGGTATGTCACTCTGTTTTCTGAGCAATATCTGCCACAAGAATTTCCTCTATGATTAATGAAGTTCTGTCTTATCTTATATTGTCTTATTTTATGTTATGTTATCTTATCTTATCTATGGGGTGCAAATAAGAAAACTGAATATAACTTAGTTTTAAAAGTATGTGTACAAATCTTTAAGGCAAACAAATATTTGCTATTTATTCTATTTTATGTTAAAATTTCCTTTGTTGGCTGACACTATGTAACAGCAGAAAGCAGTGCATATTTACCTGACAACAACAATGCAGTGATGCTTCAGTGAAAGCACACAGATTCTAGATGTGGTAAATTTTTGCACAAAAAATAATAAACTGCACCTATAATGAATACAGAATTAGAAATGTGGCTGATTTATTAATGTGTTTTCCTCTGACTTGTTCTTATTAGTGCATTGAAACACAAAAATCTAACTGGACTTGACAGCCACCTGTAGTCCAGAGCGCACATAAAGCTAACTATTTAGCATCAGAATAGCAATAAAGTTAGTTTAAAAATAGGTCAAACTTACTCATTTCATAACAGATATTATTCCATTACCTAAGCACGACGTTATGTCACGATAGTCGCGTTCACCGTCAGTGTTCGTGGGTTTTTATCCCGACACGAAACGTTCACGAGTCTCCACAAGTCACAAGAACTCGGCTGTGAAGGTCGAACAAACCGCATCAGGAGGTTTCAGAAATGTTAGGAAAGCGTAAACACTCCGCCGCTTCATGTCCGTCCATCGATTGTTTTTTTTTAACTGCGACGTGAAACAGGTGCGCTCCGTTACCGGGGGAACCGTGGAGAAGAGGGAGGGGGAGGAGGGGGGCTGTTGCCAAGGGAAGCTGTGGTTGCTACGACACGGCGCTGTGATGCTGAGGCGGCGCGCGGCAGAGATCGCCTAACGAGATCCCGCGGGATTTGGGATTCTGCTGACACACGAAGTGACTGAGCTGGACCGGCAGGATTCTGGAGGTCAACGGTTCTGATTCACTGTTAGCTTTAGTTTAGTCTGAGAGTCATTTTATCGTAATTTAATGGATTAATATAAAATTAAAATTATTATTAAAAATGTAAAAATAAACCTTTGATGCTTTTTTACTTTACAAGGTTTGTTACGTTTGGCGATCTATACATAAGTTTTAGACACACAAATAAAAACAAATAAAACTCAATAATATTAATAATAATTGTTGTTGTCATTAGTATTGGAAAAAAACTGTCTAAACATAAAAATAATTATGTATATATATTGTTATTTTTCTTATTATTATTATCTAATCATTCTTTTATTCATTTATTTTTATTGATGGCATTATCATTGTTATTATTGTTATTATTATCAGGCTCTGCAACCATATTCCCCCTCCTGACCATTAGATATAATTATTTTTTGGACTATAGTCACCTTCCTAGTCTTTAAATAATATTGCAATTATGTTACTGGTCTCAGAAAACAAAAAGAAATATTTCTGATGTAAGATGAGGAAATATTCTGACAAAATAAGACCCTGTGGTCTTATTTTTTTCAAATATAAAAATAATCATATACAAAATTTTCTTTACTGTCAACATCAAAGCCATTTGAAGGGTTATCCATTCATTTAAACAAAACCTTTTTCTGAAATAAGTGAAAATGTCAGAGGAGGATTTTTGAAGGACGACGCCTTCAAATATTCAAAAAATATATATTTTAAAAAAGAGACTACACATTGTTCTTGAAGGGGCCGTCTTCCCCCAGTTTACCACCACAATAATTAGAGTAATTTTGTTAAACACTCATACATACATATAATATACTGCATCTAGGCACGAGACAGGAGGAGCATCACACACATGCTAAGTAAACGACTAAGTTGGCTACAAGGAAGCTGAAAACCCAGGAAGTTCCCATTTGCTTTCTTACTCTGAGACTTCACAGGGCTCCACCTCGCTCTCCTCTTCTTGTGGCAGCCTGGTCATAGCGAACACACAGCGTCACATCACTTTGCAAGGAGGATTTTGTTGCCACAGTTTTTTTTTTTTTTAAATGCCCAAAGAGTGAGGCCACCTGTCTTTCAATCATGCTATTGGGCCTGTAATAGTTAAACTTGGGGTTTCTTGAATCAGTCCACTGGCTTTAGATTGAGTGTTGCAATGCATCACTCATTGGGGCCCCTTACCAGATCTGCCTATCAAACAAATGGAGGGTTTCATGTTTAAGTAGCACATTTCAGATTTAAGGTATTTAAGGCAAAGCAAGGAGTGATGGGTCTCTGAGAATAATAAGTTTAGCATCCTATATATCAGAACCCGTCTTTTAAACCAGGTCATTGTTTAACATTGGTCAGATAAAGGACCTACCTGTTCTTTGGTATCTCTCCATTAACAACTTGCAACTTCTCTCCTTGCACTTGTTTACCGTATCTCCAAAATTAGAAATGTTGTCAAGCAGTTTACCTCACTTTGATCTGATGCTCAAACAACATCATTTTATGACCTTATGACTAGAATCCCTTCCTGCAAACATTTAATCTCACACTTTGTTGGTCTGCTTTTCTCCAGCAACACCTTCTCTCAACTTCAAAGAGGCATAGATTAGGATGAGTTATGGGCAAAAGGGTCTGATGGGATCAAAGCACGTTCTATCATTTAGTTTAAAATCGTCCATCCGCATCTCAAAAAACTCTTTCCCCAGATTTACAACCAAGTTTCCCCTTCTTCAAAAATAAATCTGTCAGAACTTTAAATTCCTCTGCCTCACTAGGTCTGGGTTTCATGAACTCTATTTCTGACCTTTAGTCCACAATTGTGTCCATTTCAGTCCTGACATGTATGTAAGCTGGCAGTTTCTTTGGTTTTCTCCTACTCTGTCATACCTATTTGTTGATTTTTGTTCTTTTCTGATGCAAAAACCACACAAACTTCCTCTCTTCCTCTAACTGAGCACAGTGTCTTACTCGGCTTCAGGCTCTTCCAGCAGCTCCTGACTCCCCAGCGACAGCTTGATGGACTGTCCCTCGCTGGCCATCTGTCTGATAGCCATCTCAGCCGTCTGCCTGGCCACCTCCTCAGCCATGCGGGCCATCTCCACCCTCTCCTGAAGCAGACTGGAGGGAGGCAAGAGAGGGGGACTGTTAGCGATGCGGTAAATTGAATTTTAAGTGTCTGACTCGTTACTTCTGAGACTTTAGATGCCACTAAAATCCGTCTGGCCTACCATGAAATCAGGTCAATCTAGCTGTGTTTCCAACAGTTTGGCCACTTTATGATGGATGTTTATCTACTTCTTATTCTTTAAGGTGATCAAGATGAGTATTTCTGCTGATGCTTTGAGATTGAGCTCTGAAATATGATGACGAGAAATATAAAATGTGTTGGTTTACCTGGAAAAGTTAGTATTATTGGGGTAGTCCTGGTCCAGAGTTGTGACTACTCTTTAGGACTTTGCATATTCATTCAATTTGTTCTCTTAACTTGCACTTATTGTAATTATTATCTGATGTAATAAGGTCTGCAGCTCTTTGCTTCCCATACCGTTCCTCCATAGTAGCCAAAGCAACATCCTCAGCCTCCTTTTTGATGCTTTCAATAAACGGCGTCCAGCGGCCCGTCTGGGTCTCAGCATCTTCCTGACATGTTTTCGACTCGTCCTCTGTCGGTTTCGGCTCGGCCTCGGCGTCGCTGCGCTTCTGAGACTCCACTGAATTGGACTGTGTCTGCTGCGTCACTTCCTGCTGCTGGTGTGCGGCAGGTGATGGTGGAGCCAGGGATGTAGACGTTGCCGCGGCTTTGGAATGACTTTCACATTTCTGCTGGCCCTCGTTGTCCGACTCCACGTCCTCCAGGACCATGTCAGGCTTGAGCTTGGAGGAAACTAAGAGAGGATAATAGGGATCATTGTGTGTGGAGGAAGTTAGGAGAATGGTGTAGTGTTTTTTCTTTAACATAAATGTAGTGATTTCACTCCTGTGCAGTATCAATCAAATGTCCCTTTACAGTAACTGCATTATTCTAACTTGAACAGTATGGCATTTGCTCTTGTGTAAAATTAAATACTAACTGTTTAGATTTACAATCATAAAGAAGCGGACCCCAAAGTAAGAATGCAATGCAACAGAAGTCATCAATCTTATTTTGTATGCCTTCCCTTTATATTCTGAGGACAGATGAAATTGTTTGTGGCAGGAAGGATACGAGTGAGATGTTCCACCATTCTTAAAGGACTTTTTCTTTTCAGCTACTCTTCTCTTTAAAACACTCCGAAGGCGTTCTATTGGATTATCTCCTTATTTCTTAGCCAGATCACTTTTCTCTTCTTTAGAAACTTTAGATTTTGGCAGTGTGCTTTAAATCATTATCCTGAGACTGGGAGTCGTCTTGTCAGTCAATATTTTTGGTATATCCGCAGGCATTCATGGTTCCATCTATAAATGTCATCTCCCCAACACCTTGTGCACTCATGCAGCCTCGTATCACTGCACTCCCGTCTCTGTGCTTCACTGTCAGGACTACGCATTCACTGTGGTTGTTTTGGCCAAGTTCATACCAAACCATCTGAGCCGATTCATCTTGATCTTCTCTGACAAAAGCAGCTTTGTGTCGAAGATCAAGCAAAGTGTTTTTTTGTTGAATGTCATCTATAGAGGCTGTCATTATGAATTGTCCTTCATGCTGTCTGAGCTGTCACAGAAACTTTGATTTCCACTGATAGCTCTTGTGCCGAGTCTAAAACCACTTGTCTGTCTGTTTTTTTAGAACAAGATTGTGAGAGTAGCGCACTGTCAATGACGTCATACTTTCAAGAGGGCAGCAGCTCTGATTAGTGGTACCACTGTTCATTTCATACCTCCTGACTACAGCTGCAGCTTAGCAACGACATTGTTGTGAAGTATCACAGTTAGATTTTTCAGTCCTTCTGGCAGTTCTTTCCCAGGTGGAGCATGATGTAGACATGTTGGATTGACAGTCTATAGGTCCAAAGCTTAGAAAGTTCTGGTGTTTGCAGCTCATTTTATAATATATATGTTGAAGTAATTAGACTAAGTGGAAATCACAGGTGTATTTAATTTTGTTTTAGGGACCACAGGCTTTTTTTTCACAAGTGTGTTCACTTTTGTTGCATTGAGCTTCTACTTTTGGGCCTGCATTTCCAGTATATATTCTTTTGAAGTATTTGTGTTTAATTGTTATTAAGAGAAAACAATGTCAACTTAGAAATAATGCACAAATAGAGGCGACACAGTTTTGAATATTTGAATAGCACAGAATGGAATAGCTCTTTAATATCATTGTGCATGAAGAAATTGTACAACGAAATTGGATGTTTGACATTTAAGTGATATAGCACAGGAGTTTCTGTTGCATACTTTATGTTGAATTATTCAATTCTAATCATATTTGATTGCTAGGACTGATAGACCTCTAGCAGTAGTTTTGGTTTACACTAGACCAGTGGTTGGCAATTTTGTTTTTTGTTGGGGCTTCAAAAGTGGAAAAGTAAGACAAGTGTCCTGCCTGGTGTGCACAACATTCACAATCAGTCGTTTAATTCAGCTGTAATTAAACCATAGTGGTTAGACGCTGTCACATATTGTAGATTATTGATAAAAGCACCACATTAATCACTTCAGACAATGAACCTTTATTATTCCTGCAGTATACTTACATTACAGTACTGATGTCTTTACTACATTCTCTGCATGAAAAAATGTTTTCTTTGTGAACAATTATGGTTCTTCCCAATCAAACCCTTCGGAACATCACCACAGTTCACCTCCAGGCCACATTTCACAGTTAGAAGCAGATCAAGTGGATCAAAATGTTACATTTGTGTTGCGTGCAACCTCGACTAAACCTCTGGAAAAGCTCACACATGCTGGAGCATGACCACAAGTAACAAACGGATCAAAAGATAAATAAGGGATACAAAGACTCAGAGATGAAAATAAAACTTTTCTCTACGGTAAATCAAGAAAATTTAGTTGTCATATAATACAACACTAAATGTGCATAGCTGCCCTTTAACCGTTATTTCAGGATTTCTATCGGGATAGTGTGTTTTATCTTACGTCTTATGAAAGCAACCATGTTTGAATTTATGACCGGTTCATCGTATCTTTGAATCTATTTTTGCTCTTCTTGTGTATATGAAAATGGCAACATGAATATAGCATAACTTGACATAGGCCAAAGCACAAAATATTTAAACTTTTGTGCATGAAACCTACAGTTATTTAAAAAATAAATGGCAATTACTACAGGTTTCTGTGTCAAACAGAAAGTGTGCAAATTCACAATCACAGACACTGAAGACAAAACCACAGCTAACAATGCTAAGAATAATACAGTACACGTTTAATTTATCATTAAGTCGTAATACATTCATATGAAACTGTACCGAGGACAGTAAGGTGAGTTGAATATATCTCTGTATTCTTGTTTTGCTTTTGTTTTTACAGCTGCCTATAGTTTCTGCACTGAGCTGCACACTTTACAGTACTGTAGTTCAGCCAACAGTGCAATATGTCTGTTGGTATCTGTCTATCTGTGGGAATCAGAGCGCCCCCCAGTCGTCTCCTCCTGCTGTTTAAGGGGCTCGCAGCGCCTTCCCCCCTGAAACAGAAGGAGAAGAGGGACTGAGTTAGGCTCCGACCTTCGGACCAAAACACCTCTGCAACAACTATCGGGGGGAAGAATAAGAGGGCTTCAACAGAGAACACACACATGCAGTACTTTACAAATATTAGCAGGGAGAAAAGAGCATCGAATTTCACCAGTAATGTAATGTACTGTAATGAAAATGCATCCCCTGTGGCTAAAGAGATCTGATTTTGATCCACTTGACTGAAGTGTGAACTGTGGCACTTGAGGACAATGGTATCGGCAAGAAAATACAAAATAAAGTTAATGAATAAAACGTCAACTCACCTTTCTGTAGGACTTCAGCGGCACCCTAAAACAAGAAAAGGCAAACTGAGGTGTAAGTTGCCATCCGTAACCAAAAAAAAAGTACCAAAGACTGACAGATGGTAACAGATAATTTAGAGGGGAAGAAGCAGAACTTACCTCGGCATCATCTTTCTGTGGAGGAACTGGCTGAGGCAACTTCAAACCCAGTCCTGTCACGAACCAGCCAACCACACTGCGGAGAGACGAACTAATTAACTGGATGTTCTCCAGAAGAGACGTCTTATTTGTTTTGTTTATGTGTGAGTTTCATTTCTTAGAAAAACACCAGTGAATTCTATCCGTGTAGAGTCATGTGTGTCCCATGGATGAACACAAATTTAGCCAATTAAGACCCTCACATCTGAACTTAAATGTGCTTCAGCTGTGCATCAGGCTTTTGAGATTATGAGACAGAATCCACCTCTGTCTTAATACTACTAGCAGTAATGGCAATATTACATTAACATTACGTTGTTATGTTTGTTTTAAAGCTTTGTCTAAGTGTCAGATGGAACCAATCTTGGTGTGATATTTGCAAACTAGCAGGGATGTAGAATAGGACTTTTCATGGAAGTTGTGAAAGCTATAGTGTAAATTGTTAAAGTTAATGATGGCAGAAATCAATTTAGCTTCAGTTTTATGGTCCTAGTACTAGTCCAAACTGTGAAAAATGCTCTTCCGTATCACTTTAGGCAAGAATATCTACTATCATTAGCCTCAAAATGCTAACTCACAACTAAATATATCCAAATGCCAGGTTCGGCCCACTGAGATCCTTCAAAAAAGTGACTCTCCTTTGTCAAAACTCACCCGGAGGCCTTGCTGTCAGTGTCCAGTGAGATTCCACTGAGAGATTCAGGTGGTGGAGACAGAACTGCAGAGCAAAGAGACACACCAAAGTCAGTGTGAAATACTCACAAGAAAAAAGTCAAAATTTGCCACCGGTGCAACTGAGGTGTCCAGGATTGACGTACTTTTGTCCAGAGAGGAGCGGGAGGACTTGGTGGACGGTTCAGCTGGTACGGCACCAGGGGGCAGTATCGTCGGCTGAGGGATCATCTGCTTTATCCAGTTCACCACACTGGCAAACCAGAGAGAGAAAAAAGGGGCTTTTACACGTCTGTCGGGCATCTGAACAGAAGTCAATGGGTTCATTAGATCTAAGCTGTTTAGTGCAGGTTCTGCTGCTGTGAGCTCTGTACACAAAGACGTCAGGTTCCACAGAGGATGTAAATGAGCAGCAGGGGTTGGTTTTGACTCACTTGGGAGGAAACTGAGCATTCAAACTCTCTACTTCTGACACCTCGTCTTCTGACTCCATCTCCACCACAGGGATGTGTGGAAGGGGATCATAATCTGAAAACACAACATAACTTAATAAGCCAGTGCAGCATTTATTACAGCTATGTGCACTAATTATGCAGTGTGTCTGAACATGTATTTGAACATGTATTGATATTAATCATTGCTCTTTGTAAATAGGCAAAACACACATTAACAAGATGAAAAAAAAGCATACCTGGCATTGTTTCTACATCGTACACCTGAGAAAGCAGAGAAAAATGCATTTAAAGTGAAGACAATAGAAAACAAATATGTTTTAATTCTAGAAAGTATTTATGATTTCTATTTCTTTTCTATTCCATGTGAAAAACTGAGCGAAACCTTTTCAATTAACCTAATTTTTGTCAACACAATGTCTCCACACATAATTATCCTCACCAGAAACATCAAACAAACGACTGATTTGCACCATATCGGCCCAGATGTTTTGCATTTTCAGCATCAGGGACTTCAGGTTGTGGGTGTTGTCCCAGGAGGAGTCCGGTTTAAACAGCAGTGAAGTTAATAACCTGGATAAACCCCCCTGTAAGTTGCTTTGTGAGCTTAATCCTGACACATGATTACTCTTATAAGCCTGAGGGGCGGCATTAAGTTGCCTCTGTCAAGTGTCACACGACTGACAGGCTCTCCGTTGCGTGATTTATCCATTTGATCATCTAAACGGGACTATTTACTATGCTGATTGAAGAAATTGTAATTGTGTTGTTTGTAGAGACTCACTGTGCGTCTTCAGGGATTGTTGTGTGTCTCTTTTTTCCTCACCTCTGTGTGCTCATCATTGTTGGTGCCGTCGGCCTCTTTGTACTTGTCATCAGGCTGAGGCAGCACCTTGGTCAGACCCTGAGCGACCCAACCGATCACTCCAGACCTGCCAGAGCAACAGCCTTGAGTTTATCTTTCAAAGAGCTCATTTTTCATTGATTATTTGCCTGGTGTTTAACGATACAGTACCTTTCTCCATCTTCTCCTGGCTGCTGTGCAGAAAAAACGAAGAGAAAAGTGAGAAAACAACCTGATTTTGTCTTTCTATCTTTAATAAAAGTCATAACTTCTCTGATGAAACGGCTTCTTGAGGAGAAGTTAGAGCATTTATGAGTTGAGCCGTAGGTTCATGGTTGTGTTATTTGTGGTAATTCTGGTTCTCCATGACTGTCATTACCATGCATGATTGCCCAGCAGATTTAAAGAATGTTTGGCGAATTAAACAGCATTCTGAGCTGAATTGTTCTGGTCTTTGTTGCGTACAGACACTGGAAAACCCCTAATCTTGCTGCACTCAACACGACGTTGGTCCATGTACTTTATAGCAAAGTGCTGCCTCAGTGCTTCGCCTGGTTCCATCCAGATGGAAAACCTTTGAATGACTGAGTGCAAAAGCAATTTCCTGTGAAATTCTCACACTGAAGCTTTACTGGACTGCGCTCGGGAAGCTGCTACATAATAGGTGACACAACTGGCTGAGATCTGACACTTAAATAAATCCAGATATCAGCCGGATATGTCAGAAACAAACTCTGGATTGTACTTCCACTCAGCCATCTCTAGACTCACCCTGGCTTCAGAGTTCGCCCTCTCGAGTCGAGGGGAGCCAGAAGGCTGCGGCAGGGCACTGACGAACCCGTTAGACAGCCAGCCTAAAACTCCAGTTTGGCCCTGACTGTAAAGAAGGTGAATACAGACAGAAAGATGTCAGTGTGTCCGCATAAATACACACTCACTGACGCATAAGAAGAATGAACGCTTCACCTTTCTTCTGAACCCTCCTCTAAGTTTGTCAGTGGAGGACTCTTCACTGTGGGACACATTAAAAACACAATAACTTATGCTATAAAGGCATTCTCACACACAGGCTGGTTGAAGTGCAAAGCATGCAAATCTGAAGGAACTGCAAATAATTTCTCACCGTCTCTGCTTTTCTGAGGCTTCTGCAAAATCAAACAGATAAAGAGAGAACAGTGACAATAAATACACAGAAATTATATTGTACATGTGCAGGCTGAGTGTGTATTTGTGTTTGTGCGTTGTCGTACAGCAGCAGAGGTGTTGGCCGCTTCATCTGTCCCACCTTCAGGAGGTTGAGGAACCACTTTCACCACCCAGTTAAACATCCTGTTGAACAGACGCACACATCAGCCTCTTAAAAAGCCCTTCATCAAATGATAATGCTGATGATAAATCCTAATAACTCTTCATTAAAGTGGCCACTTCATGTGTCTGACAGAGAGTCCTCGACTGGAGCTAATGAGGTCTGATGAAGGACAATGACCTGCTTCAGTTTTTGCTTTTAATTCTGAGGACACTTTGGGTCCAACCTGAATTCCCTCTTTGCAGTCTCAATGGTTGTTTATCATGCAAGTCAGATCAACACTCTGTTTTTTGACGTCTTAAATCAACCATAAAGTTGTTTATTTCCCTGAATACAGGATAACTGACTTGTTTTCCTTCCCTGACTGTCTACAGGTGGTTCTGAAAAACCATCTAAGCTGTTTTTCTCATGCAAATCTGGAAAACATCAGCAAATTTCTCACATATTTAGGCACATTAGCAATATGCAATGAACCACTTAACTTCAGGATCACGTCGGCCCTGCTAACCCCGCACGGGAGTCAGAAGTTACAGGCCATTAAAAGGTTTAACCTCGGTCAGGCCTCAGTGCACCATAAGCTGCTTTGCCAACAGGCTCCACAGGTGGCAGAGGGTTCAGTCGATTAAATCAGTTAGACGGAAGGAAATCAGTCACAAAAGTGCAAAAAGGAGGAAGGAAACTGAACGGGCCCAGGACACTGATTCAACGTAGAGATTTCCAGACTCAGCAGGAGGGCCTCTTGTCTGACTAAATCTTAAATGTGCGCATTATCCGGCGTGATCGGCCCGTCGAGATAATCCACTTCAGCAGCAGGGCAAAGAGCCACTGAGGCTGCAGGACGTCCTGGAGCTCCGTCTAACCACCGCAGACCAATCAGGGGCAAACAGGACAGTGACTACTACTAAATGTCAAAATTTAAACTTCTAGTCCCTTTTTGAGTTGCACCTAAAATATATGCTTCATTTTCTTGCATGCTGGCATCATATAAAACCCATGAACCTGAAAGTTAACACATATCACTATTAAAGTCTACAAGGGCAGTAAATAAGATCTACATGCAGCTTAGAGGGAATATCAATGCTGTAACCAAAAACCTGCCTGGTGGAGTCATAAACTATTTTTAGGAGACAGAAAAAACTGCAACAATGTGGGAATGAATTCAGAAAGCACATCTGAAATGCCACAGAGACAGTATTGACAAAAACAAAAGCCTCTTGCAGTTTTCTCCAACATACCTAAAGCAGATTATTACTGGTCTGAGGAGGATCATGCAAACTTTAGACACAGAGGTTGGGCCTAAAATACCAGAAGTGTGGCAGAAATGACCGAGTTGTCATCGCTGTGGCATTTTGTGACCATAAGAGTTGTTATCAATGGGAAATCCACATAAAACACTTCTTTTAAAAAACAGTTTGAGCAGTCTGTGATCTCAGTTTGTGATTTCTGACACACAATCAGCAGAGATCACTGGGGCCTCTTCCTGGTCTAATCTCAGTCTCAAGTCTGTGCTCCCCCCGCGACTAATCTACTTTCATTCTCCTCTTGACATGTGTTTTCTATCACATGTGATCATTTTCAGTCAACAAATGCAAAAAGAATCCAAACTTGTGTTGAGACTGTTTGGAAGGATCTCTTCAAGTTCAGTTTCTATGAATTTCTCGGTCCTTCAATCAGGCCTTACTAAAGTAAACCACATAACTTCTGTATTTCCATTACAAACAGCAACTTGTCTGCCTGACTGAGCAGCTGTCTCCACACCAAGATCTCAACACTGACCTCAGTTCATCACTCATTTTACCTTCTAATAAAGTCATGCATTCTCCTGAGTAAAGAATAACTGACTTGTTTTTCTTACCTGAGTGTCTACAGGTGGTTCTGCATGCCGCTGCTGTAGAGATCCAGAGTGCGGCACGGCCAGCACAGATCTGCTGGGATTTCTACAGCGGCTGCCCGGGGGGCCTAACGGGATTAGCCTGCAGTACCTGAAGGTCAATCTGCGATTGCTCCTGGACCGTGAGCAATCGCAGATTACCAGCAGAGAAACGTTTCGTGGGGACGTCATACCTGTAACCTATAAACTGTTGTCGCCACTCAAGACGGCAGCGAGGTGATGATTCCCACCACCAGGGATTTGTGACAGGAAGTGAAAAACTGCCTTCTCTACCGGATTATAATCAGCTAAACATAAAAATTCATGTAGTGCTGCTACTATCTGCAGCCAGACTTCACCACTTGAGGCCAGATCTGCATGTATCCGTTAAAACAAAACGACAGAATCCAATGCAAGATCTTCAAAATCATTTGTTTTACTGGTTTGCTACATATTTAGCATTGTAAATAATGGCCTCAGGAAAGCGTAGCAAACCACCAAGAGGAAAATTTGCTGCACATCACTTTCTTTTCTTTGTTTTCACTGCAATAAATAAATGAATAAGAGAAAAATGTGAGCAATAATTGGTTAAGAAGCAGTGTACAGGGTGGACAGGTTGCCTGTCCATCACAAAGCCGACACAGACAGACACACTTAGACCTAATTACATGCCAATTTAGCAATAAGCCTACAACACATGTTACACAGAGAGAACATGTAAACTCATGTCAACTCAACCACATCTCTGTGTCAACCAGTAAAGTGATGCACTGAATCTTTATTATAACTTTAAAAGATGTATGTATAAAACTTCCATCCAAACAGATGTCAAATGAAAAGGAAAATAAAAAGTACATGCTCAACATACCAGAAGAGTTCTTCTAATACATCACATTAACCACAGCTACAGAGAAAAGTTCCATGGAAAAAAAAACCTAGTACAGCGCCTGGACCAAGTCTGAAAAAGACCCTGAAAAAATGCCACTGCTCATCCAAATGGCTTCAAACTCAACACTGCACTTCGTTGGATTCCCAGCAATGAAAGTGCCCAGTTTGAAGTGGCTCAGATGAACGACAGTCGAGATGTGTGAAGAACAGACACACACACATACCGACAGAGATTTCTTCATGTGTTTGTGGGATTGGAGACAAATCAATGAGAAACTGTAGTTTACTGGTGGTTCTGAGAACTGATATTATACACAGGAAGTTAAACTTGACCCCATACATACTGTACTTTTGGCTGAATCCTAATGCTTCTATGCTAACCTGCTTTAAAAACAGTAAAAAAAACATGTTTACCATCTTCTACCTATATTAAAAATGTCTGGCCCACATTGTCGCCTCTAGCTGCATACTTTTAGCAGGGTTAAAGACATTACAAACTTAAAAGATGCAACACTAACCTATTTTTCCCACCCTTCTTTTGTCTTTTGACCCAACAAAGAGTGTCTACTGTTGTGACATTGTAGATGAATATGAGTAAACCGGATGGAAACCTCTTGGCTTTTTGATTCAACACAAAACCAATCAGTGTTTCATAATAAAGTAAAAATTAGAAAAACTACAAATCAGGATCCGAAAACATATTTCTGAATGATTTCTTTGCCTTTTCTTTTTTGTTTACCTTAATAAATATCATTTCATGACTCACTGGATTCATGAGAATTTTGGAAAGTGGCCCAAGAACCCAAAATAACCCCAACTTGACCTGCTGCAAGCGTAAATAGTGCATTTTGCATAATAATTCTGCATCGTAAGCACTCGTACTTCACTAAAAGCAAGTTAAACTGACAGAATGCTAGAAGTTTATGTTTTTAACTAATTAAATTCAGGACATTAGCCTGTGGTTTAATGATTTACATTGTTGTAAGCGCACCTGAGGATAGAGTAGCTGCTACTTTGGCAGTGGCTAATGCTGAATTTAATGAACAAAGAAAGATTCTCCTGCAGCGCCTTTTTACAGTGAGAATAAAAAGAGAGGAGGAAGAGGGTTGGAGCTGAGGAAAAAGGAGGAGAGAAAGTATGGCATGGTGCCTGAAAGTGATTAACAAGGATTCAGGACAGGCCTCAACTAACTGGTAAACAGGACGTGGCACATTAGTTGTTGTTGTTGTGGTTTGTAGCAATGCACATTTCTCAGGTGGAGCTGAGAAGGAATAGCTGTTGTCATGGAAAAGTTTTTAAGGATCCAAACCAATAAGCTGTGCAAATGTAAGGGTGCATACGAGCAGGGAGGTGGAAGGACATCCAGCAGGTCTGCCAGGTGGACAGATCACACCACATTCACTGAGGGCCTGTTGTTGTATTTGAGAATAAGAACCATTTATGGAGCTGATGAGGCAGGAGGCAGATCTCATTATGAGCTCAGCAGGGGATAAGCTGAGAGAACAGGACAGTGACACAGAGTCTCGGGTCCTTAGCTGGAATGCGGCAGCACTACACTGGCCTCAATCCTAATTGAACATCTGGATAAGACCCAGTGACAGGGCCACTTTGGGGGGAAAAGACGGCATAGGGTGAAAGTGTGTACAGCATTCTGCAATCGCTGCGCAGAACTGCAAAACTGCAGCTGCTCACACGTCATAATTTAATCTTTACGAAAGATGTCATTTTTAATTAGGTGAGAACCGACTAGAATGAGCTGAGGCGAGAGAGAGAGGCTGGGAGACGAAAGAGAAAGGTAAAGCTGTCGTGGATGATCTGTGACGGAAGCTAATCCTGATTACCTCTGACATGAAGACATGCAGAAAGGTGCTCTCACTCACTCAGTGCAGACAAAAGGCTGTCACGCATGGACCTTATGTGCAGACATTGTACTAACACACACACACTTTGACATCTGTCACATGTAACGTGAAGGAAGAAGTGCTCAGATCCTTCACTGAAAGTAAAAGTATTCATGTAAATAATGAAAAATACTCTGTTAGAGCAAATGACACACATTAAAATACATGAGGAATGTAGCTATTCACTACTAATGCAGCTAATACAGCTAATATCTTAAGGTGATTACACATTTTGAATAAAAAATATGAATAAATGCATTAAAAACAACTGTATTTACTACTGAAGTGTATAAAGTAGCATTAACTGTATTAAACAACAAGAAAAATGACTACATGTCAGGATAAAATACAAATACACTGCATGTTTTGCATCAGCAGTCGCTCGTAGTTTCTACTTTTCTTTAATTTCACGGCCCTTATGTGAGTTGTATTTGAAGTTGTGAAATTTTAGTTTCAGTTTTCAGCATTTTTGAGACAACTATTCCCTCTTGTGGTCAAAAGTAGAATCAACCGCCTGAACTTGACGTTTGCAGAGCAGTTTAACCCTGTGAGTCCTGGGCTATATTTAGGGTAATTTAATTGCCTTTTGCTTGAAGTGCTTATGTCAATCAGCCACAACATCATGACCACTGACAGGTGAAGTGAATAACATTGATCATATTGTTACTATGTGCTGTTCTGATGGAAAACCTTGGATTTTAACACCCGTGTTGATGAGAGTTAGACACCCAAATAAATACTGTCCCACAACAAACACACTCCCTCATTCAAACAGAAATCCCAAATATCACTGACCTACCCCTGCAGGAAAATGCACCCCACCACATGGAAAAGCATCAAACAGTCAGGAACATGTTGAGGAACATGACAATGACCCAACATGTTGATTTGACCTCCAAACTTCCTACACCCCATTGTGATCAAGCATCAACAGGATGCAGTGGAACAAGTTTGATTGACAGAGGCCCCACTGCACAAGCCAGAGTACCTAAAGGATCCAGTGCCAACATCCTGGTTCCAGACCCCATAGGACACCCTGAGAGGTCCTCTTGTCCATGTCCAATGGTTCAGAGCATTTTTGAGCATATAAGGGGACCAACACAATATTAGGCAGGTGGTCATAATGTTATGCTTGATTGGTGTATATTGTTCAATATAAGGGTTAGTCATACATGCCGAATCAGAACAGTCTAACTGACCCAGATCCAGATCCAGATCCAGATCCATTTGATAATACTTGCAGATTTTTTTATATTAACCTTTATTAAAGGAAGAAAAACTGTTATGAAATTATGATGTTTTTTTTATGTATCTCACTATGAAACGCTGGCAGTAGACATTTCATTATTGTGACGGAGGAATTGTCTAGAATCTGGCAAGATCAGAACTATGATGGTGAGACAGTCTGTGCCAAATGGAAATAAATCTCATTACAAAGTGTTCAGATTTAGTGCTACTTGCTGAGTAGTACCCCAGAAGTGAGAGTGGGAAAAAAAGAGGCTGATGAAATTGGAAAAGGTACAACCTAGAAGAACTTTGGTTTGTATTCCTAACATTAATATTTCAGTATGTACCGACATTAAAAACAGCAGCCATTGAGCCAAAGCGGTTTCCTGTAGAGGAATGAAATTGGTGTAAATTCAAGAGTTTTTTTTCTTGGCGACACTTTGTTGCACAAACAAGTAACTAGCATCGTTGGAAAGTCGTGTGGTTTTGCTGCAATCCGAAGTCCCACATTTGGACACAAGGTGCATCTGTCAGGCTCTGAGGGTTAAAAGGTGTACAAGAACATGAAACCAATATACTACTACAAAGAAGACTTACGTTGCTTTCTACCTGTGAGTTTTTATTGTGAAACCTTTAATGTACTCTACACAGGAGTGCACAGGCCTTACAGAACATGCCCTGCATGCATCAACATCATCATAATAATCTACTGTTGTTCTTACAGAAAACCTGAACAAGGAAAAAATGTACAAAACTACAAATTATAAGTAGAGTAAGAAAGGTAAGAAACAGACTGTAAAAACTTTCCCTCATGCTTTTTATAGTAAAAAAAATCCTCTTAGTATTCAGAGACAAAAGGCACAATTCTAACATGTTGATAGTGGCTTTAGACAGAAAGGCTGACAGATGACAGAGAAACACAGAGTGAGACACGATCACATCACATCCTGCAGATGTTTCTGTGAATTAATTATCTTTCAAATGCTTGAGCAGTCTTTCCAGAAGAGAGGGGGAGAAAACGAATACGTTTGGGAGCACAGAAATGCAGTAAGGTACAGCAAAAGAAACAAAAAATTAAGGAAAATGACAGACTAATAATGGAAAACAAAGGGAAGGAGAAGGGAAAGCAGAGATAAAGACGGAGGAGGGAGGTAAGAGGCACCTCCAGCTCATCACACTGCAAACAGGGCAAAAACAAGAGGAGCTGAAAAGGAGAAGTGGACTCAGTGGCCCAATGTAGGTCAGGAGGCGCAACGCCAGCATTGCCCCTCCTAAAAATCCTTCCAACCTCTCGTTCTCCTTCCTTCCTTCCCCTCGCTCCTCCTTTTCCACAGAATACTGGAAAGGAAATGCTGACAGAGCCCTCCCTCTCCCCTCCTCAACCTCGACCTCCTCCGGTTTCTTTCTTTCCCTACTCATCTTCCCTTCTCTCTCATTTCTCCTTACTCACGACCACTGATTTTTTTTTTTATAACTCTGACTTTTTGCATTTTTCCCAACTCTACCCTCTCCTCTCATGCCTGACACTACTAAATCAGCAACATGTGGGCTTAATGGAAACCAGACCCCGGCCCATTCTTCTCAAGCCTGCAGGCTTCTCCCTCGTAGACTTAATTAGCCTCAACTCTATTTACATTCAAAAAAGAGAGAGGACATGCAGAGAAAGAAAGGACACCGCTGCTATGTTTTCACAGGTTGCAGAATTTCTAAAATACCACAACACATATTGATTCTTCTAAAAAAAAAAGTGAATAAATCCCAGCCCCGGGCACCAGTCGTACATCAATATGCCTCCGCTGGGATTGTGTTTTTAGTGGTACAGTCTGAACAGTTACCATGGCTGTGGTGGGAGGAGGGGAGGCTGGAGCCTGTGTGTCTGTGTGCAAATGCTCTATGTGCCTTTGTATGGGTAAGTGGTCTCTGTGTGTGTGTCTGCACATGTGGGCTTGCATGCACAAATGAGCGCAGATAGGGGATTTTCTGAGATCATGTGACGGTGGAACATGTGTGCGAGAGAAAGAGAGGGCAGACATAATGGGCTCAGTGGGAGACGGGCAGTCGTGGACCCGCAGCTGTCTAACATTCCTGCGCTGGTCGGAGCTTCGCCTGCTTGTGTGTGTGTGTGTGTTTAATAAGCAGAAACATTGCTGCTACATCAGCAAAACACAAAAACGTAAGGTTAGGTCACAAAAACAAAATCAAAAGTGCAAATTATCTGTTTAGAACAGAAAGAAAAATGTCAAGGTTGTCTGAAGCACCTTAGTCAAACATATGGAAGGTTTGTTTCTATTAACACGTGTATTTGTTTTAATAGTGGTGAGCTCTCATGTTTTTGCGTATGTACAGTTAGTGTGCTTCTGTTGTATGTATGTGCTCGCTTGACTTCGTCTGCATCTTCTACAAATAAATCACTGGAATGTCCCTCTTCTGTCCAATTCAAACTGGAAACTGACTTTCCAAGTGTGTCACGTACACCTAGGGTGAATGAATCATCATGTTTCTAAGTTGTGATGGAAGTAAGCATGCTTTTTTTTAACAAAGAGAGGCGCTTCTTTTAGACATTTTGAAGGCACAGAGATAGGTGCAGGAGAAAAACTCCTGGTGGAGCTGAATTCAAGGCCAGAATGAGGAAAACTGTTGCTCCACAGGCACAGACTTTGCTACTTTTTTGTCATTTCACGAGCAATAAAAGTTCTCACAATGAATAACGGAGCCCTAAACGTTGAGGTAACTCATCAGCTTTCTGAAACCTTAGCACTGTGTCAAAGTTTCATTTCCCCGCCTGCGCCATGAGTGAAAAATTTGACGGCAGTGACTGCACCAGACGAATGATGAATACCCGTTCTGTCGCTTCTAATTCTGTGCATCACACCCAGTCCTGCAGCGAGCGCTTGCAGTGCACCAAGGCCCTCGGCGTCTCCTTGTTCTGCAGAGTCCTGAGGATGGCGTAGATTAGGATGAGGATGCCCAGGATGAGCACCAGAGGAACAGTCACCATGATCAGGGTCATGATCTTTGATTCGTTGTCCGCCACCGTCACGACCACGTTCACCTCATTGTCCTCGTCTTCCCCTGAGCCGTCGGGTTTAGTGGTTTTGTCTTCCTCTGTGTCCTTGTCCTGGCCCCTGTCCGGCTCTTTGTGCTCATCTTTGCCTCTGTCTGAAGGGTTGACTGGTTTGTCCACCGGTTCTTGCTCAGTGTCTGGGTCGGGCTTCGGGTCGGGGACTCCCACGCAGCCCATGAAATCCTTCAAGATGGAGCGAGGATAACCTTTGTCTGCTTCTATTTTGCGGTTGTCAAACCTCCAGTAATTGCTGCCTTTGTAGAAGTAGGTGTAAGCTGTGTGAGAGGAAGACGCAAGACATTTTAGTTAATTTAGAAAACACACAATATGCACAGCGTTAAAGGTTGGGTCTGGGTCTCGCTTTACCAACCCATTCTGTAGAACATCACCTGGCTGCACCAGACTATCATTCAGCAATCAGTGACAAACACACTCTGACTTTTTTATATTTCTTTAAACCAATCACAGTCATTGTGGGCGGGGCTAAGCAAACAATGCCGCTTTGTTTGTGATTAAAATGTGACTTAATTGGCTAATCCGCCGCAAAAAAAAACCTAGCAGGGCTGTCGTACTGCATGATAAATTTTCAGTGTGGTTGGTTGCTGTTTGGAGGTTGTTGTTTCCCATCGAGAAGAAAACAGTAACACAGATAACAGAAGGAAGCCCGCCAAAATAAGTGAGGCTTATACTTGCATCCTACATCCAGTGAGTCAGACCAATATTTAGCTAGTTAGCATATTTAATAGTTGTCAGGCCCTACAATTATCATCCCTCTTTGTCCTCTTTCCTTCCATCCCGCCTGGCCTTTTGCACGTTTGACCTTGTGCATCCTCATGTTTCTGCAGACGACATACTAGAATAGCGTCTGAATTGGTCTGAGCCTCTTTGTTTTCTATTCCCAGAACCAGGGCTATGTACGAACGCAGGATTTAGTTTCAGTGCGCATACAGAACGGACAGTCAGCAGAACATTTGGAGGTATTTACTAAATCTGACAGAATCGCTGACTCTACCTTGAATGTTTGGCATCTAGACTCTGGCCTTGTTGCTCTCTTAGATGGAAAAACAAGCTTAAGGAGAGTATGGACTTTTCCTTTATGTTCAGGATGTATTGAATCCTGTTTTTGCAAAACACAACAAAGATGGTGAATTTCTTGGACTGTCCAGTTATTCCAGTCCTTGGATATCTTTTTTCAGCTTTGGGTTTATTTGTTTGTTTGCTCTTCTCTAGAAAGGCATTTAGGGTTTTAAAACCAAACCCATAAAACTAACTATTATTTCACGTGCTCAGAGTTGAGGTGATGAGAAGATTTACACCACTGTCATATTTGTTTGTTGAATATGAAGCCACCAACCGCAGCCAATTAGCATAATTTAGCACAAATATTGCAAACAGGGGGAAGCAGCTGGTCTCGCTCTGTCCAAAGGTACTGAAATATGCAAACCAGCATGCCTTAGGCTCACTAGTTAAGCTTGTTATTTCTACTGATTAAGCAATGTTCTGTGTCTTAATTACTGAGCTTTAGAGGTGCACATATTTGGACTTTTGGGAAATTTGGACAGCCCCTTGCCAGCTGTTTACAGACTTTATGCTGAGTTGCAGCGGCAGGTTATCAGGAATCCCATTCAACTGCGCTCTCACTCATAACTTTTTCTTTAAAACTTCCTCGTTTACTTTACCATTTGTCTTGACAGGGTAAAACTAAGTTCAGTTTTTATGCAAACAAAAAGCAGACTCAGGAATGTTTCTTCAGGGAGCAGTTAAGCTTTCTCACACTCCCCAACATTCCCATATTTTGCACCATGCTGACTTCTCTTCATAACCAGGGCTGACTGTAATAAGTATAACACCAGACTGTACATAAATATGTCTATATGAAACGGGAAAAAAGAGCAGTAAATCCATAAGATATGTGCGGTTTTAATGCGCTAATTGGTAATACATTGCAAAAAAAGAACCACACACAATCTTCTTGAGGTAAATTTCTGGGTGTAAATGGGCTCCGGGGTGGAAACCAGGCTCCATGCAGAGACATTAGAGCAGTTTGGGTGGAGACGAGATCTGACTGTTACTGAGTGCATTTAGGGCAGCTCTGCCTCAAATCTAATTTCCAAAGGAAGGACGGGCCAAGCCTCAAACCAGAGCTCTCATTCCTCTCTCTGTTCTCTCTCCCTGATCCCCTCACCCTTCTCTCTCTCTCTCTCTCTGCTCTGTTTGCTCCAGCCTAACCAGTTTCCAGTGTATTTCTTTCCCCCCCTCTGTCTTTTACACACCCCATTTCACCCCTTCAACCTTTCATTCTTTCCCTCCCTCCACCTCCACTCCGTCATGCTGTGCATTCTTAATGCGAAGCTTTTGGTGTTTGGCTGTGACCCTTACAAACCGAAGTCGCTCTGATGTTCCCTTTCTCTGAAACAAAGCTTGTAAATTTCTCAGATTTAAAGTCGTTATTTACCGCCATCATCGCTGAGGAAGGCTCCTTTTGGGGAGTCGGGTATTTTGCCCCATCTGTTGATTGGTTTGGGGAAGTCGCGGTCTGTAGTTCGCGTCTCCTCATTGTATCGCCAGTACCTGCGCACAGATAATAAAACACTTAAAAATGTTTTCACAGAATACAAAAACGGCGACAAAAAGCCATTTTCTCCTCGGTGCACGTGTCTGTTTTCATACCTGTCTCCTGAAAAGAAGTATGTGTAACCGTTGGGCTCCCACCAGATAGCTGTGTCGATCTTGTGTGCGGGAACTCCTCGTCCGTACTGATATAAGGGCTGTGGGTACCCTGGCAGCACATCGGCCTCCCTGAACACCCAGTATCTATCATCTGGAGAGGCAGGAAGAAAAATGATTTATCTAAAGCGGCAGGAGCACAGAGAGCACGGCCTCCCTGCAGAGATTATTTTCACTGTAAGTCGGGCTGCAGCCTCCAGGCCGACAGGTTGGTCGATATGCTCTTACTTGACCAAATTCTCATTGGTCAGACAACTGTTGGTGTTACTTTCATAAGGAGAAAAGCTCTACATCAACAGCCTTCCAGGATTAATCCGTTATTTTTGGTGGCGAGAGAAAGAGGCTACCTGTAAAAGCTCATGTCTCCGCTGCATCAATCTTGCCCAGTCTAATGGAGACTTTAGATTATGTTTCCTGGATATTCGCTGAGAGTTGATTCCAAACTAACTGACACTTGGTCAAAGAAGGCCGCTGGTGTGGCTGCTTTTTGTCAAAACAGATGGCCAAAAAGTCGAGTGCAAACTGAACAACCAACACTGCGTATCATTTAAAAATGGCAGGCTAACTTTTCTGTGTTTCGTTCCTCAGTAGTTCTTGTGCTGGAATCACAAACTGATATAGTTCTATTTTCAGAAATTATATAAATATGAGCAGGTAGATGCTGGTTTGCTCCGAGTCTGTTGACATAATTTCAGTATAAAATAAACAGATTGGAATGATTTAATATGCTGCAAATATGAGCTTTTTGTGTTTATTCATCATTAATTTAGGGTAATAAAGCAAGTAAAGTGAACTCAGCGCACTGTGGACAATTTAGCTGATCTAGTGATGAAGATTTTTCCTTCCTGCAACCAAGCGATTCATTTGAAGAGTTGGTACGATTTCAGTCGGCAAAGATTTACCTTAGTTGACTGCAGTCTTAGTTACAAGACAAAGTTAATGAGCGAGAGAAGAAAAGCAGAGAGAAAAAGCTGGAGCAGATGTTGAGAAGTTGATGGCCAGAACACATGGTATATGTCACAGAGTTTACTCACTTTAGAAGGAAAGTAGAACGGACAGGCAAGGTAGGAATGGTGGGCATAACACAAATTTTCCAAGATTTCCTTATGTGAGAGCCAGTTTCTCCCCTAACCCTAATCTTTGGACACACTTTCAGCCACTTTCCACTTCTACTGCCAGGACACTGCAGCATTGCAGTATACTGTACTGAACTGTAATGGCTAAGTGTGTGCTAATCGGTGCACACTTACTTTGGAAAGCTGTTTACCTGCTTTGACCTGGTGTTTTCTTTTCTAGTTAAAAGACTTCTTTTCTGCAGGTTTTGATGCATATAATAACCCAAAACTTTGGAGAACATGCCATCTAAGCAACTTCAGCTTTTTTTTAACCTCTAAAGAACGTGATCAAAACAACAACAACGACAAATTAGCACGACACACAACTCTTCCACGGTGGTTGATGAGTGTAAATCTGTGATCAAAAGCTTCAGTTATCCTCAAAACGCGTGACAAATGGCAGTGTGGCCTCGTTGTAAAAGTAAAAGCAATACAGCTGTTCACATTTGGAGCAGAGCAGCGCAGAGAGGGCTGATGCAATCCTCCACCTCTCTCATAAGGCCTTTTGGGGCTCAGCTGGAGCGGAGTCGCACTGGGCCAACAACAGCTGCCACGCTGCACAGGCTTTTGTCAAGACACCCAATGAACTCACACATTAATACACACAAACTCGATGACGCACTTATACATGCATGCAAAGACACACAAACACAATGCTCTCTTTATGTCAGCAGCCATATTCTCGGAATGCTAAAATACTGAATCATTTGGCTACGGGGAGGCATTTCTTTTTCATGCAACTTCTAGTGTTTTAAACATTTGTGTGTGTGTGTTAGATACAGAGAGTTATGGCTGTGTTGAATTATTACCATCACCTCGTAAATCAGCTGAGTGGGATATATTGCTGAGGCTGCACTGGTTCCTTTCAGCCTGACCAGTTCAAATCACAGCACAGATTTGTGTTTCACTCCTCATTTTCTGTTTATAGAGCACGCACTTAAAAAGCACCATGTTGACTTGGGCGAAAGGGAAAGCAAAAACAGGGAAACAAAGTGGGCGTCGTGCCTTCAAGCAAGGCGCTAAGCCACAAAGTGTCAGGGAGGTTTTGATGTAACACATCATTCGCACTGCTCAGCATGCGAGCGCTGTGTTAGTGAGGTGACTGCGGTCTTTATTGGTCGTAAACAGCTGTGACATACCTTTGAAAAAGACAAATTTGCCATCGTGGCGTTCGTAGGCTGCGTCAATGTCGCTGGGGAGACCGATCCAGAAGACGGAAATCGGCATGGGGTAGTTGTCCAGGACACGGTTCCTCCGCACTCGCCAGAACCAGCGACCCTGCAAAAGAAAGCAAAGTAATGGTGCTTGTCTTTCATCAAAAAAACTGCTTATACATGTTGTTCTGTATAAAGCCTTTTTCAGACACAAGAGACACTCCTGGCTTCAGTGTTATGGCTTCATTCAGACATCAGTGACGGAGAAAGTCAATCGATAGTTGTCATGTGCTGAGATTGGACAGTGCATCAAGGTTCAAGGAGCTACTAATAAAGAAAAGAGTAAACTGTAACTATTTGCAAGCAGATAACATTGTGTACTTGTTTCTCACTTCAGACAACTGAGCTGTGACACTCAGTTTATAAACTACTGTTACATTATTTGCTACATAGCAGCACTCCTCACACGTCCTCACGCGCTTATATACAGTTCAGGGTTGTGCCATTTTTGTTACTAGTTTCAGTCTAGTCAAAATAAATCCCCATTTCTACAAAAAAGCGAGCAGGTGCTTATTTAGACATGAAGCAAACATGTTCAGATGCTCTTCAAATGGAAAGGAGTCTAAAAGAGGCGTCAAAATCCCAATGAGGAGAAGGTGCTATGCAGAGTCTCCTTAATCACCGTTTTATTCCTCACCTTGAAAACAAACATCTCCCCCCTCAACATGGTCACCGTGTCAAAGTCCCCATCACAGATATTGGGGGGCTGGTTGTCAGGCATCTTGGGAGGCCGAGGGGCAGCGGGAGGCCTAGGGGGAGGCGGAGGACGGGGGATGTCTTTCCTGACCGGCGGGGTGACCGGTTCCGGCTCAGGCTTGGAGTCTGTGGGAGTGGAGGTGGGGAGGGTTGGAGGTGAGGTAGGGCTGGGGCTCGGCTCGGGCCGGCCTGGAGGATCCGGGCTGGGCGATTCTGGTGGGGGGTCTGTGGGAGAGGAGGAGGTGGATTCATCCTCAGGAAGAGAAGGGGAGGTGGGGGAGTCGTCGCTGGGTTCGTCGTCAGGGGCGGGAGGAGAAGTTGGTGGGGGATCAGTGGCGAGAGGAGGACCTGAGAAAGATGGAGGGTTTGGGTTTACACAAGAAAAATAAAAGATGAATTTCACAGTTAAGATGGTCGAAAGGAAAAACAACTTCCATCTGAATGAATGAATGAATTCCTCAAGGCTGCCTGTGTGGAACTAGACATTAATAATTTATTTTATGCTCTCTCTTTCCCTCACAATATCCTGTCCAGCACAATGAGGACAATTTTCCACTTTGTGCCACGAGCTGACTTGACTGAGTGTCACTGTGCTGCTGCTCTTTGGAAAAAAAAAGCATCCCTGCTGGTTGCTAAGAGAGGAAAACACACAGATACAGCCAGTTATGTAATACGTATGGACAGCTGATGGGCTTGAAGATGTATTGAGTTACACCGAGCCAAAAATACTGCTAGGAATATATCGAGTCCAATGTTGGCTGGTGACTCAGCTAACGGCATGTGGAAAGAAATCAGCATCTGCAGCACTTTTAACCTTCAGTACAGTTTATGGACAGCAGAGGTAAGCAAGCCTTTGTTTGTTTGGAGTGCATTTTCCAGCGAGGCCTTGGTGTCTTCGAGCGGGGGCATCATGGCCTTCCCGCGATCTCTTAATTCGTTAATTCTTCAGTTAATGGAATTAGTTTTTTCGTTACTTGATAAAATCAGTGTATCTGCTGTGTATTACTTCACTTAAAAACATACTGGACTCTTGTTTATATGCCACTCTACATTTTCAAACCACAAACAGCTTAATAGGAGATTAAATAGACCTATTAATTGGCTATTTTCATCATAGGTAATAATTTATACCAACTGCTCACAGTGGACATGTCTGAACACAAATAATGAGACATTCTGTTACAATTAAATTACACAGTCAATCAAATTTAAAGCGGCATTACAGCTACAGTACGCAGGATTGAAGAAACAGCAAGAGTAAGCTCTTTGATAGCACACAACTGAAAATATCCAGTCCCATTCCTTCAGGTCTACCGCCAAAACATGAACTACCTTATGTCTAAAAAAACACAGTCTACAGTACATCATCATATTTATAAAATGCCCCGTTTTAAAGCTGATATAGACTAACACAGGATAAGTGCCCTCAAATAACGCTTAATAACATCAATGTAAGAAAAACGTGTTAAACAATATTTCTGGTTTTACTGTTTCTTTATATCTTTTTAAATTTTCTCTTTGTACACACATGAACGCATGGACCCGTATATACAGTATGTAGCAATACTGCTGCATTTGAATTTCAAGTGTTGTAAAATTTCCTTAAACATAAAAAGTGCATTTGGGCGCCCTGATGGCCTAATGGTTATGTCGCGTGACCCAAGTGCAGAGGCGTAGCGGCTGTCCCGGGTTCGACTCCGACCTCGGGCGTTTACCGCATGTCCTTCCCTACTCTCTCCCGTTTCCGATTCTATCCACTGTCCCATCTAATAAAGGCACAAAAGGCCAAAAATAAATCTTTAAAAAAAAACAAAAAAAAAACATAAAAAGTGCATTTAAAACTTAACTGCATGTTTCACAGCAAATACAGTAGCGCAGTACGTAGGTATATGTCAGTAGTTCCTGTTACATCCAAACGGTTAAGTCAACAGACGGGTTTCTAGTGAGGACCAACTGACCTGGGAGGCACAAAACTGCAAAGCTGCCGGCCTCTTACATAAAAACCTCTACAAAGGAAACCAAATGTTTATTTCTACCAACAAAGTTTATGCTGTGTCGGTCTCTATTTTGAGTCATCAGATCCTGTTTCTCCTCCAGTCAGAGGCTTCTTCCAGCACAATCCTTTATATCTGTTAAATAAAGGAAACTACTGTGTAATTTACGACAAACATTTACCTGCCAGTATTTGCAGCTCAAAGCCTCCAAGATTTTTCACATCTGCTCTGCCAAAACTGCATAGTGTAACCTGGTGCAGCTTCACATGTAGGAGTATCAATAGACCAGCACTGTGTGGGTGTGGAAAGTTTTCAAGTTTGCTGGGAGAAACTAAAGCCATAGACATTCCCAAACTGAATCAGATTTCTGATTTGTCATATGATACCAGAGATATGACTGAGACAAAACTGGACAGTAAGAAAAAAAAAGCATTAACCTTGTGGAAAACCCTTGTTTTTATCTAAAGCAAAGAGAAAAATCCATCATTAAGTGTAAACAATGTCTGGAAAGAATCTGCGAATGTTTTGGGCAAAAATTTCAGCCCTAAAAAGAGAGCCACTGCCGGAAAACACAAGCCCACACTCGACACTTTCCCGAATTAACATGCACCCGCGCACAAAAAATGTCATCTGTCAATTAACAATGGCATCCATTCACTCAGAAAAAGATGAAAACATCATAATGGCATGCATGACATGCTCTTTTGAGTGAATCCCACTGCTTTGTGTGTCTGCTGCAGATGCCCATATGCACAAAGCTTCTTTACAAGGGTTCTTGTCTTGCTTTGACGAAGATCCAGATGTGATATGAGAGTGATATACACTCAGATTACAGCTCACATCTTGCACTCTAAACTCACAGTGATTTTTGAGTCAAAACAGCTCTGAGTACTTGAGTTTTGCTGTTTTGCAGTCTCTTCCCAGCATGCTCTCCTCAGGCCGAATGAGGCTATTTGTGTGTCTCTAACATTACAACTCCTGGAGACAATAAAATTCCTTGAAAGAGGGGATTTTCTTGAAAAGTATTTCACTGTAAGGCTAGGAGAGACAATTAAGTTATGGACACCAGCTTTTTATTATCAAAATAGAAATAGGCAATGAAAACAAATACAAAGGCATGATTGTGGTGCTGTTGTTGCAGTTGTAACCTTGAACTAATATACTGTGAACAAGAACACAGAGAGGCAAACAGCTGTCTTTTGCTATCACAGAGGCTATGTCAGAGCTTAATACAGCCAAATAGTTCTGATAGCATTGCCATTTTTGGCAATGCATTGTTGCTAATGAAGATGGTCAAATCGCAAAAAAATGCTGGCAAAATTCAACTCTGAGTGAGCAATAGCTTTTTGTGTCAGGCTGTAAACATGTTTATTTCTGCTGTATATTGCCCCTTTTCCACAAAGAAGAACCAGGTGCTTGGTTCAAATCTCGTCCTCCTAAGAACCTGTTAGAGCCACGCCACTGCGTCACCATAAAATGACTATGCTTGCATTGATTACATAGCAGTTAAACAAACACAATAAGTTGATGATAATATCTATGTTTATCTTAAGGCTGTTTGCGAGGCGAAGATCGCCTGTCGTCGGGGCACATCTGCGATTACGCTACTGGTGGGACACAATTGTACTGGATTTCAGCGCGCAACGGTTTGTGCAAAACGTCCGTGTGTCCCGGGAGTCATTCCAATACATCTGCAATCGGACCAGGGACTATCTGGCCGCTCGTGTGTCCCTTTCCACCGGTGATCACGATAACCCCACCCCAGCCCCTGACGTACTATGTGCTTAGCTCTGGGCCAGCAAAGAGTTGGTGCTTGCTAAGCACCAGTTTTTAGAACCTGAAGCCGGTGCTTAGGCGGTGGAAACACCAAGAACTGATGCTAAGTCAAGCTCTGGCTCTGAACTAACTCTGGAACCAGCTCTGTGGAAAAGGGGAATTTGAGGATTGAGTCGTTTTTGGAGCCAGCTTCAAGTTGCCATTCGAGGAACTGCAGTTTTCGGCTTCACGTTGCAACTTGGAAAACAACAGAACTATACCGGACATTGAATTTGGCTTCTATGAACACATGTTGACAGTTCTTGATGCAAACTTATTCCAGTTCCTCTATTTAGTTTGCACTGTGGTACTTCCATGTAATCCCTTCAGCATACGTGGACCTGCTTGACCTCTACAGTCTCCAGCAAGAGACACAAATATCTTTGCAACTCTTGTGTAAAATACTACCATTTAAATTCTGCTGAAAGTGGCTTTAAAAAACAGCTTGTACTGTTCAAGACAATAATAAACATGTGTAGTACAACAGGGTGTATTTCTTACCGTATATGTACTGTATTCCTTTGATGTCATCTTCATGCAGTGTGAAGTTTTTTGTGTGAGTCCACTGGTAGAAAGGAGCCATGGTGGCGCTGGGGTTATCCGAATGTTCCAGACCCAGAGCATGACCAAGCTCATGGACAGCAACAAGAAAGAGGTCGATACCTACAAGACAAGTGGGAAAGACACAGTATGAATGGTTTGGAAGTGGCGAATCTTTCAGGTTTCAGTCCAGCTGATCACAAGAGACAAGACCAAAGAAACCTAGCTGATGATCTAAGAAAGAGAAAAACATCCACTAACCTTCTGGGTTTTCGTTATCAAGTGTCCAAGGCTCATCTGCATCAAAGTGCGTATCCCCGCCTATTCCTGGTCCAGGATAGTAGGCGTGGGCCAGCGACCCTCCCTCGCCGTCAAACAGTGACATATCACCATGGAAACCAGAGGCGAACAGCAGCAGGATGTCAGCGAGGTCTGCCTTGCTGCCGTTGATACCGTTTTCAGCAGGTAGCTCCTCAAAGGTGAGCGGCGTGACCCGTCTCCACACGTCAATGGCCTTGCGGATGGCGTCATACGTCCGCTCCTCTCCCAGCGAGGAGGGGATGTGTTGGTTCATTATACTGAAGCAATAAGAGACGGCATGTCAGAGCTGGCATACGAACATTCTGCTGGACTTTTTCTATATCTCAGGCCTGCAAACCTGTAGGTGATGTGGTCTTTGTCCCACTGCTGTCCGGTGAGAGCATAGCGTTTTCTTCTCGCTCCGTCTACCAGCTCTTCTGCATTTCTGTCAGGGAGGCCACAGCGAGGCCGACGCATGGCTCTGCACAGACAAACACATAACAGACTGTTACATGCAAAGTGTGGCTGCACAATTCAGTTCGACAAAAAAGTCAAAACAGTATAATGATAGACTTCCATCAGGGCATCAGGTTAACACTTCTACGTATATTTTGCTGTAGCTTTTGAGGAAGATATTTTCTAATTTGCTCACCAGTATCTTTACAAAAAAGATTGTATTCAACTCTGCATTTTAGCCCCTTTATGGCATCTGAAAATGGAAACTTGGGTTCAACAAACAGTTCATTATTTTAGGACATGCACTTATTTGCTTTCCTGCCACAAGTTAAATGAGAAGACCGACACCACTCACATATCTGTATGGCAAATATGATGCTGGTTAGCCTAGCTTAGCACTAAAACTGGAAACTCAAAACAGCCAGTCTGGCTCAGCTCAAAGGTCCCATGCTGGTTAATGAGTGTCAAGGTGCTGAATGATAAATTTTCTTCTGTTTGTTCCTGTCTGTTTTAAGACTTCATGCTAAGCTATGCTAACCAGCTGGTATTTGTAGCTTTGTATCTACTGTGCAGACATGAGAGTATCTGGCATCAAGCCTCTCATGTATCGCCCAACAAGAAAACAACAACGCATGTTTCCCAAAATGGCAAATGGTTACTTTATGATCCTGTAATGTTTTTTTTTTATCTTAACAACAGTGTAGAATGAGAGCAAAACCCAATGAATCAAGGTCAGCTGCATTAGATGCATAGAAAGGAGCCCTATCCTGCCTCTTTAGTAAACAGAAAATATCAGCAAAATCAGACTGTCATGTTATCACCATGAAACATTAGTGAAAAACTGGCACTAAAAAAAATGACATCAGGATATGTTGTTGTTAAGACAAGGTTTGCTACACTGCATTCTCAAACATGACCATAAATCACTACAAGATATATCAATAAGAAATTTATTTTTAAATGCTGGATTCCCTTTGAGGTCACTGTACACAAAAACTTTGCATGTCTGTGAGGCAAACATCCTGCAGGCTACAGAAGCATATAGAGCTTACGTGACAGTAGCAGCGTCCATCTCACCAGTCACCTCCAGCCCGTAGAAACGCTGCATGTCGCTGATGGCTTTGGACAGAATCTGAGCCGACTGCATGGTGGACATCTGTCTGCTCGCCTGAGACAGGTAGCCGAACTTACGAAGCCATGCCTGCATGAAGAAAGTGAAAAGCCAGATTGCTTAGGTTAGCCTGAACAATAAGAAAAGACCAACACGTGTCTGTTTTTATAGGTCAGCAATCCTTGGTGTACTGTATACATGAGTATGACAGCTACAGCTGTTGGGAAAGACGCACTGTAATGCTAATCCAGGAACAAGCCACTGCCTAATGACTGGAAAGAGCATCTGAGGAGTTAAAAGAAAAGAGAAAGAGGGGAGATACAAAACAGATGGCTTGCATTAACATTACGACATTCCTGCTCTTTCATTCCTGCACTGACAGCCAAGATGAGGAGAGAAGAGGTGGATGGAAACAGGAAAACTAAAAGGTTCTTGACAAGATTTAAACTGTATGTCAGGCCTGTGGTACGAAAGATAAACATGCAGCTCTGCATGTATCCACCTCTGTCTGACAGTGACAGTGACACATGTTGAAACTTCCCCCTTTGTTTCGTGTTTGCTGACAGTGAAATTGAGCATGCAGAGCCACGTAGTCAAGCAAACAAGACGATGGCTCCTGAGAGGGAAGAAAAAGATCCTCTGTCAAGATCTGAACTTCAAGAAGCCTCAGCATCGGAGCTCAAAAACAACACTACAGGCCGCCTCGCACAGCTGGACTCATGCTTTCATGTACCTACAGTTTGA
Source organism: Dascyllus trimaculatus (assembly GCA_024666655.1). NCBI lineage: Eukaryota > Metazoa > Chordata > Actinopteri > Pomacentridae > Dascyllus > Dascyllus trimaculatus. The sequence goes on along the minus strand of CM045448.1, from coordinate 10,133,728 downwards.
AAGCATGCCAAGAGCTAAACCCACACACGCAACACACACCTTCATGCATGCACATGCTGCAGGGAAGAAAAATCCTTAGAGACTATTTTTGCAGAGCAAGACAAGCCTCAACTACTCTAATGGGTTTATTCATGCAAGTGCCTAAAGACCATGAAAGAAGAGATGTAAAACTCAATCGTAAAGCTGGGCTGTGGAAAAATAAATAAAGCATACATACATACATCACAATATGAAAAACCTCATGAAACTGTCTGATCAAGTTATAATATTCTCCCTTAGGATTCATAAACTGGATGGTATGACAGAGAAGCAGGACGGCATCATGGGCATTTTCGTCCCTCTGTTGTTCCAGCAAATTTACAAATAACTTGTGAAAGATTGTTTAAGTCAGGTTTTATCAGAAATCTTTGGCTGGGTGCTTACACTGAGGTCTGAACTGCCTCCATTTGAGCAAAGCAATACAAGACACTTTAGGTTAAAAGACTGATTTCTATAGCAGCAGCTTTGCTACACTAACAAACAAACTGAAGTTGCTTTAAGTCTCTCTTTGCTCATTGATTAAAGGGGAAATGAAACATGCATGTTTTCAGCATTGGTGGTGCCAAAATATATAGAAAAACACTTTCCAGTTTCTATCGAACAATCTAGCGAGAGTGTTGCCATGATGATGTGATGTCTGTACATATGTAGCTTCTGTTAGCGAGTCAACAGAGTGAAGCATTGCGGTACCGTGTTGAACATATTTTAGTTAAAATGGAATAACAGATCAGTCGAGATCACTGTAAACCCACTGGTGTATGCAAGTGAACCAATACGACATGGAAGCTGTGCAATAGTAACTTTAATTAACTGCTTGACGTTACATTTTTTCAGTGTTTTTAGTTTTTAACAGGAAAAGCGAGCTAAAAGGCTTTTTGCACACATTGCAAAGGGAAGAAACATGAGAAAGACAACGGAACTGGAAATACCTGAGGATGATCTAAACTTTAGATTCTAAAGTTTAGGAGTCCTGACTGACTGCTTTGGAAAATGTAAAGTCAAGGTCAGAAATATTTTTAGGGGTTTGCATCAGCTCTGAGCTCTAGCAAGGGAAATCACGTGTAGCCTAAGGTATGAAACTACATGGGTTTAGAATACTTTGATGACCGGCTGTTTAAGATTATTGTTATTTCTGACGTCATTTTGGCTGCGATATTGTACAGCCAAGCTCCCATCAGATAACTCTGATGCTGCAAAGATGTGATGGAGCTCTTTTGGCTGGAGGAGAGCAGGTGAACAGAGTGAAACGTGTTCAGTAAGAGACACTCAGAGAGACGTTGTGTTGAGCTTGATGGCTGTCAGTGATGGTGTTCTTATCAAACAGCTACATGCCTGTGATAGATGTCAGTGAATACAGCTCTCTTCAGTGTGATGTTTAGTGCCGTTTAGCGCCTTTTCCCGGCGGCAGACTGATCCCGCTGCATGGCTGTTTTCAGAGTATGATGGGCGGTGAGTAAAGCAAACTTTATAACGACATTGAACACCGACTGGACAACGCCAGGCTTTAGTCTGTTGTCCGGTGAACGACTAGCTTACTGGACTCCACCGCCTTCTCCTCAATGTAATCTTCTTCCAGAAAGGGTTCACTACAAACGCTGAAGCCAAAGCCCATTGGAGGGCTCTTTCTCTTCAGTGTCGCTACGCCAGCGCATCAGTACTGTTCTTCATTTCAGCTGCAGTTTATGAAAGTGCACTATTTTGTCCATGGCTTCACCTCTACAAAGCTCAACCTTACAACAAGGAGCAAAGCAGTAGTGGCCTCCGTTTGTGTTCTGATCTGTGGCTCCTCAGTCTCCATCTTTCACTGTCTCTATTGTCCACGATCTGTCTTTCCCTGTCTATTTTTTATTGTTTTGTATCTAAACCCACTGAGCTAAAACACTCTGAAAAAGCACCGGTTGTCGTACTCCAAGATGGCAGTGCCCTTTGGAGAAAAGACACAAAAGACTAGTGTGCAGCTCGAGCATGAAACCCCAAGAGATTGTCATTGGTTCTGTCATTGGTTTTAGTCTTTATCAACAATTACGTCTTCCTTCTATCCACTATAATTAACAATAAATACTATTTACATGCATTTATATATGAATGCATGCCTCCATACCACATATCAAGTACACATTACAACGTTAACTGTTCATACATGTGTCAACATCATTCATAAGTGGGTTTAAACATGTTAAAATCTTATGTTGCCATGTGGTCCTTGATGATTTAATTTTCACCTTTGAAATAGAAGATTCTATATTTTATCTAAATTGCAAGGACATTTGTTAAGATTTTGAGTGCCATATTTCACATTTCTACATGTTTCTTAGTTGAATCTGTAACCGTTGACAAATACATTCATACTTGTGTCCACATATATATATAGACAGACAAACATAGACAGATAGATAGATAGATAGACAGACAGACAGATAGATATACAGATTTCCATGTGTGTGCCACATGTGCAGTGTTATTTGGAAAGAGGACTAAAGGTCAAATGGCATCCCTGCAGGGCCCACCTGATGTTTTGACTTTGCTCTTGTTTGCTTGTGTAAAACTACAGTCATGCAATGGATTTTATGTCAAAGAATGGCTTCTTTTGACAACTTATGTTTTATATTGTGGTGTCTGCAAAGGCACAACGCATTAAAATATCACAACTGATTCTCATGACCACATCTGATAACTGTACCTCAGCGCTGAAGCCTTCTTCCTCCGGGACATCAGCCACGGTGCTGCACAGGATCAGGGAGAATAAAGACGCTGATGTGATGATGATCTGTGTCCAGGGCTGCAGAGATGCCATCTTTCTGATCTGCTGCCTGGATGGCCGCGAAACACTTGTGGAGTGATGAGGATGTCAAAAAAAACAAAACCAGGCAACTTCCTCCGACAAACAGAAAAGTAGAAGGGTTTATTCTCCTCTTCTTCTCTTACATTTAATCAGGAACTCTCGGCAAGTGAGCTATCTGATCATTTTTGAAACCGAAAAGCCTCGAAAAGTTCACCAACCGTGCAGAAAATCAAAAAGTGACACTAATCCATTCTTGTTCGCAGGCAGTCCGATGTGAGCTGCAGCAGCCTCATGGCTCATCCAAGCGTCCACACGGCTGTGTCTTTCTGTGATCGCAGCAGCCAGTGGGCAAACGAAGTCCTTGCCCCCTTTCCGACGTCCACAATGGCCGATCAGCTGCAGATTTCAGAAAGGAGTCATGCAACAAGTCTCTTCCAGCGTCCGCAAACTCATGCGTCCGAGCGCGGTAATTAGCGCATAAAGGGGGGGATCGGAATTCGAGCAGTTTCTGAAGTTGCTGCGAAAAAAAGCGCACGCAAAACTCTGAACCGAGGAGAGGGATCAGATTTGTTTGTGCAGCGTTTTGCACAAGTGGATATTTTCAGGTTTCAACAGAGAGCAGAAACGCGATGAGCAAATATTGAGGAGCCCATCATCATCCAGCTGTATGTGTGATGAAAGATTCCTCAGTGATTTCCTACGAAGAGGGCCTCCTTCCTCTTCATAAAGCTGACCCACAATCAGGCCAGAGACGCCAATGATCAGTGTGCCATCTGCTGCTTCTAATAGGCAACTACACTGGAACTGAATTCATAGTATTTTGAAAAGCTTCACTAAGACAAAATTTAATTTAAAAACTAGAAATAAAAGATATTACTTCCTTAAAAAGACTTTCATGAAAATTTGAGAAAAACATGTGAAAATTGTCACTGAAAAGCAAATCAAAATACAAAAATATATGAAAACAAAATGAAGCACTTTTTAAAAAATTAGCTCAGTTCAGTTTTATTTATACAGCGCATATTTACAACACGTGTCATCACATAGCGCTTGACATAGCAGGAAAAACAGAAAACCCAACAATCCAAAGTTGCTTTTGGATTCCCTCCGACAGAACCAGGCTCAGGGAAGTCGGCCATCTGCCTCGACCGGTTGGGTTAGGAGTGGGGATGAGGGGGAGGGATAGCAGGAGAGGTTGGGGTGGGGATGGCAGAACAGGACAGCAGGTGGTGAGGCCAGCAGCTGCAGATCAGGGATGTGTAGCTCCAGATCCAGAGACATCCCCACAGAAAATAAGCACAGGACACAGGACCTCGGGGGGAAACACAGAGTTTGTGATGTATAAAATCAGTGTCATTTCTGGCTCCACAGATGTAGTGCTGGGGACCTGAGGAAATCTGAGCTCCCTTGGAAAACAGGCAAGCAGCACTTAAACTAGCTGTATCTAAAGCTAGCGCAACTGTCCAACTGAGTTTTTTTCTTCTGTGCTCCAGTTCTTTTGGAAAACAAAATAAAGTTGTTTCTTTTTGCAAGATGTAACTTACAAAAAAAATCCAATTCTGATATATATTTGCTGCATTTTGGTTTTCTAGAGCAGTAGAGTGTGTAACTTTATTTTTAAATTATTATCATTGGGACAGTGGTTGCCTAGTGGCTTGTGAAGCGCACTTGTAACCGGTGGGTCGCCGGTTTGTGTCCTTCGATTGGCCAAAGGCTAAGTCACCACCACTGTGGGCCCCTGAGCAAGGCCCTTAACCCATGACTGCTCCCCAGGTGCGTCCGCGACAGCCCACCACTCCTAGTATGGACGGCTCAAATACAGAGGACGAATTTCCACAAAAGGACTAATAAAGTACAGATTATTAGTATTATTATTATTACTGCAGAAATGCAGAAAAGTAGGTGTTGGTGCAGCAAAATGTCTTTTTTAAATTTCAGGAATAAGGTGAAATGTAGCTAGCTTTAGCCAAGGTTAATGCTAGTCATGACTACGCTGACTGCAACAGAGCGGTCTGTTTTTACCCGTTTTATAGTTTTTGTGCAATTTTTTTTTTTGTTTATAGACCCAAATTATACATGGATAGTGAAACAAAACAGATGTCAAATTCTGTCATTTTAAAAACAGGTAAAATAAATAAAGGTTGTGTTATATTATTTTATTATTTGTTATATTATTCCTTGATTCTACCATGATTGGATTTGTTATATTATTTACTCTGTTTGATCATCATTCGTCTGACCTTATGTGGCCTTGGAGTCATAGACAGCCTTCACTGTTTATCTTTGTTGCTATGGAAACAGGAATAGTGACACTCCCAGTTCCGTCCTATCCAGTTCCCATGGACAGTTTGCCATTGTTATGAATAAATGAATGAAAAGGGAGTAGATGTGCTCACAGTTCCCCTCTTATCTGTACTCAGCAGTTTCTGCAAAATTGATGCACATCTTAATGACAACACACACACTTGTTTTAGCACATTTCAGTAAATCCATGTGAACAGTGGTCGGCATGTTCAAGTCAGAGATAACTAGCCAATGAGGCTCGGCTGTGTGCGAGTCCAACCTGTGTACGGGGCAGGCCCAGCCCAAAAAGATAAATGTGAATTACACCCAGAAATCGGGGCTCACTCTGAAGGAGTTCCTGCGAGAGCTTTGTCATTTTGAGACCAGTGCTGCCACACTTTACCTGTGACCTAAATAAATTCTACATCTGTGAACTGAAAATTTCTCTGGTTTGTTCTTGAGCTTCCAACAAAAGAATCAGGTTTACAGTAGTTACTGTTAACTAAGGCTAACGTCAACCTTGACCAGTCCAAGTGAAACTTCTGTTTTCTAGTTTTTGTGATGTTTTATGCTGTTTTAGTCGCAAAAGTATACACATTAGCAACAGTAGCTAAAATAACAGTAGCTAGTGGTTGGCCTTGAATAGCTCAAGATTAGCTGATCAGTTTGGTTTTTACTTTGGTATTCTAGTTTCATAAATGCTGCTTTAGCCCCAAACTTGTAAACCAAGATAACACTTAATGGCAAAATGAGATGTGAGACTTTTCAAAGAGAAAACAGGAAAAAAAAAAAAGTAGCTAGCTTAAGCTAAGGCTAATGCTAGCCTCCACTTATTCAAGTGCAACTTCTGTTTTTTAGGTTATGTTGTTTTTGTTTTTTTTGCTGTTTCTCTTATCTGTGTGTTCAATTTGAACACACTGATAACAGAAAACAAATAACATTTTTATGGTGACATAAGATGTTGGTGCAGCAAAGTGGTATTTCAGCAAAGGCTAATGTTAGCCCTGACAAGCCAGACAGTAACAGTGCAGTCTGTTTGAACCCCTCTGTTGTATTGTTCATTTTTATGTTGTTTTGCTCATGACAAATAAAACATTTTTATATTAAAATGAGATGTTAATAATTTATTTTTCAAATTTCTGGAAAAAGTAACCACAATACAATTAGACAACACAGAAGCTTTGGGTTTTACCTTTTTTTTTGGTAAAACTGTTAAGCTGTTTCAGTCAAAATTACACATAGATAACAAACAGGGTAATGAAGTGCAGTGTTAAGTAGTAACTTTTGGAAAATGGTCTTCTTGTTCATGTTCTACATCTCTTTATGGTTATTTTATGGTAGTTTTGTGTCTCATTTTGCCTCTCTAGCCATCCCATTCCTCCGTTCTGTGCTCCATGGAACCCTCCATTGTGATGTCACTGACAGGAACTGTGGCAACATTCCATGTTGCAAATTTAAGGCTTTTAAGAATTCACTCAGACATTCAGACCTTGGATACACATGCACTCAGTAATTTCAAGATTTCAAGTCTGACACCTACTGAAACTCGTCATGAACAAAGATTCCGCAAGAAAGCTACTGTTAGAAGAGCTTAAAGTATGACACAAGTCTAGAGTCGCATTCAAAAAGCGCTAAAATTAACTAGCCAGAAACTGTAAAAACAGAAAGAATTGATATTCAACTTGACAAGTCGACAAATCTTGTCTAATTATGGATATATATATATGTGTGTGTGTGTGTGTGTGTGTATATATATATTTCACCAAAATCACTTTATTACACATGGTTAATTTTTTAAAAAGTTGCCAAAAATAATATATTTGTTCTCACCAAATTCAGTAAAATTTAAAGAATAAATATTCTGCTCTCATCAGCAAACCCTAACCCTTCTGTGAAGCCTTTAGTGACTCAGCAGTGATTGACAACTGCAGGCTGTGCTTACATAGAGCAGATAGGAGAAAGTGTGAAAGTGAGATGGAAATTTCTAATTACAATGTTTCTGGATGCTAAGTCATTGACCATATAACGCAATGTTCATGTAACTTTCTGTACCATGGCTAACTTCGTGAGTCTGCCATCGGCTTGACCTGTACCCTACCCTACCCTCAGTTAATTTTTCTAACACCTAAATGTTTCTCTGTCAACTCCACTCTGCCTCCGGGCAAGGGCAAAAATACGAGAACAAACATTTGGTATTAATACCCAGTAGGTTGCGTAGTCTTCAAGGTAATAGCGAAGGAAAATGAGTAACTTCACTGTGTAAAACTCCTTTCTTTTCACTGATTTCATCCAGCTCATTCTGAGATGTTTGTGTAAGTCATTCTACAGATGCTGAATTAAAACTGACAGAAAAAGAAATTTTTGACTTGCTGTTGTATTTAACAAAAATTGCAAACACAGAAACAATATAAAGCTGTATGTAAGCTGCAAAATATCATCTCATAGGAATATTTTTTCAATTAGTTTTATTGAATCAAATTTCTTTTTGGTTAGGTTCAGGCATAGTGTGTGTGTGTGTGTGTGTGTGTGTGTGTGAGTGTGTGTGAGCGTGTGTTAGTGGGTGGGTGTGCACGGGCACTTGTGTGTGTAGCAACAAGGCCAAAGCCAGTGATGTAACAGGAAATGATGTCACTAATCTGATGTACTAAGCACTAAGCAGTGTCACTGACATTGATGATGTCACACTGCAGAAGTGCTTTGATCTCGATGACATCATTGAGATCAAAGCACTTCTGCAGTGTGACATCATCAATGTTTTTAAATAGGCATCTCTGTTGCCTTCTGTTTGTTTGACAGCGGACTGCCATTTTACAGACAGGACGAAATACATGCAATCAGGAAGCGAGTACGAACGTGCGGAAGACAAGAAAGCGAAGCAGCAGAAGAGCATGGAAGCCCAGCCTCAACAGAATACAACACAGCAACAAGAGCAAAATAAAGCAAAACCAGACAAGATGGAAGAACAAAGCAGACTCTTGCGAAGAGAGAGAGTGCACACAGGATGGGAAGAAAAGGGAAATATATCCCAGGTAAGTATGAAGGCTCGATCACAGGTCAATGCACAAGCAAGAGAGAAGGTGTTTGAACAGTTGACCTGGATCGAAAAAGAGAAGGCTGCAAAAATTGCTCTCGAGAAGGAAAACCTAGATAGAGTGAGGGCTGAAATAGAGGCCAAGGAAGCACAGGAGGCGCTAAACCGGGCCAAAGCAGATGCGAATAAAAAGAGAACTGCCTATGAAGGATGGCAAGAGCAAATATCCTCAAAACAACTCATGAAAGAAAAAGAGGTGCAGAAACAGAATGCAGAAGAGGAGGATAGAAAACGCATTCAGTTTGAGACTGAAGAAAGGCGGCGTCATCAGAAACAGTTCCACTTAACTGAAAAGGACAAACAGCGTGAAACAGCAAAAGACAAAGTGTTTCAACAATTAAACTGGATTGAAACGGATAAGGCTGTAAAAATTGCTCTTGAGAACCAAAACATAGAGAGAGTGGGGGCTGAAATAGACGCCGAGAAGGAAAAAAGGCGAAAGGAGGAAGTAGAGAAAAGACGTGCGATGAACAAGGCTATTTTGGAATGTAATGAGGACAGGACAAGGACCAAGAAAGAGAAGAAAATGAAGGTACAACAAGAGACAAACAAAGAACACTTTGACTTTGAAGAAAGGTGGTTTCATCAGAAACAATTTCACTTAACTGAAAAGGCCAAACAGCGTGAAACAGCTAAAGAGAAAGTGTTTCAACAATTCAACTGCATAGAAAAAGAGAAGGCTGCAAAAATTGCTCTCGAGAAGGAAAACTTTGATAGAGTGAGGGCTGAAATAGACGCCAAGGAAGCACAGGAGGCGCTAAACCGGGCCAAAGTAGATGCTTATAAAAAGAGAACTGCCCTTGAAGGATGGCAAGAGCAAATATCCTCCAAAAAGCTCATGAAAGAAAAGGAGGTGCAAAAACAGAATGCAGAAGAGGAGGATAGAAAACGCATTCAGTTTGAGATTGAAGAAAGGCGGCGTCATCAGAAACAGTTCCACTTAACTGAAAAGGATAAACAGCGTGAAACAGCTCAAGAGAAAGTGTTTCAACAATTCAGTTGGATAGAAAAAGAGAAAGTTGCAAAAATTGTTCTCGAGAAGGAAAATCTTGATAGAGTGAGGGCTGAAATAGACGCCAAGGAAGCACAGGAGGCGCTAAACCGGGCCAAAGTAGATGCTTATAAAAAGAGAACTGCCCTTGAAGGATGGCAAGAGCAAATATCCTCCAAAAAGCTCATGAAAGAAAAGGAGGTGCAAAAACAGAATGCAGAAGAGGAGGATAGAAAACGCATTCAGTTTGAGATTGAAGAAAGGCGGCGTCATCAGAAACAGTTCCACTTAACTGAAAAGGACAAACAGCGTGAAACAGCTAAAGACAAAGTGTTTCAACAATTCAGTTGGATAGAAAAAGAGAAAGTTGCAAAAACTGTTCTCGAGAACAAAAATCTAGACAGAGTGAGGGCTGAAATAGAGGCCAAGGAAGCACAGGAGGCGCTACACCGGGCCAAAGTAGATGCCTATAAAAAGAGAACTGCCTATGAAGAATGGCAAGAGGCATTATGCTCAAAAAAACTGATGAAAGAAAAACAGATGCAAAAACAGAATGCAGAAGAAGAGGATAGAAAACGCATTCAGTTTGAGATTGAAGAAAGACGGCGTCATCAGAAACAGTTCCACTTAGATGAAAAGGCCAAACAGCGTGAAACAGCTAAAGACAAAGTGTTTCAACAATTAAACTGGATCGAAAAAGAGAAGGCTACAAAAATTGTTCTCGAAAACAAAAAGCTAGAAAGAGTGAGGGCTGAAATAGACGCCAAGGAAGCACAGGAGGCGCTACATCAGGCCAAAGTAGATGCTTATAAAAAGAGAACTGCCCTTGAAGGATGGCAAGAACAAATATCCTCCAAAAAACTGATGAAAGAAAAACAGATGCAAAAACAGAATGCAGAAGAGGAGGATAGAAAACGCATTCAGTTTGAGATTGAAGAAAGGCGGCGTCATCAGAAACAGTTCCACTTAACTGAAAAGGACAAACAGCGTGAAACAGCGAAAGACAAAGTGTTTCAACAATTAAACTGCATCGAAAAAGAGAAGGCTACAAAAATTGCTCTCGAAAACCAAAACATAGAGAGAGTGGGGGCTGAAATAGACGCCAAGAAGGAAAAAAAGCGAAAGGAGGAAGTAGAGAAAAGACGTGCAATGAACGAGGCTATTTTGGAGTATAATGAGGACATGTCAAGGGCCGAGACAGAGAAGAAAATGAAGGTACAACAAGAGACGAAGGAAGAACACTTTGACTTTGAAGAAAGGCGGTGTCACCAGAGACAGTTTCTCTTGGCTGAAACCAAACTCCGTCCAGCCCCACTACCACCCATCCGCAGGAAAGGAGAAAGCCCGGGAGGAGACCCAGTCCCCCGCAAAAAAGATGAGCCCCAGCCTTCCTGCGCACAGACCACCAAGCATGTGGGCAGCTACTCCACTCGTCACAGGCAGTTAACTAAACCAAGGAAGGAGCCCAACAGCAAGGACCTTTTGTTGAGACCACTTCCGTCACAACAAGCTGTAGGACCAGTGGAGGAGACCTCAAGCAAACGTGTTCCGCTGCCTCCCATTCGCAAACAGAAGCAGCCACTTCCCAACACCGACAGGGCACCGTCTGCCCCACCTCCTGTGAAGAAGGCCATATATCGTATTGGTTGGAATACGACTGAAAAAATTGTTCTTCCGGCTATTGTGCAAAAAAGACCTGGCTGAACAACTAGGCGTCTCATATTAGGACATATGGTGACGTCTCTCCACACATGAAGGTCAAACCTTAATGTGTGGAATCTATTTATTTTTTGTCTTTCAGAATTTGTTTTCAGTTAGATTAATAGTAATTTGCTTGGACTGACCCTTTAAATACAATTCTTTAAATTTAATTCTTGAGGGCGGTTCACCAAGAAGCTACAGAAGTCCCCATGATAAAAGGGTAAAACATCGCAAAGAATCAGGCCCCATAAAAACGTCCCATAGTACAACAATGCATAATTAACATTAGGTCATATCTTAATCATTTCAAACAGTTATGTACCCTTTATGTAAGCCCCTATAAATAAATCCCAAAGTGCAGTAATAATAATACAAATAATAATAACAATAATATAACACAATATTATTATTAATAATAACACAAATAAAAAAACAATTAACAAAAAAATCTGCTGACTGTCTTTCATCTTCTTCTTTGTTTATTATTTTCTAAACATTGAACATTTACCTATATTGATAATCTACCAAATAAATTAACTAACTACAGCAACTTACGGTATGTTAATGTGGATATGGAGAATAACTGTTTTACACTGTGCTACCACCATCAGGCCCCATAAATAGGTCCCATAGTACAGCAATGCATAATTAACATTAGGCCATATCTTAATAGTTTTAATTAATTTTATACCCTTTACATATGCTCCTAAAAATAAATCCCATAGTGCAGTAATAATAATACAAATACTACTACTACTAATAATAATATTATAACACAATATTATTATTATTAGAGTCCCAGTCCATTCTCGTGGCAGACACTTTATAAGCCTCCATTTTCTCTTCTTTTCCCTTATTTTCGTTCAGAAAGTGGTTCCATGGCTTCGTTAGCCACTCTGACACCATGTTTTGCCTGGCTAACTAAGAATAACTTAGTCCACATTGTCTTTTAAGTTCTTTTATTTCTGCCTCAATTACCTAGCGCATCATCGGTATGTTCACTGTTAGCAAGCTACATTTAGTGCAACAGTCTGTATGGACTTCCAGTGTTTCAAAATGAAAATCCATCAAATCATTATGAAGGAATATTACAACCTATATTTATAATTACCAAATAACTTCCCTAACACCAGCAACTTACGGTATGTCAGTGCTTCTCAAATGGTAGGGCACGCCCCCCTGGGGCGGGTGCTGTTCGATTCCAGGGGGTGCCCGTGTTACTCTGTGAACATGTTTGTTTTTTGCCGTACTAGTGTTATGTTATTTTATGATTTGTTATATAATTCCTTGATTCTACCATGATTGGATTTGCTATATTATTTACTCAGTTTGATCATCATTCGTCTAACCTTATGTGGCCTTGAGGTCATAGACAGTCTGCACTCATTATCTTTGTTGCTGTGAGAATGGGAATAGCTGCACTCCCAGTTTCCGTCTTATCCAGTTCCCATGGACAGTTCGCCATTGTTACGAATTAATTAAATGAAAAAGGGAGTACAGTGCTCGCAGTTCCAGTCTTATCTGTATTCAGTAGTTTCGATATTCAGCTAAGTTCTGCATGAGAGTGGCAAAATAGATGCACGCCTTAAAGACAACACACACACACTTGTTTTAGCACATTTCAGTAAATCCACGTGAACATTGGCTGGCGTGTTCACGTCAGAGATAACTGGCCAATGAGACTCGGTTGTGTCTAAGTCCAACCTGTGTACGGGGCAGGCCCAGCCCAAGAAGATAAATGTGAATTATACCCGTATATCGGGGCTCACTCTGATGGAGTTCCTGCGAGAGCTTTGTCATTTTGAGACCAGCGCTGCCATACTTTACCTGTGACCTAAATAAATTCTACATCTGTGAACTGAAAAGTCCTCTAGTTTGTTCTTGAGCTTCCAACAAAAGAACTGGGTTTAACACTAGAATAAAGTGTAATTGCACATCCACTACAGTAGGTGGCAGTGGCGCTCTCATTTTCAAAGTGTGCGCAGGGAGTATTAGTTCTATGGTGTATGGTTTTTGCACCAAGCATGTGCACACACAGCCCAGAGCAGGAGATATGAAGTGCAGTGAATAAGTGCTCAAAAGACACCATGGAAAAATATTTAACAGGGGTGAAAAGAAAGGTGGAGAGAGACGGAGATAATGAGACAAACGAACGTCTTCTGAAAGCTAAGACGAGGAAATATGACGAAGCGTATGTAGCGCTTGGCTTCACTGTGACTAGGTGGTAGACGAGGAAAGACCGGTGTGTTGACTAGGGCTGGTCCGAATAGCGATATCTGTGCTCCGGATATTCAGATTCAATAATCGGCGAATATTCGAATGTGTGGTTGTGCTGCGGTGTCGGCCGGGAGGAGGGGGTGACACCAGAGCGTGACACCGGAGTTGGCAGCTCAGTGTACTAGAACCACGGCAGCGTTACAGAGCCTCGGCGGCTTACGAGAGCCTTGGCGACACTTGGCAGCGTTCGGCAGCAACCGACGGCGTACTACTGCCTCAGCAACACTCTGCGGTGGCGCACCCGACTATTCGAATATCAAAGTTGTTATTTGAATACCATCACAACAAACGAATATTCGAATATTCAGATATTCGAATATTCGGAACCAGCCTTAGTGTTTACTGTGTCTAAAAATGTTGGCAGCGGACAAAACAATTTTAAGAAAGTTATTCTTTGTTAAAGATTGATCTATATATTTTTTTTTTTTTTCAATGTTATGCAGAAGTGTACTTATAACAATTTTATAGACAAATTATCGTATTTATAGTTGCTGCGGAGAGTGTGGGGGGGGGCGCGAAATGTTTTCTTCTTCCTGGGTGGGGGGGCATAACAGGAAATAATTGAGAAGCACTGTGGTATGTTAACGTGGATATGGAGCGTAGCTGTTTTACACTGTGCTAACACCACATTGCATTTAAATGCATTTTAAATGTATGGCAGTGGTTGGAAAAAGGATCAAAAATCTTTTTACAAAAACATGGCTTGCAGGAATCATTGTTCACCACTGAAGAGAAAATCTGCTTCCTCACTGAACAGGTGGAAACTGATCATTTAAAACAGAACCGTGTTTTATAAACCTGGCATCAAATTCAAAATGAGCTTTTTTTAAAAAAAAACAAAACAAAAACAAAAACAACACCATTTCTAAGTTTCAATATCTGATGTGATGTCTTTGTATTACATGAAATAAAATACAGGGTTTAAATGATTTGCAAATCATTGCATTTTTGTCTCTATTTGAATTAACACCATGTCCCCATGTTTTTAGAAATAGGGTTGTAAATAATGTATATCCGTCTATCGATCGATCTATCGATCTATCTGTCTATCTGTCTATCATTCTATCTATCTATCTGTATTCCATATATCTATCTATCCATCTATTTTCCATCCATCGATGTTAAAGTAATAATGGTAGCATAGTTTATTTTTAGTGCTGTCAGTCGATGAAAATATTTAGTCGTGAACAATCGCATGAATGTTATAGTTAACTCGCAAATTAATGGCACATTTTTTATCTATTCTAAATGTCCCCTGAAAAATCATTTTAATACTCTTATCACCATCGTCGCCTGGTTTTGACGAGGAGGAGGCAGACAATTCGCATCACCTGTGTGTTTGGCCATCAAGTGGTATTTCAGACTGGATGTGCTACGATGATAACTCAGTTCACACTGACAATACACACAGACAACTTTGGTCTTGTCAGTCGACCCATCTTGCAGCTAGGTCTGGACCTGAATATCTGAATATTCCGTTGTTGTGGTGGTATCTGAATAACAATTTTGAGGTCCAAATAGTCGTGTGCACCCCCACCGTGGCCTGTCTGAGCATCTGCACCAGTGGCATGCGGTTCGGGACACGGAAACGGAGCCAACAGAAAAGCATGGCGAGCAAGGATACTGCTGCTGTGCCGCCGCCAGCAGGAAATATCCATGCTAATGTCGCTGGACTCAGATGGCCAAGTACCCCTGACAGAATCTTGTTCGCATCCATTTCAGCGTCTTGCGCTTGCCATACACACAAAATGGTAGCCTACTCTTTTGCACCTGGCAAGCATATAAGACCAAACCTACGTGGGGCATGTTTATTCTTCTGTTTCCGGTCTACAGCCTGATCCTGTAGTTTCTCGAATGTTACTAGCTGTGGCCACAACTTGTGAAAAAACTACAAGTCAACTGTCAACTCCGCTCTGCCTCTGGGCAAGGGCAAAAATACAATAACTAACATTTGGTATAATGGCCCAGGAGGTTGTGTAGTCTTCAAGGCAACAGCTAAGGACAATGAGTAACTTGACTGTGTAAAACTCCTTTCTTTTGTGCAAGTCACTTTACAGATGCTGAATTAAACTGAAAGAAAGACAAATTTTTGACTTGCTGTTGTATTTAACAAAAATTGCAAACACAGAAACGATATAAAAGTGTAAGCTGTAAAATATCATCTCATAGGAATATTTTTTCAATTAGTTTTACTTGACTCAAATTTCTTTTTGGTTCAGGCATAGTGTGTGTGTGTATGTGTGTGTGTGTGTGTGTGTGTGTGTGTGTGTGTGAGTGTGAGTGTGTGTGAGCGTGTGTTGGTGAGTGGGTGTGCACGCGTGCTCGTGTGTATGTAGCAACAAGGCCAAAGCCAGTGATGTAACAGGAAATGATGTCATCACTGGCTTTGATAACAGGAAGCAGTGTCACTGACATTGATGATGTCACACTGCAGAAGTGCTTTGATCTTGATGACATCATTGAGATCAAAGCACTTCTGCAGTGTGACATCATCAATGTTTTTAAATAGGCATCTCTGTTGCCTTCCGTTTGTTTGACAGCGGACTGCCATTTTACAGACAGGACGAAATACATGCAATCAGGAAGCGAGTACGAACGCGCGGAAGACAAGAAAGCGAAGCAGCAGAAGAGCATGGAAGCCCAGCCTCAACAGAATACAACACAGCAACAAGAGCAAAATAAAGCAAAACCAGACAAGATGGAAGAACGAAGCAGACTCTTGCGAAGAGAGAGAGTGCACACAGGGTGGGAAGAAAAGGGAAATATATCCCAGGTAAGTATGGAGGCTCGATCACAGGTCAATGCACAAGCAAGAGAGAAAGTGTTTGAACAGCTGACCTGGATCGAAAAAGAGAAAGCTGCAAAAATTGCTCTCGAGAAGGAAAACCTAGAAAGAGTGAGGGCTGAAATAGACGCCAAGGAAGCACAGGAGGCGCTAAACCGGGCCAAAGCAGATGCTAATAAAAAGAGAACTGCCTATGAAGAATGTCAAGAGCAAATATCCTCAAAACAACTCATGAAAGAAAAAGAGGTGCAGAAACAGAATGCAGAAGAGGAGGATAGAAAACGCATTCAGTTTGAGACTGAAGAAAGGCGGCGTCATCAGAGACAGTTCCACTTAACTGAAAAGGACAAACAGCGTGAAACAGCTAAAGACAAAGTGTTTCAACAATTAAACTGGATTGAAACAGAGAAGGCTGTAAAAATTGCTCTCGAGAACCAAAACATAGAGAGAGTGGGGGCTGAAATAGACGCCAAGAAGGAAAAAAGGCGAAAGGAAGAAGTAGAGAAAAGACGTGCGATGAACAAGGCTATTTTGGAATGTAATGAGGACAGGACAAGGACCAAGAAAGAGAAGAAAATGAAGGTACAACAAGAGACAAAGGAAGAACACTTTGACTTTGAAGAAAGGTGGTTTCATCAGAAACAATTTCACTTAACTGAAAAGGCCAAACAGCGTGAAACAGCTAAAGAGAAAGTGTTTCAACAAATCAACTGGATTGAAACAGAGAAGGCTAGAAAAATTGCTCTCGAGAACCAAAACATAGAGAGAGTGGGGGCTGAAATAGACGCCAAGAAGGAAAAAAGGCGAAAGGAAGAAGTAGAGAAAAGACGTGCGATGAACAAGGCTATTTTGGAATGTAATGAGGACAGGACAAGGGCCAAGAAAGAGAAGAAAATGAAGGTACAACAAGAGACAAAGGAAGAACACTTTGACTTTGAAGAAAGGTGGTTTCATCAGAAACAATTTCACTTAACTGAAAAGGATAAACAGCGTGAAACAGCTAAAGAGAAAGTGTTTCAACAATTCAACTGCATAGAAAAAGAGAAGGTTGCAAAAATTGCTCTCGAGAAGGAAAACCTTGATAGAGTGAGGGCTGAAATAGACGCCAAGAAAGCACAGGAGGCGGTAAACCGGGCCAAAGCAGAGGCTTATAAAAAGAGAACTGCCCTTGAAGGATGGCAAGAGCAAATATCCTCCAAAAAACTGATGAAAGAAAAGGAGGTGCAAAAACAGAATGCAGAAGAAGAGGATAGAAAACGCATTCAGTTTGAGACTGAAGAAAGGCGGCGTCATCAGAAACAGTTCCACTTAACTGAAAAGGACAAACAGCGTGAAACAGCTAAAGAGAAAGTGTTTCAACAATTCAGTTGGATAGAAAAAGAGAAAGTTGCAAAAATTGTTCTTGAGAACAAAAATCTAGACAAAGTGAGGGCTGAAATAGATGCCAAGGAAGCACAGGAGGCGCTACACCGGGCCAAAGTGGATGCCTGTAAAAAGAGAACTGCCTATGAAGAATGGCAAGAGGCATTATACTCAAAAAAACTCATGAAAGAAAAACAGATGCAAAAACAGAATGCAGAAGAAGAGGATAGAAAACGCATTCAGTTTGAGACTGAAGAAAGACGGCGTCATCGGAAACAGTTCCACTTAACTGGAAAGGACAAACAGCGTGAAACAGCGAAAGACAAAGTGTTTCAACAATTAAACTGCATCGAAAAAGAGAAGGCTACAAAAATTGCTCTCGAGAACCAAAGCATAGAGAGAGTGGGGGCTGAAATGGATGCCAAGAAGGAAAAAAAGCGAAAGGAGGAAGTAGAGAAAAGACGTGCGATGAACAAGGCTATTTTGGAGTATAATGAGGACATGACGAGGGCCGAGAAAGAGAAGAAAATGAAGGTACAACAAGAGACGAAGGAAGAACACTTTGACTTTGAAGAAAGGCGGTGTCACCAGAGACAGTTTCTCTTAGCTGAAACCAAACTCCGTCCAGCCCCACTACCACCCATCCGCAGGAAAGGAGAAAGCCCGGGAGGAGACCCAGTCCCCCGCAAAAAAGATGAGCCCCAGCCTTCCTGCGCACAGACCACCAAGCATGTGGGCAGCTACTCCACTCGTCACAGGCAGTTAACTAAACCAAGGAAGGAGCCCAACAGCAAGGACCTTTTGTTGAGACCACTTCCGTCACAACAAGCTGTAGGACCAGTGGAGGAGACCTCAAGCAAACGTGTTCCGCTGCCTCCCATTCGCAAACAGAAGCAGCCACTTCCCAACACCGACAGGGCACCGTCTGCCCCACCTCCTGTGAAGAAGGCCATATATCGTATTGGTTGGAATACGACTGAAAAAATTGTTCTTCCGGCTATTGTGCAAAAAAAACCTGGCTGAACAACTAGGCGTCTCATATTAGGACATATGGTGACGTCTCTCCACACATGAAGGTCAAACCTTAATGTGTGGAATCTATTTATTTTTTGTCTTTCAGAATTTGTTTTCAGTTAGATTAATAGTAATTTGCTTGGACTGACCCTTTAAATACAATTCTTTAAATTTAATTCTTGAGGGCGGTTCACCAAGAAGCTACAGAAGTCCCCATGATAAAAGGGTAAAACATCGCAAAGAATCAGGCCCCATAAAAACGTCCCATAGTACAACAATGCATAATTAACATTAGGTCATATCTTAATCATTTCAAACAGTTATGTACCCTTTATGTAAGCCCCTATAAATAAATCCCAAAGTGCAGTAATAATAATACAAATAATAATAACAATAATATAACACAATATTATTATTAATAATAACACAAATAAAAAAACAATTAACAAAAAAATCTGCTGACTGTCTTTCATCTTCTTCTTTGTTTATTATTTTCTAAACATTGAACATTTACCTATATTGATAATCTACCAAATAAATTAACTAACTACAGCAACTTACGGTATGTTAATGTGGATATGGAGAATAACTGTTTTACACTGTGCTACCACCATCAGGCCCCATAAATAGGTCCCATAGTACAGCAATGCATAATTAACATTAGGCCATATCTTAATAGTTTTAATTAATTTTATACCCTTTACATATGCTCCTAAAAATAAATCCCATAGTGCAGTAATAATAATACAAATACTACTACTACTAATAATAATATTATAACACAATATTATTATTATTAGAGTCCTAGTCCATTCTCGTGCAGACACTTCATAAGCCTCCATTTTCTCTTCTTTTCTCTTATTTTCGTACAGAAAGTGGTTCCGTGGCTTCGTTAGCCACTCTGATACTCCTTATAAACCAATCACAGCCAAATAATACAGTTTGAAAGACAGAGATTTTATTTGGAAAAGAAAACACGACTATCACAGTTTTTTTTTTCTTTTTTGGAAGAAACAACCAATTTGCAGTTATTTCATTATTTTCAAAAGACTCTTATAAACTAAACTTTTATTATTGAGCAAAGGTCAAAATAGCCTTCTGAAAATGTGCATTTTATAATCACTGTTATAAAAATGTATTGATTCTCTTTTGACTTTGTCCTTGACAGGGTGGACATATTTTACAATTTGCTCATAATTGTATCTGCTTCCAGTAAAAAGTATCATAAAAAGTGTGTGAGCTTCACCAACATGCATTTACAACAGCCTAAGGTTAACTTAATACAAGGGATATGGAATTGAGTGGAGAACGGTAACATTTTTGGGGAGAAATCATGATGTCTCAAAGGCACTTTTTGGTAATACTGATCCAGCAACAACAGTGACTATCACTCACCTCTGTGGTGAAATTTAAGTCGAGTCCATGCTGCAAACCACAAAAGAACATTGCTATTACCAGAGAACTGTAGAACGTGCAGTGTACTATCATGTAATGCTAGCTTAATTTAATGAGCTAATTTCTGACTGTCTAATTTTGCATATTCCGACTGTTAGCAAAACTACAGTTTCATTATGATAAATAAAATAAATTACAGGCAACTTAGTTACAGCTTACAGCTAATTAATGACAAAGACAAATCCCCCTTTTCACTCGATAGGTTCGGTAATGTAACCGTAGATTTGCAGAACAAAATTTAAAATGTTTTACCATAAGTAGTTAGCATGGTTCAGTGTTAACTTAGCTTCAAAAACGTGAGTTAGCCCTTTTATATGGAGTATTGTCTAAATGTATACATGTTTGTTTTTACCTCCTTATTGTATTTTAACACTCACCCATGACGTTTACCTCGAAGTATGGAAGCTAACTTTATTAGCCGGCCGTTAACTTTGGCAAAGGCAGGTGTGCGTGATGACATCATCTCCTTTGCGGCTTTGGGCTGAATCATGGCCCCGCCCCCTTGTTAGCATGTCAGAACCGGAAATGAAAAGAGCCATGTGGTGCTAGGAATTAAAAGTACCCTGAAAGAAACAAATGAATGTACCATTATCAAATAAATGTCCCAATAAATAAATAAATTTGACATTATGAAATAAAAGTCCAGTAAAAGAAACGAATGCTACATTGTGGAACAAAAGTCTCCTGAAATGAATATATGTTGCCTTATGAAATTATATCATATATCATATATTTAATCATATATTTATTGCCTGATTTGGGGATTTATTTCATAGCCATATTTATTATTTATCCATTTATTTATTTAGAAAATTGCAACTCAATAAAATTACGTAAATTAGAATTAACATACAGTTGCAACATAAAGAGCTAAGTTACCTTGGTTGGGTCACAAGCTGAAGGAAATGCAGATTATTGCCACTGAGTTACTTCTATCATTTGTGTAACGGTTAACGTTATAGAGACTAAAACAATGATGGGTCCTAACTGGTTTGAGTGAAACATCTGTTTTGTTAAATTACTGATAATAACTAGTAAAATCTCAGGGAGAAACATTTTTATGTGTTAATCCTCCAAAAAACAGCCCAAAACTGTAAATAGGTCACAAAACATAGTAACAAATTGTGTTAGCTGATCAAGGACCTGATCAACTTAACTAATTTAAACTGACAGGCTGTTTTCGCGTTATGTAATGTTAATTCTGACTCTTTTCATTTGGTGCTTTGAAAACAGTGGAAGGTTAGGATTCTTGCGGTTGGAAATAAATGACAATAAACAATGACGTATTAGGTTAGAGCTGTTAATACATTTTAACTATGTTTATTTTCATTCATTAATTTATTTTTACTAAAAAAAAACACCTTTCTCAGTGATTTGCATCCACTTCATAAGTGTAATCCTCAAACTGGCACTGACTTCAATAGCATCTGTACCTGGACCTGTTTTAACAAGACAAATTAAGGGGCTGACTTAAGTATAATGGGGTCAACATTATTTGATATCGACCACAAATTTGCACCTAATCGCTGCCCTCCTGTTGGTGATTGCGTTGCAAAGATTACTGAAAAACAGAATGTGAATTGTGCTCCATCTTGTGGAGAACCACAAAATTGCACCACTATAAAAAAGCAACAGGGTTTGAATGTGTTTTTTTTGCACAAGGGAATATCCTGTTGTCTCAGAGATTACCAGGGAACACTGAGGTGGATCAGGCTTTGCAGAGGGGTGATCTAGATAGACACAACTCATAGGAGAAAGTTCTGGTGTTTGGGCAAGTTATTTTAGTCTCCAGAGGTCATCCTGGGTCACACCGACAGCATGTGGAGTCTGAAAGTTTGTATGATGGTGGCATGACGTGGAAATAATTGTGTTTCTGTATTTGGTGACCTGTTTCATTATAAGGTGTCCAAATAATGCTAATACTGTTACTCAAGAGGTTATTGAGATGCCTCCAAATGATTGGGTTCAGGCCATAGGAAGAGGCAGTTCTTTAGTGGAGGCTTTTTCTTCACCTAGACTCAGGAGTGTTTATGAAACCTCAGTTCTGCGAGTCACACAACAAACTGTGAAAACTGAATGGAGTCACACTTTTACTGCAATGACTTATCAACATGTCTCCTGCGTAAAATACTGACTCTCTTAGCTGTGGTAACCAAGTTTAATTTTCTCTCTTTTGCTTTGATTATCAATAGACAAAGTTTCATTTCTCTTAAGCAATCAGGTCGTTTTTTCAGGTGTCCACAGGCTGGTTCATGCAAATGTTAAGATAAATGTTAAAACTCATGACCAGTACAGTTAATAACTGACTTGCACCTAGAAGAAGGTATATGAGGTCAGAGTGAAGCTGACTGCGCCTTTTATTGTAACTGAATTTGTAGGAATATTTTGTGTTAATGTTACATTCAGCTTAAATTTGGCCTTCTGAGATAAAACATAAAGCTTACCAGTGCTTCATAACTGTACATTTTTGCCCTGTTTGCAATCTAAGCCTGTTGTGGTGCAACACTTGCGTGGGGAAAACTAACATCCAGACAGGAATAACTAGGATTTGGGCGATTTTGAACGTTTATTTTTGCTGTCAACAGCAGCGTCGTCGTCGTCGTCGTCGTCAGCGATCCTCCATCTGTGCTAGCCTCCTGCTGCCTGCCTTGGCCACTGTGATGAGGACGATGAGGAAGAAGCCCACGGTCCAGACACCTGCTACAGGCAGCACCACCGTCGTCAGTATGCCTGAAAGAAATGTGGCGTTCACATCAGAATCAGCGGGAGTCTCCAGTGAGGCCTCAAACTGGAAAATAGAAAGTCTAAGAAGAACTCAGCTCAGGAAGCAGAGAAAAGAAAGTGTGATGAAGAAGTTTACTGGATTGAGATCTGTTTGGCATTTCGATCCTGATGGGTCCGTATGACAGGAGGCCTTGGCTGGGATCTGCTCTCACTGCTTCCCTCTTACTGATTGAATTACAGTTCTGTAAAGGAAACACCTTAACTGAGACCACATGCAATACACACTCTTATATGTTCACTCAGAGAATAAGCAAAATGCAGTTCCTTCCATACGAAGTTCGAGCAATGATCTGATTATTTCCTCCGAGACTTGATCAGTACATTAATAAATATGGGGCCTGATTTCAATTTGACATCTCCAGACTACAAAGTGTGAGGTGGGTGAGGACGTCAGAGCTCACAGCTGTGCAGGACTTGTGGTCGTCCGGCTCACACAGCTGCACGGTGCAGTGAAGATACAGGTCGTGAGGTGACGCCGTGAAGCGAAACATGTCGAAGCTGAAGTGGACGGCGGAGCTTTCTCCGTTGTGTCCAGATTGTCCGTCGCTCACGTTGAGGAAGGAGACAGTTTGGTCGCTCACACACCTGGAGAGGAGGAGAAGGGAGGGTTTATGTGGCGCTCACAGTCCGCAGAAAACTAGAACTAATGTGAAGAGCTTTTCCGACCCGTTGAGAATCAGAGTGTGAACTGATCCCTTTGTGGTGTGTGGCTCAGCAAACTGCGTGGCCCAACACTCGTTGACCCGAAGCAGGAAGAAATCCGCAGGCTCCGTCACCGTCACCTCTACGAACACCTACACAACATGGAAACAGTCCAACAAACATGGGATCAATGGCTTCATCAAACTAAAGCTGAAGTAGCTCGAGCCAAAATGCTGTTATCAAGCTAAATAATCATCATTCTCATTCTTCTCACTTTGTTCTGCTTAATGACTGAAGTCTAAATTGATCAGAATCACAAATACTTTATGAAGCAAGGTTTTTTTGGATGAGGGTAGTTTTACTCTTATACCAAGAGTATCAATATTCAAATTTAGTGGCCTTTTACCAATCAGAACCCTTTAGTTGGCTTTTTTTTTGCCCATTGTATCCTAAATGAAACCCTTTCAGTGTCAAACTCTTATTTTGTTAATGTCACAATTACCCCCAGCAACTTGTAGGTTAAAAAAGACATCACTCTCTTGATAGATTCTAAGAAAAAAGAGCTTTTACACTGACAATTAGTTCACATGTGGGATTCACTTTGACATGTCTCAGTCAGGATCCAGATCAAAGGTGCACTTTTGCAGGTTTAGACTTAAAGACATGTTGTTTTTAACAAATCCAGAGACACTTTCACACGCTTAAATCCAGATTTACATCAAAATGTCATCAAGAGCAGGGTTTTGTTTGGTGACTGACTGAACCTAATCCCACCTTGTCTCTGAGTTCGATGGTCGGAGCGCTGGTGTAGGCTTTAGAGTAAGTGTGGTCTTTGTACAGCAACATCTGTATCGTGGCGTCGAGTTCGTCCACTCGCATCACCATCTCGCTGAGGAGAGGCAAGAAAGGAAAGCAGATCATGAGGTTGCTATAAGGAGAGAAGTCATGTGGTATTTCATCATACATTGTATAATGGCGATAATCTGATTCTGGGTGTGTTTTGATGCGGGCCAGCTGAGGGCCTATTTTTATAAATTCATAACTCAGAAAGTATTTGGAGAAGAGCTGTGACACTTCGCAAGGTTCAGGCAAAAGTTTTAGTATGTTTTTTTTTAAAGAAAACCCATAACCTCAACTGGGAGGCCCTAGGTGAGTTGACATGGAATGACTCTATAATATTTTTTCTTACCTGGAAAAGGGAATAACTGGAAAAGACAGGCTGACTCTTCTGACGTATGGATAGACGCATGTGAAGTCCATCTTAATGACCGGATCTCTGATGATGTTTCCAGAAACCTGAGGGTCCGACATCAGACTCAGGGAATATGAGATGTGAGTAACATTTTTCTGTAAGAGAAGAACCCAAGAATTAGCTTCACTTTTACAACATTTGCCCATTTTTTTTTAGGCTTTCGGAGTCATTTAAAGGAGAAGATGCTGCAGGTGTACCTCCAGCGGTTTGCCTCCACAGGTGAGGTATTGGTCTTTGGATATCCTGGACATGTAGTACGGCTCTCCGTCGATGACCGTCCTCTGAGCACGACAAGATTTGTTGGGCAAGTGGAGGGACTCAAGCGGCACGTTGTGATACTCGAAAAAGTCTTCCGTCGCTCTGATTGCTATGTAGTCTTTGCTGCACATCACTTTAATGTGTGCATCTGTAGGAGGAAAAACTAGGGTGTTATAATCATTATTTTTCCATCTATTTGTGACTCATCTGAGCTCAGGATCAGCAGAATCACACATCAACCTGGATTTAGATGTGCTGGCTCAAAAAGAACAAAATTAAGGTTTTGGAGTGGCCGAGTCAAAGTCCAGAGCTGAATCCGATTGAGATGCTGTGGTAAGACCTTGAAAGGGCAGTTCATGCTCAAAACCATCTAATGTGAGGGAATTAAAACTAATCTACAGAGAAGAGTGGGCGAAAGTTCTCCATGGTCATGTAGAAGACTGATCACAAGCTGTAACAAACAGCTGTTGGTGTGGACCAACTAGTTACTAGGTTTACAAGGCAAATACTTTTTTACAGGGGTGATATAGGTTTTCAATAAATCTTATCTTACCTCTGTCTAATTTTCAATAAATATAAACATTTGTCTGGTAATCTGGAACATTTAAGTCTGAGAAAAATGCAAAAAATAGAAGATTTCTATACGGGGGCAAATACTTTTGGCAGGCATTTAAAAACCTGTGCAAAAAAAGCTACTAATGAAGCAAAGCGGGCGCAAAGAGTTTGAAAGTTTTGGGCGTTTGAGTCATTCCATGCCAGCTCACCTAGGGCCCCATTTGAGATCATGAATTTTCTTGTAAAAAGTCATGCAAAAACTTCTGCCTGTCTACCTATCCCATGTTTTAACGTTTTGAGTTATGAATTTTTGAAAATCGGCCCTCAGTGTTAAATTTGATCACTTCAGCGATTCTTCTAAAGCCTCACCAGTTGATTATTTTCACAGGATTTAGCTGATTTCTTTATTGAATATCCAGAAACCTCAAGAAAAAGTTGGAACTTGTAATCACGTCAATAGTAAAAATAATAAAGATCTATAGTTTATCATTGAAGCGGAAAATCTTCCATTTTCAAAAATGAATGTGTCCACTAATATTCACTCAGTTCCAACCAAATTTATGTTGTCATCAAAAACTGACTGCTACAGGTCTCCCTAAAATTAGCTTCGGAGCTGGAAAATCCCCTTTTTAGGACATTTTAACAGGATTTATTTTCAGGAAGGATTGTTCTGATTTCTTTCAAACGTTTTGAAGGGAACATCTTCATATCCATTGAAAACATATTTTAAAAAGTGAAGATGTTATATTGCTCCTTCATTATCTAAACATTATATGAAAATCATAGTTTTCAGTGGCTTTAACATCACATTTGGTGGCTTTAATTGTCTAGTAAATATTTGTATTAAGCCGATTTCAAGGTTCTATATATCTACATGGTGTCTGTTGAGCTATTTTCTCATTAGCGCAGGAAATAAACAACTCAAGTTCAACCTTGTAGTAGTTTTGGTCATTGTCTAAGAGACGATTCATCTTGCTCCAAAGATAACTTTTGGTAAATTCATCAACTTGTAGCCTTACAAGTTGTCCTGGAGTCGGACGCTTGCACCAAATCGACCACCTGCTAGATCTTTGCATTGAAGGCTTCATACTGCGGCATTATGATGAGACCAGATACATCTCAAAGCACCAAGACCAAAAAAAGACTACTGACTGTCACCTCAACCCTACTGACCCTTTGGAACACAATCAGAACACGCTGAGTTAATGTGAGTTATCAGGCTTTGCACGGACTCAAGTGCTGCTGTCATAAAAGCAAAAGGGAGGCAAGAGACTCTGGAATTTATGGTCTGATATCATCATTTGGTGGTAAAACAACAGAAGCTAAAGCAAAACCGAAGAAGCTCATAGTAAATATAACTTTTGGATTGTTACTGCAAATAAAAAACACCATATTTATATGCACATACATGGCATGAATCGTCTATTTTGATCTGTAAAGAAGCAAAAACACCAGTTCCACTCCAAAGTTTGCACACTTTTCTTCAGATTACAAGGAGATTAAGTTCCAGATTCAGTCCCTTGTTGTGACAAACTGATGCTTTCCAGACAAAAGTGAAACAGTAATATAAAACACTCCTACTTTTGTCACACTGGTCAGCATAGTACCCCATGGCACACTTGCAGCTTCTCTGGTTTTTAGACAGAACACATCTGGTGCGGTCCGTGCAATGCTCCACACTGCAGATCCCTGCAGGAAGACATTAAAAAATCACCTCAAAACGAGCCAAGCTACACTTCTGACATTTTATTTAAGCTGCTTTTGCAATTCTTACCTTCAACCCTGTGGCACATCAAGTCAAGGAGAAGCAGCAGGAGCAGGCTCAGCTGATTTGAAGAAGGAATATTTCCACTTTTACTCTGTTTCAGACAGGGAAGCTACACAAACAACCATTTAGCTCACTTTTATGACACTGGAGGGAAACAAAGCGCTTTAAAAGTTGAGTCCGCACCCACCTTCAAGCCGATCAGGGCCATTGTCGTGAAATATATATTTATTTATCCCGGTTTTAATGCGATATTTGCGGTTAAACGGGACTCCTCTCCGTGTTTCTGTCGTTTTCAACACCTGCTGCTCTGCAATTAGAAACACCTGATGGGTTTTGCTCGCTGTGTGTTGATGCTTGTTAGATGCAAAAATGGGATATGTGGATATTCACATGTTTTTAATGTGGTTTTAAATGTGTTTACAGGCGTTCATGTCTAAAACCTTGACTGTTTCCTAAAATTCTGGTGTCTTTTCTGAGCATCAGGGCTCCCACAAGCAGAACAAATGGGAAAATGTGCTGCTTTATTATGGGCTGCTTTTGTTTTATTTTTATTTTTTAATTAAATAATTCAACTATTTGCACACATTTAAATGATTTTATTATTAGCATGCATTTAAATTACTTTATATTAATTTGAAATATTTTAAATTTTGGTCACATATTAATAGTTTCTTTTTCTTTTTGAATTTTTTAAAATGATTTTTATTATAGACTGGCAAAAAAAAAATACACAAACATATAAATAATTACCATAAAATAAATAAATAAATAAAAACGTATAAAACAGACATGCTTCACCCATCTGCTTTTAGTACCATTTGTGTACATGTGCCAAAAATAAAAAATAAAATAAATCCACTAGATGGCACTGTTGCCAGCTCAAAGTGGTTCAGTGCTGTTCAAACCTCATCACATTTTTATTTACTGTATGTCTCAATTACTTGAGTATGTCACTGGTTCTTGATTAACCCCTTGAAAAACTGATTTCTGTTTCCTAAAACTCCATTTTTGTCGTTTTATTGCAAAAAAAATAACCCCTTCCTGCCCTTCCTGCCTCAAAATGGTTTATATTTAACTCCACATTACTGCTTCCTTTACAACAGTGGTTCTCAACTGGTGGGTCGGGACTTAAAAGTGGGTTACGAAGCCATTTTTAGAGGGTGACAGAAGCAACCCCCCCCACCCCAAAAAAGGTTGTCATATAATGTCTTTTATTTTGAAGGAAGTTTGCTTTCAACAGCAGGATATTTTTTGGCTCTGCCAGCTTATTGGAGAAATTTATGCTAAAACATGCCAAAAAATAAACCAAAATGTGCTCAGAATCTGCCAAAATGGGCCAAAATCTGCCCAAAACTTTACAAAAGTGTCCAAATATACCAAATTGAGAGAAAAATAAGCCAAAAAAATTTCCCAAGCTGTATCAAAATGCGTTGAGGCTACACCCAAATAAACCTTAATTTGTTAATAGAAACAGCAAACCTCAAAACTTTGCGATTGGTATTAATAAAGACATAATGGGTCCTGAGGCTGGACCAGTTGAGAACCACTGCTTTAGAATATGCAGACCTATTAAATCTCACCTCTTTCTCCACCCAACCCTCCGCCACTTGCAGCAGCTCGAGCACACCAGCTCACCTGCAACACTGTAAAACTACTGCACTATAACTGTACATAGCATATGTACATGTATGCATACACACTCTCTCATGCATGAACAACTCAACGTACACCGCATTTTAATACTCATCATTTGTGGCTCTTTATTTTTAAGTTTTGTTGTTGAACAGCCGTGTGGAAAAGTCAGTTTGCATTTCGCTGCCTGTACTGTATGTGATAAATACAACCCTTGGACATGTTTGAACCAGAAAGTGATTCTGAAAGAGAATAATGGTACAGAAAACCCCTCCCTGCATGTTAACTGGATTGGTTCCTTATATTTGCTGTTACATATGAAATCCTGGAAGTCTGAATGTATTTTTGAAGTTGTCATCGCTACACTGCAGTTTTAAGGTGGAAATACTTGTGATGTGTCTTCTAGCATAGAAAAGAACATCAAAGTGGATGTGATAAAAAGGTAAAAAAACTGAAATATTAAAGTATCCACTACAATAAAAACCAGTACTCTTCCTTAAAATGTCACTGGTGAATCTGTAATAACGCTTCGATCCCATATTTATTCAACCAGCCCCTCTGGATTGAGACGGTTTTTAGTGTCAGCAGGTCAAAACTCTGCGATAAGATTCTGCAGTTGGAAGTGACAGTGTCTTTAGGCGAAGCTATAAGTGGGTCACTGTATTTCCTGTCGTTCCAACTCGTCACACCCGCAGGCTGAGAGTCCATATTTGCAGACATCATCGGGCCTCTCTGCTGTTAGAGTAGAGACCATCTGCTTTTGATGGGACGGATCAGAACCAGGAAAAGGTTGTTGATCGGTAAGATTTGCAGGTCTGACAAATATCTCTGATAGTTAAGAGCTAAACCTTCATATGGGAGAAGGTCTGAAATATAAACTGGATTAGCTCTTTTACATGTGTCCTCCATGACGCTTATTTAACGTACTATTTAACGTACACCGATCAGCAACATTGTGACCACTGACAGGTGAAGTGAATAGCACTGATCATATTGGTACTGTGTGGTGTTCTGCTGGAAACCTTCGACTTTAGCATCTGTGCAAATAAACATTGTCCCACAACAAGCACACTCCTTCATGCAAATGGAAATCCCAAATGTCACTGGCCTACCCCTGCAGGAAAATTCACCCCACCACATGGAAACAACATCAACCAATCAGGAACATGTTGAGGAACATGACAATGGCCCAACATGTTGATTTGACCTCCAAACTTCCTACACCCCATGCTGATCAAGCATCAACAGGATGCAGTGGAACAAGTTGGATTGACAGAGGCCCCACTGCACAAGCCAGAGTACCCAAAGGATCTAGTGGCAACGTCCTGGTTCCAGACCCCATAGGACACCCTGAGAGGTCCTCTTGTCCATGCCCAGTGGTTCAGAGCATTTTGGATCACATAAGGAGGACCAACACAATATTAGACAGGTGGTCATAATGCTATGTCTGATCAGTGTATATATATATGATCACTTCTGAGGCATGTTCTTTAAAGCATTGTGAGCTTTGTGCAGATAATTCAGAGAAAGTGACCGTTTTGCCCACTTTCAACAGCTTAAAGTGTAAATCAAATGAAAAACTGAAACTTAACACTTGTTCTCATCAACTGACTGAACAGAAGAACTTTCTCAAGTCTTGAAAGTCAACTTTAGGCCTGTACCAACTGCAGACAAAGCTCAGATTGTAAAGAAACAGCTAAACTAATCTGTTACGTAAACTGAAAGCATAACTCAATCCAAATCTCCACTTTTGTAACGCCAAACAGTGGCAACATTTGAGGACAAGGACCGGAGATTGTGAAGCTAAAAAAGCTCAAGGATACTGCAGTTCAAAAAAGACAACAAGTCCTCCTGAGCCAGACAGCTCGGTGATGCTTCCCAAACACAGACTGTAAAGCTGTGTGGTTTTACAATAACTTCATACATGTGTCAGTGGAACTGCTGCAGCTTTACACTGACCTTAACCTTTAAAATATTGGGGTGAACCTGCTTTTTAAAACACAGAGCTCAAGCAGACATGATTGATGAGTGAAAACAGAGCTGGACACCAAGTATTTCTGTGAAAAGAAGACAGTGAAACCAAAATAATCCATGCATCGTGACCACTTTTGGTTATGTTTTAAACTGTCTTTCAATCCAACATGAAGCTGAAGTAGATGATTTTTCACAACAACATTAAAATGATGACAAATGGAAACAAACCTTGTATTTTTTTTACTTCACTGCATTTCTCTGACAGCCTTTTTTCAGATAAATTACTACAAATTTTGCAAGTTGACAATAATTTCCAATTGCTTGAGATGAATAAACGACAACCAACTCTTGAATAAGCTGCAAAATCCATCGTCAACAACTGAAAAGTAGGCTGGTTTTCAGAGTTCATAGAAACTAGAAACTCATAATGATCCTGTAGAATATGATGTGAAGCTGTAAACAACCCAAACACATATAAAGTTGTGCAACATAAACTCTAATGCAGCAGTAATATGTCTTATATCATTGTAAAACACTGACAGGGACCATTTTTCTCATTGTGTGAATAAATTTTGCCTAAGTGAGGTTTTAAGTGTAGGACTTCACTTGTAGGGGAGTATTTTTACAGTGTGGTGTTGCTACTTTTACTTGCACAAGCCTTCTTGCAGCGCTGCCATTATCTAAAGAAAAGCATGTAGTTATTAGGGTTTGTGTTCACATCCCCAAAGAGTCTGACCCACATTTTTCTCACTTCATATATTTTTTAATTACCTCAAAAGACACGTTGCAACCTAAATGACAACAGAACAAATCTACAGAGGAAACAGTGGTGATATTGTTTATTAACAGACCAGTGCAATAAGAAGAGTTTTTCCAAATGTGTATTTTACAGATTGCAGAGATGAGTTTACAAAATGTCAGTTTCCACTTCTGAATGGAGTCTGAACGTGAAGTCCTCACTGTACACACACTGATCTGCCACAACATCATGACCACTGACAGGTGAAGTGAATAACATTGATCATATTGATACTATGTGGAGTTCTGATGGAAAACCTTGGATTTTAACATCCGAGTTGATGAGACTTAGACACCCAAATAAACATTGTCCCACAACAAACACACTCCCTCATGCTAATGGAAATCCCAAATGTCACTGGCCTACCCCCGCAGGAAAATGCACCCCACCAAATGGAAAACACATCAAACAATCAGGAACATGTTGAGGAACATGACAATGGCCCAACATGTTGATTTGACCTCCAAACTTCCTACACCCCATTCTGATCAAGCATCAACAGGATGCAGTGGAACAAGTTTGATTGACAGAGGCCCCACTGCACAAGCAAAGGATCCACTGCCAACATCCTGGGAGGTCCTCTTGTCCATGCCCAATGGTTCAGAGCGTTTTGGACCCCATAAGGGGGACCGACATAATATTAGGCAGGCGGTCATAATGTTATGCCTGATCGGTTTATAGTTATAAATGAGTGAAGTCATAAAATAATGAAAAATAATAAAAAGAAAGCAAAAGATACGCAATGAATGGGTGGAAAAGTCATAAAATCCACACAGCATGAATAACTGACAAAAACTGAATTTGTGTTACAAATAAAGTGAGTATACAAAGAAATCTTTACTACAAACTGCAGTTGTAGCACTGATTACGAGTACTGTAGGCTGACCTTGAAGAATCCTATTACAGCTAACATAAAAATAGCCATTCATTCTTGCAGCATTGCTTCTTCCTCTGGTCGGCAGTGGAGCGGTGCCACCCTGGTGTTGTGAAATAGCCGGGTTATAGGAGGTGTCTGTCATCGGCCTGATTCACAACACCAGCTGCAGCACACACACCTGACAGGCTGGTCTTCTGCTGCTGGAGGCTTTACAGGTGGTGCAAAAAAAACCAAAAAACACAGACAGACTGCACCGTTTACTGGCTGAGCAATAAACTGGAGATATCTGATCCACATGAGAATAGAAGCCACTTACACCGTCAGAACAACGGTGTTAAAGTAGATGTAAACACGAGACAAAAAGCTGCTCGGACACGACAGCATGGAGCCCGTAGTACTTGGCTCGGCTTCGCTCGTGGCCGTGGATGAACCCAACATCTCTGTACAGTTATGTGGAGCAGCCAAGACAGAATGAGCCTCCATCTGTGTTCTCTCAGGCCAGACTGAAGGGACACAAGAGTGTGGGCCACGAATTTAACAAGAGGGGATGGATTATTTCTAGCAAACCTCGGCGGATGCAAGATTCTGCTGGTAAATGTTTATCAAAGCTGTTGTAGTTCAGGTGGACTGCAAAGGTGTGGTTGCTATGACGTTTTACACGGATGCTGGGGCGTGTTCGGGGCAATTAAGGTGCATGGCGAGAGATAAAACTCAAAGTGTGCTTCGATGGCTGCTTATAGAAGCATAAAATGTGGCCTCAAAATGTGTGGATGTAATGTTGAGACAAGAGTGGGACTACATGTTTCACCAAAACTGTAGGAATCTGCTAAAAACTCATCCTTCTCTTTCATACGGTCAGATATTGTAAAACCTAGTATGACTGCAGCTGGTGATCGTTCTTGTAGCTAAACTCCAGCCAACCAACCAACCATCTGCCAGGACCTGTCGCGAAGATGAACTTTCTTATTTCGAACCAGCGTTATCGGAAAACTCACAATTACATTTTAGTCTGACTCGCTGCTCCTGGAGGGAGTTGACCTGAAAAACAAAGCTTCACTCTGTGGATGGATGACTAGAGTTTGCTGCGTATCGGCCTAAAGCGAAAGAACAAAAGTGTTTTAAAAAGAAGCCACAACACTACGACCACTGACAGGTGAAGTGAGTAACATTGATCATATTGGTACTATGTGTTGTTCTGATGGAAAACCTTGGATTTTAACATCCGTGTTGATGAGACTTAGACACCCAAATAAACATTGTCCCACAACAGCAGGAAAATGCACCTAACCACATGGAAAAAAACATCATTCAGGAACATGTTGAGGAACATGACAATTACCCAACATGTTGATTTGACCTCCAAACTTCCTACACCCCACTGTGATCAAGCATCAACAGGATGCAGTGGAACAAGTTTGATTGACAGAGGCCCCACTGCACAAGCCAGGGTACCCAAAGGATCCAGTGCCAACATCCTGGGAGGTCCTCTTGTCCATGCCCAATGGTTCAGAGCATTTTTGAGCACACAAGGGGACCAACACAATATTAGGCAGGTGGTCATAATGCTATGTCTGAACAGTGTATGTAGCTTCTCTTGAAATTATCCTCATTTCCACCAATTAAGACTTCTGACTGCCTCTCTGATCATGCTAATAAATAATTAACTGTACTCTAATTCTTGTGATTCCAGTGATTTGAATGTGAATAAATGATGAAACAAACTAAGACATTAACAAAGATAACGGCTCTTTGCATAAGCTACAAATCTGGAAGTTCTTTCTCTCACAGTGGAAGGTGCAAACACATCCGTCAAAGTTTGACACCTTGTTATGATGTGTTGTGTAATAAACTCCCTCTCAGGTCAACAAACCGTCCCTCAGGAGGCAATGATAAATGGTTTAAAAAGGTGGAATAAATCCACTGTCATGCAGCTTCTTGGTACTGAGAGAACAATCTGAACAGCTGCATGACAGTGTGAAAATGGACAACCGATACTGATACGGATGTAGGCAAGATTTTGATGCAAGTGTTTAAAATGAAAGCAAATGACTCTTAAAAAAAAGAAATTAAATCAAATAAATAAATGTAATATGTATAAAAATGTTTCAAAATAAAAAGACAAACGGAAAGTCAACTTCTTTTTTTTATTCCAAATCATGAAAGATACAAATACGAAACAACAAAATGGCAAAACAAAAGCTGGACAAAAACAACAGACTGACAGGAACTCAGATGGGTGAAATAACAATGTGTCTGTTAACGATGAGCGCCTGTACAAAACAAGAATGGCACACAGGTGAGTGTGTGTTTGTGTGTGTGTGTGTGTGTGTGTGTGTGTTGGCGTGAGGACGTCTCAGTTCATCAGTAATTCCATCTGCACCAGTCTTGCGTTGGTGTCGCCGGCCATATTGTAGGGAATCATGCCAGCGAAGGTGATGAGGGCTCGGGCCTGGCTGCGCAGTTGCTGTTTGAAGAAGAAGAAAGTGTGTTCACATGATGCCACTGAAAGAAGAGACTGTAATGCACAACTAAATGTCCAGGACAGACACAGCAATGGATACTCAGTTTGTTGACTTGGTATAACGGCTGCACTGTGGCTATGAAGAACCACAGCGGTTATTTGGTTACATAAAATACAGATTTTTTACATAGTTTGCAATGTTCTGAACTAACATAAGGTCATCTACTACAACTAAAGACTAATGTTAGGAAGCTGCAGCTGTCTCCCTGACTAAACTGGACTTAAAGTGGCTTAGCAACTCTATTTCCTTTTGCTTTAACCTATCAATGTGAAGGTAACTGCACAATGTGATGGCTACAGAAGAACAATTCCCTCTGCTGTCGCGCCTGGTTTAAAAAAAGATGGAGCAACAGTGGAAAATCTACCTGGAAAAAGAAAAGAGGCCTGTGGTTGGAAGAGGCGGAGAGGGAGAGTGATAGAAACTGGGGTAAAACAAAAGTGAGCCTCAGATGGGCATTCACTCAAAGGAGAGAACTCCGGGATGTGAGAGGTTGAAAGACTAACAGTTGGTACTACTTCAACTGAATCCGTAAGTCACAAAACCTGCCTGCTTGTTAATACAACCAGGGTGTCTATTTCAGTTTTTTCTAGCTGTGTATTTCCTTATACAGTTCGCAGGCTGGTAGCGGCAGCCATTTTGCTAATGCTACCGCTAGCAGCCTTATTTCCTCGGGTGGCGATTGTCTGTGTTTTGCTGGTAGTCACGAGGCTCTGAGGAAAACGGAAAAGCGATCCAATCTTTGCCAAAGCGTGGCGTGGGGCGAGTATACGTGAAAGGTCATGTGCTCCCGCTTTAATAAAAACATATCAAAACGACACTATGCTCTGAAAGTCATCCCCTGTCAGAGCTCCTGTAAAAGTCACCTGGTGCTAGCATTTAAATAGGAAGCATGTTTTGATTGGACAACAAGGAGAGGCAATGTGATCAATATAAAATGCACGAATAGTTTGAATATTTAGTATTTATGGTGGATTGTTAATCTATAAATTGAGGCACTGTTGTTGCGAGTAGAATGAGAAAACAGTTTTTTGTTAACTTGGATTTCTGAACTGATAGAGCAGTATAATGGGAGAGCAGAATGGTTTTTATCTTATATGTTATGTTTGAATTAATATAAGAATTTTAACTCTCAGACACAATTTCCAAATGTTTCAAATACAAATATGGGATTTGTCCGGATATAGTCACGATTTATGTTGTTATTTATTTCTCTGCTCCAACACAACCTGTCCTCTCACCATGTCTCTGTCCTCTATGGTCCTCTGTGGTCGTCCCGGTGTTCCTGCTGGCGCCCCCTTCAGGCGCTTGTACTGTGTGAAGAGGATGTTCATGGTGGCCAGCAGTACTTCAGACAGGTTGTGACGCACCTGGGGGCCACAGAGGAAGCATACATTTTTAGAAAGAGGAAATTAAAAAAAACTAGTCGCGACAAAGACTGAGAGCTGAACTTGATCGCACCTCATCGCTGAAGTTCCTGAAAGCAGCCACTCTCTCCTCCACACTGTCCTGACTGAGAGGAAGAAGCTTCAAACGCTCCATCACCTGACAGAGAAACGGGGGCAACATTAGTCATCAGCAGATCAGTGACGAAGCTACGCACATTTCCTTTAATGCACTTTCTGTTGAGGTGGCTTCGTTCCTGGCGGCTACTGCACATTGGTGGACTTGGAGCCAGTTCTGCCCATCATCCCTCCTCCTTATATAATCAGTGCTGCACTCACATCGTAGGCTCTGTCGACGTGACCGGCATGGTACTCATCGAAGAAAGTCATCAGGTCTAACAGCAGGTAGAAAGTACTATCAACGGACTTCTCCCCTGCTATTCCCTGACAACGATACCTGCAGTGCGAAGAGAAAAAAAAATCAGTCCGAGGCATTTATGTGTAGATCTGAACCCATGCGTGAAGTGTGCGTGTGCCGTTACCTCTCAGCAATGGCGACTGCAGTGTTTTTTAGCCTCTCCTTGTTGGACTGAGGTGCGCTGACCTGGGCGATGACTGGACTCAGCAGCCTGTTCATCAGCTCCAACACTTTATCTGGATTCTGCAGAGAGAAAAGGAAGAGAGAGGACTCAAAACCAACAGCTCTGCAGAGATTCTGTGCGGTAGACGGATGTAGAAATCGCCCAGAGAGGCGTGCTCACCTTGGCCAGCTCGTAGAGTTTGACCGACTCCTCAAACAAGCCCTTGTTCTCAGCCTCGAGAGCCACTTTGCTGATGATCGCTCTGGTGTCCCCGGCAAACTTATCTATGACTCCAGGCTAGACAGACGAGGAAGGATGAGGTGGAATAAAAGATTTTCTTTAAAAAGCCCGAGAATATTATTCTTCTAATGATAATAGCAATTTTGTGGTGTTGGTTTGATTTTAAGCGATCATATGCAGCACCTAGTAGCATGAGGATATTGCTGTTGTTAGAATCCTGAAACATAACTTAACACTTATGTTGCTCTTTAAGTGTTGGAAATCTTGACAGCATTTTCTTTTAGCATTTATGGTAGAATCGAACAGCTATAAAACAGACCATGCTAGAGAAAGTGTCACGACCAAAAGCTACCCTTTGTTGCTTATTTAACCAGGAAGTCCCTTTGGATTAAAATCATTTCATTTCAATCTTTTCATTGGAGAGTCCTGGCCAAGAAAGAAAATTACCAGAAAATTATATTTGCTGTATTCTACTACAGCAATTCTGTATTCTACTACAGCAATTCTCTTCTTTTCTCTCTACAGCTTTTCTAGTGCAATAACAGAAATGTAGCGCTGATACTCTATATAGACGTAAATACAGTTGGGTACATTACCCATCATGCCTTATCTGTAAATGTGAATGGTGTACATAGTCTTTAAGATATTATTCTTTTGTATTTTTTTATCTTGTTTCTTAGTCACTAAACGCTGAACAAAACCTGTAAAACTACCTTAAACTACACGATGGCAAGCTCTGCTGGAGTAATTTACACATACATGAAAAAGAATGATGATACAGAAAGCCCCACCCTACAAGCTGACCGGATTAGTTTCTTATATTTGTGACGTATTAAATCCTGGCTGTCTGAACCTGTGATTCTAAGACTGTAATGCTCAGCCATTTCGCTCATGATGTGTCTTCCAGCATTTTAAAAAAAATCACCATATGAACATGTTAGCAAGGTTAAAAACTTGATTTTGCACTGGCAGTGATCTCTTACTAAAAATTCTTATTAGAAAATATTCTAAAAGGCTCTGGAAACTGAAGTTATTAAAACGCAACCTTGACTCATTTCAACTAATAAATATTCATTTATTAAAAAAAAAAAAAAACTTCATAAGCAAAACTACAGATTAATACTCCAATGTTCACTGTGGCTTCTGCTCTGAGTTTTTAATTTCCTTGCAACATTGACTATCAACGATGTCATCCCTTTTAGCACACATATAATTGAATTTCAATGACATAAAAGAAAGACAACTGCAATTATTTGGCGGACATGTACCTGAACATAGTGCTCTTGTTATATATTTGTCTAATGTAGCCTTTTATGTGTGTTTCATACGTACATTATGTCTGTTTTGTTGTACAGAGGAGCAAAATATACAATACAATCCTTCCTCAAAGTACATCAAAATTAGCCACCGTGCATTTTTTTTAACTTGCCAGTGTAGTACAGCCCTCGATTAGACAGTATGTAGGTACAAAATCAAAGACATGCTGTGAGGCGTTTAACACTGTCAGCCGTGGGTGGGATGAAACACAAAGTGATGTGAATTTGAAGGGTGAAAAACGACCCTGAAACAGCACATCGTGCGGAGCGCTGCGAGCGCTGTGAGAAATGTCAAGAAACTTTGGAAGCAAGGCTACAATGAAGCATTATGAAGAGCTTTTTGATCCATGACAGTTGAACGAAGTGTGGCTAAATGGGATGTGCTGAAACATGTAGGAGACGTGTTGAAGGACGAGAGGATTTCTGACCATTTCTGACTGACTGACTGACTGAACCCCCACACAGAGCAGAGACTGACAGGGAGAGACAAAAGAAAAATGTGAAGCAGAGGAAGAAGAAAATGTGGCAGGAGAGCAGGTGAGAGGCAAAAGAAGTCATAGAAACAACCACGGATGAGATGAGAGGGGGAGGCGGAGAGATCAAAGATTCAATTTTCCTACCTTCCTGCTGCCGTCCTTCTCTAATCTCCCCAGCAGCATGTCAAACTGTGAAAAAGACAAAGTCCACAACACCATATCAAAAACCTGTCATTCCAGACAAATAGGTCCATCAGTAAGTTGTGACGCTGTGTCTCTAAAAAGACTCTGCAGTCTTTCTGGTGGAATAAGTTTGCCGTGATATTTTGCTGGATTATACAGAAAAGGTCTCTACAAATCCATATTTTGTCCATTTATATTCATGAAGAAAACATTCCGCTCGACCAAAGAACAACAAGAAAGATGCAGGAGGTTTAACAAGAGTCCAGCAAGGGCAAAACCAGCGCACAAAATGTCAATAAATTCAGCACCAGTATGTATATCAAGGGGTTATTTCTGGCAAGACAGAAAGTTTAATGTACATAAGTTTTAAATGCTACTAACAAAAAGAATCATTTTGAAATTTTGGAAGAGGTCTTGTCTACATTTGCGACAAGTAATAACAGCTGAAACACTTTATTTAATAATCTAGTTATTGAGATTTATAGTTAAAGCCCAAATTGTTAAAGCCAAAATATGTATAAAATAAACACCTTTAATATATTTTTTTGAGGATTAAAGTCTCCAAAGCTTTCACAAGTAGAGATTTAGTTTCTCATCAAGTCTCCGGCCTAATTTTGTTTTAAGCTGCTACCCACTTAACAAGGACAAAGCTCATTAATTTAATTTAATCTGTCTAATTTGACTCACTGTGACGACACACTGAAAACCTCCAGATCAAAAGTGTTCTGTTTCTTTTTTTTGCGTCAACCGTCTTAAAGAAACCTGACAGACTGCTAAGGCATTTTCTGTTACAGGTCTCGGTGTCAAAAGCAGGTCGCTCACCTCTCGACTCTCGATGACCAGTTCACTGACACAGCGCATGAACATGTTTTCTCCCTGGCTGTCTTTTTCATTGCTGTGGAATGATACATTTATTAGCACAGGCATAACAGTAACCGACAGTGTTTTTCAATCTTTTAGTTGAGGATCAGAAAATTACAAAACAGAATGTGCTTCTGAGAGTGTAGGATTAGTTACCGTAGGAAGTAGAAGTACTGCAGAGCTTCCCGCGGATCAGTGGACTCAAACTTGCGGGTGTACAGCATGAGCAGGCGGATGAAGTTGAGGCGACGCACCATTGGAGGATCACCGGGCTCCTGACTCACTGCAGAGGAGACGTGAGCAGCACGTTTGATTAAAATTTCCTTCTCCGTCACCCTGCAAGATCATTGCAAAAGGTCATTCTACTCACGCAGCTGAGCGCTTTGACCGGACGACTTCAGCAGCAGCCGGAGCTCGTACAGGACCAGCGCCACGTGCACGGCGTGACTCCGAAGCCTCTCCACGCGGAACAGAAACGCCACGGCCGCCTCGAACTGAGCTGTCAGGAACAACACCTGGAAATACAGGAAGGGCTGCTGGCTCGCGGAGAAGTGGGACTCTCCTGTCGGACGACAAGATTGGAGAAAAAGGGGTGATTAGGACAAAAGACGGGAAAAATAAAGAGGTCTAGAAAGTGTTCAAGTATTTCTCTATTACTTAAACCTGCAAACAAGCTCAGGAGGAAAAGGCTCAACCTCAGAAATCAAGTGGAAGGATTTCTGAGGTTGAGAGTTTGATTACTCACAGGTAAAAACTATGACCACGAGACGCTGCATGTAAGTCTTGCTGTAATCACTGCTATAAACAACCGTGACCATAAATTTCAGATTTAATCCTGTAACTTTCAAATATATTAAAGCATTTTTTTAATGAGTGGCTGCGGAGAGAGACACTGATGGTCGCACCGAGGCTCCTAGGAAATCCACATAAGCTTATTTTACACAGTCGCCATCATAGACCTCCAACATCTGTGTGAAATATGAGTTGTACGTTGACCAAAAGTCCCAGAAAACTAAAAAAGTTTTATTTCGGGACCAAAAAAATCTCACCAAACAGACAAAGAGCAATACTGCAACAGCATTTAGCAGCTCACTGATGCTCTAACTGCACCCTTACAGTGGAAAATTAACAGTCAAACAAAGACATTAAACTAATATACCTAAAATCCAATAGTAATACAAAAGTGTAAATTGTGAAGTGTTAATTTTTGGTCTTATTAAATATCTGCAGCATGCTAAACATACTAAAGCTGTGGTGTAGCAACAACACTAATTTCCGAAGGCCTGCACACCCACATTGGAGTTTCCAGGTATTCTGTCAAAGCTGAATTTGAGCGGTGCCGTGCCGACAATTATGCAAGATCACAGAGTTTTCTAAACTAATAAGAACGATAAAGCCACTAAAAGCTAAAAAAAAAAAATTAAGGCTGAGAGAAAAGAGAGGAGGCACCTGTCAATCAAGTGCAGTCTGAACACAACCACACAATGTCAGCAGAGGTTTAATTAAGGAAAATAATTTAAATCACCATCATGTGGGTGTTTCATAAAAAAGAAACTGATTTTGACAGTTCTGAAAAAAAACTAAATGTATATTCATTTGTTTGAAGGCAACAGCCACAGACCCAGTTTTTACCAGTGCAACGTCAACTTTATACATGTGCGAGGAAATCTGAGGACATTTTGTCGAGCGCAGGTACTTAGTCATCAAGTTTACTTTTTAATTAGAATTCTTAATCCTCTTGTTGGCTGAAAGTTTGAGGGAGTAGAACAGGGTGGACCATGTCAGCCATTTTATAGCCTTATCTCAGACTTACAGCATTTTAGTTCAAAAAGCGGCTGCGTACGAGAGGAGGGAGTGAGCGAGAGAGAGAGAGGGCGAGAGCGATGAAGAGAAGGATGAAGGAAGAGAGATAGGAGTGTGGGTGTGCTAGGAAGGGCTGCAGCCGAGTGTGCAAACAAGAAACGAGCAAGAACAAATGCATATGCGAGGGGGAAAAAAAAAAAAAAAAGTGAAAGAGGACAAAAATCAGTGGGAGGAACGACTGTGCATGAGTGAGGAGAAAGAGGGGTAAAAGGAGAGGACGGGGATGCAGTGAACAGAGAAGCGGAGCAGACGAGGCTGGCGAGCGCTGGCAGTATGTGAGGGAAATGAAGATAGGTTCTGGGCTTTATGTCCCGCTGTGAAGCAAGATGGAGGACAACAAGGAACACTGTGCCAGACGACCGAGGGAGCCGAGCGGCGGAGAGGAAAAACAGAACGAGGCTTCAGGCTGTACTTCCCACCGAGCAGCGAGAGTGGGAGAGGGGAAACGGGAGAGAGGGACGCAGAGAGAGTTTGCAGTCTTATCTGAGCGGAGCAGGATCGGCCCATGGAGAAGGCAACACCCAGGGGATAAAACTACGCTCTTCTCAAGTCTGCGGGAGGGAAGGCCTAATGCCCCTATGCTCGCTTTTGTCAGTGCATGTCGAGGGCATGCGGTTGTTTAAGTGGGCAGTCTTATTTCTGCATTGATTTTGGATGTAGAATCAAAGTCTGTCTGATAGCTCATGGCTCCACATATGCTGTCTATAATTTAGACAACTGCTATCAGATGCTGCAGGCACAAGAAAATCGCTCGAATGGACTGCGTTAGTTTCCGAAACAATCTGATAAGCACTCACACTTCCCACAAAGACTGACCAGGCGTAAAAACACATGCAGGATTTAATCCTCTCTTTTAAACTCACACAAAACTACCTCCATCATTTGTGCAACAACGCAAATGCCTTCGAGGAGGAACTATCTGAAAATGTGCCCCTAGTCCCTTCTTCTAATATTTATTGTGTTGAGACATCAAGGACGCAGAATTCTTGGAGAGATCAGGAAAGAAGTGGGAGGCAGCCAGGAGGAGGCGTGGTTGGACAAACACGGTACGACCTAGTTTGCTCCGAGCGTCCTGAACTCTTCACGGGGTAACATTTTTATCCATTCTCAGTTTCCCCTACTTCACGCTGCAGCAGTTTGCTGAAGGTGTCTGATAAGGCCCACGGAGAGATGGACTAGAAGCTGTCACTTAATTTTCTGCAGGAAGCTGGTGGCTGGCAGGTGTGGAACTTACAGGCAAGAAATTCTCCCAGCTTGAATCATGAGTACAAAAGATGAGCTCCTGTGTTGCTATTTCGACATTTCGCAGTTTAAAAATCAATTCACAAACAGTGTCTGGCTCCATTTTTCTACAGACTCATGAACTTTTGTTCCTGCCCACTATGACAAAGCTCTGAGTCACACCTGGCTTGTTGTCCATAGCAACAGCTGCTGAGGCTCATGGGTACTGCAGTATTTAGAGGTGTTCGCCACACCAAAGTGAAAGAAAACTCATGAACGCAGGGAAACAAAGCTGAAATATTCATAGCTTTTTGCAATAGCGCTGATAAATTATCCAGTGGACTCCCATATTTCTCTGTTGAGGACCACAGAAGTTATCAACAAAAGGAAAGTTTTAAATTTATATATTTATAGGAACATTTACTTCAGACGGATCCTGCTGCTTTGCTCACTTTGCTATTCCCCTTTCATTTAGCTTCTTTCACGTCTTATCCAGCTCTACAAATTGAGCATGCACACATCATATATAGGCAGCCTCCTTAAAGATAATGTTATACACCATTGGCAGCATCATAAGGGCAAAAC
Organism: Dascyllus trimaculatus; assembly: GCA_024666655.1. Lineage (NCBI taxonomy): Eukaryota > Metazoa > Chordata > Actinopteri > Pomacentridae > Dascyllus > Dascyllus trimaculatus. Next base: position 10,090,177 of record CM045448.1, on the reverse strand, counting down.
TTCATATGCATATTTCATAGAACATTGGGAATTAATGACTATACATTTCAGCATATTGGGAAGTTAAGAATAATATGTCGGGATGCATAAGGGATACATACTGTATGCACTGACAAAAATATTCCCCTAAAGAAGAAAACCACATTATGAGCCATGATGTGGCTGATCTATATTAATTTCATTATTTTCATCGATGCCAGTATTAAATTCAGTGTTTCGGTGTATCAAATTTGCACTCTCTACCAGCACATTTCCGGGGTTGAGGTAGAGAAATTGGTATCTGGAGAGAAAAGGCTGGATCAATGCATTCCTAAAATATAATCTGTGCAAAATTAGCTGCACTGCTTTAACTTCTACTGAAGGGAAGCTCATTTCTAAACAACACACAAGCAGTTATAGCCCATATGAGGAAATGAGCCAACATTAAGTCAAATAAAGTCTGTTCCATGGGGGGTAAGTATCACACATGCACACATCTGCTCCCCCTCTGCAACAGCTTCTTAAGTGTTACAGAGGAAATGATAATGGAAGGAGAGGTAGGTAGGGAGAAAATTATGTATCACAATTCTCAGGAAATGTAAGTTCCCGTGCAGTTATTTCTAGAACTGAAAGAGAAATGCAGTCCCATACCATAGTCCTCCAGCAGCTGTTTCTGTAGCTGTGGCAGGGTGAGTCTGTCCTGAGGAGAGCTGCTGCCGTCATCATCAAAGCACACCTGGTTCAACTGCAGGGAACAAAACACGGTACACGTTATGTAAAAATTATGGGAAGAGGAATACAACTCTTTTGGTTCAAGCAGATCAGCTTAGCTAAAAACCAACACACCAAAAGACAATAAATAACCCACGGTCCAAGGATTGCCAAAAGTGAGGCTTTGAAATAAACTAAGGTTTTAATAATAATTTCCAAACTGTGAAAAAAGACCAGCTTGTGCTCTGGTCTTCATGCCAATGCTTCAACTTCACCAAATAACCCAAAAAACAAAAACAGCAACATATTGTACCTTAAGCCAGAGGTAGTCTTCTGTCTTGTCTGCCACCTCTCCATGGTTATCACTGATGTCACACTTGCCGATCAGGCAGTAGACGGCTCTCTTGTAGGGGTCGGCGCTGTTCCTCAGCACTCTGCGGTAGTGTAGACGAAGCTTGTTCTCTGAAGTCGGGGAAAGGCTAAAAGGGCAAAAGTGGCAAAATAGATGAAAGGAGGCGTGAGAGATGACACAAGGTTGACCTTCCATGACCTGAGTGGGCATCATGACACGTACAGATGGAAAAAAAAAACTATGAGTGGGGCATTCTCACCGTCTGTCGGGGCTGTTCATGTACTCCTGGAACCAGGACTTGAAGTCTCCCAGCTGATGTTGCACCCTGTTTACCACCTGCATGGCTGCATTCAGATCACCACAACGCAGACAGTAGTAGATCACAGCCCACACTGGGTGACCTTCTATCTCACCATCCTGTTGGACACACATTTAACACAGTGGTCACAATATTTTCTGAATTATTGCTTAATTTTTCAGCATAAATTTCAATAATAACTCAAACTTTTTGCAGTAGCTGTCAATCAGTTACTGTGTTTATGTTATGTTTACGGTAATTGTACTACAACAGCACTTTCATCTATTTGGACAGAGGCTGAGCTTGCAACCTATGCTGTTTTTGTAGATGAATAAAAGAGCCAATAAAAAGTTTAAATCTAAATGACAGACTGCATTTCAGAGTAGCACATAGAGCTTTTTCTGATCAACTAATTAAGCACAAAAGTCCAGGTTACAAATATCTGTGAGCTAGAATCAATTTGTAGATTAAGACACTGATATTTGGCAGCTTCAAGCGTGTTCTCAATTCTGACTTTTAGTGGATTGCAACTGCCAGCTTGACAGCTGCCAAAATGTTGTCATCTCAGCTTTATCAAGTAGTCTGGCAGTGTGGTATGGGTGAGGTTTTCTTTAGCCTCACATTTAAAAAGTGTGTGTGGTACCTGCATGCCAGGGAGGGGCCCTGGTAGTTTGATGTTGAGGAAGCTGCGGACCAGTTGGTATGTTCCTGGCACCCCTCCTAGTTGAGCTTGATGGAGGTTTCCAAAGACAGTCACCATGGTGTAGTTTTTATAACTGCAGACAAGGAGATGGACGCACACACGGGGTAAGTTAACATGGTGCAGCTTGAATAAATTTGCTGCATAGGAGAATTTGTGCCACCCTCAAAGAGACTTTAGCCAGCAGAAAGGAAAACCACTAATGTCAAAATAATAAGAACTGATAATAAAAAGAGCAATTCAAATCATCTTTGAATGTGTTTTATGGTAATATATCAAACAGCTGCTGAACAAGCAGAACATAAACTCATATACCACATATTTGGCTTCAAGCAGTCAACTTCCCTTTCATCCACAGCTGCTCTATCTTACACAAGAGGCTGATAGAGGCTAGATCAGCCAGCGAAGTTGCATGGCTCTGCTGGGAAACTAACTCTAACCAGATCTAATTTTACCATCCAAAGTCAGGCTGCATCGGACTCTCACAGTGATGCTAACAGTTGTATTAAATCTCATGTTTATCATCCAGAGTCAGTGTGTCCAGCTGTTTGGGCTGTTAAGCTACGTTAGCCTCCTCTGCATCTCCATATAGCTAGTGGAACAGCAGGTGGCAGCATACACCTTTAACATTGGACTGTAGTAGTCCAGAAAACCAACCGAAAAACGCATAGAATTCTGTTAAATAAGATAACAGAAACATTAATCCCTTTTATTGAACATAAACCAATCATGCTTACTGTCGTGTGTTAGCCACAAAGACCAGTTGTGACTACGGGAAAGCTCCTGCTAACTTGTATCTACTAAAAACGTCAAACAGAAGACGAACCAAAGGACTTAAAAACAAAAGTTACCTGTTTTCAAGGAAGTTGAGGGCCTGACGTACAAAGGCCATTTGCATTTCTACAGAAGTGCGACTCTTGAGGGTGTCTTTGGCTGGAACCAGCAACACATCTGTCATCTGCTTCACCATTAGCCACATTTCCGATACATTCTGGAGGTTAGAGAGAGGGAGAGTGACGGTCACATGGAGCAAAGACAAAACTGCCACATCTGAAAATAACAGTTCATTTCACTGTGATGGTTGATGAATGTTCTTACCTTGTCATCCAGGCTTTCTGCTACCGAAGCACATAAATCTCCCAGATTGGGCTGAATATGACCATTCACTATCTTCTCATTGAAAATGTAGATCTGAAGGTGACAGAGGTGAAAAAAAGTGTGAGAAAAAGGCAAAAAAAAAAGAAGGTTGAAGCTGATTTCAACTTCTGCAAGTTCATATGAAAGAAGATTCTGAAAGCGTCTTACAGCTCCATCCTCAGCTTTAACTGAAAAGAAAACTCTACGACCATCGAGTGAAATGGTTCACAACAAAGAACAGCAGCAAAAGAATCAAAACGTTTAGAAGGTCATCAAAGAGTATGACAAATATCAGACAAATGACGCCGCATGCGATGTGCCGGCACATGATTGGGAGGAAAAAAGACGCATTTAAAGCAGCGTGTCCTCCAGCAGACCAGAGACAGAGAGAAAGGGAGAAGGTCAGACAGGATGATGGGGGGGAGTGATGGTGAAGAGACATAGAGACAGATCAATCAATATGTTTGATCTGCCCCTTCCTGGCTTGCTGTGACCCCATTTCAACTGAATGATCCAACTGATGGAATCACAGACTGCATTTGAGTTAAAACGACTTTCAAGAGATGGGTTTTCCTTGGATTTGTCATCGAGTCTGGCTGATAAGTTGCATTAACATTCGCTGAATATGGATAATATTACAGATATATCAGGTTTAGCAATAGAGATGGCTGATAAGTAACAAGAACTTGCTGTAGAGAACTGCAATACATATGAAAAGAATGTGACGAAAGCTATTTTGTGTTAAAATCACCCAAAACCATCCTGGCTACATCGAACTGCGTGCCCTAACCTGGAGTCTAAATGTACATCAAAACGATTAGACTGATGGTGACTCACCTGTCGTCCGTATGCCACCTCCACACTGTCCAACGCACTCCTTCCTGGGGCCGTCACTTCACTCACAAAGCTGGGCTATAACAGACAGACACGAATGACTTAACAGACACACTACACACAGTCAAGTAGCTTTTTAAAGGTTTTGTGTCTAATTTGCCACTAAGCATCTTAAATAGGTCCTCTCTCATGCTAAATATTCAATATTTTCAGAATTGTTCCACTCCAGATGTCAGGGCAACCTGTCCAGAGACGACTTTTACCCACTGCACGCTGGGATATGCTAGTACAAGAAGACACACGAGATCAAAGCCTTTTTATTTTACTCTGGGTGAATATAAAAATAGCATCAGATGAAAAAGTTACTTTGGTTATTTTAGATGAGTGGGTAGACAGTGAGGAGTACACAGTGTCAACAATTCTACTTGAGAGACTTGGGATTTGCTTTTAAGTTGACATATTCAGTCCAAGAAGTTAAAATATATTACAAAAGAGCTGCTCTTTGTGTGAACTAAAAAAAAAAATGGAAAAGAAATGACACAGTTTCTCAAAGATTTCTGCAAAGAATTAAACAATGTTATTTAAATATATCAATATTTCCACACAGTCCACAACTACTAAGTACTGTTTGATAAATCTACTACATTGAAGGGACATAAAGGATAACTTAAAATATTTTAGGAATTTCATTGTAAGATATCAGTCGATGTTCTCTTAAACTCAAAACCTACAATCTGAACCAAACCTAACAAAGCGAAAAGCCCAAAATAGACATTTCTTAGGGTCTCTTCATTATTAAAAACTGACAGTGGTGGACATGTTATTTTAGGAAACTTGTTCATTATTTATGGCACATCTTGTCGAACAGAGGCGTTGCCTGTGCAGCGAATTCTTCAGTCTCAAATTAACCGGCCGATATAATATGCTCTGAACAACGTTACTTATCATAAACTTTAATAATAAGAAAGTTTCACAGTTATAGCAGCCAGTGTTAAGTAAAATCGTGACATCTGAGGTGTCTGACGGACCGAGAAGGTGTGTCTCTGGGTAAAGATACACTTGTTTTGTTTAGTTTCTCCCAAACCGCCTCTAGGTCCTGTGTCCTGTACCTCCACATCTTGACTAAAGTCCAGAGCGTCTTCTCCTGCTCCGAGTAGTGTGTGCAGGACCCTCTGTTTCACCTGCTCCCACTGAACCAGCATGGACTCACGGTGGTACTCTTCAGCCAACAGGAATGTCTGAACATATGGTGGTAGGAAACAGGTATCAAATCATACTCTGTGTATTGCAGCACATTCCGATGGGGCGTTCTTACATTTTGCTTCATTTTAAATTAGCAGGTTTTACAGACTTGCAAACTAGCAATTACAAGACATATATTGGTGGCACTAAGTGTTACATTAAGGTACGCACATGCAGCACACAAGAACTAACATGTACATTCTGTAAAATGAGCCTACCTATGGCGCACTCACACTCTCGCACTCTTTCACACATACCGGATTTAGCAGCACAACCCTGTCAAAATTGCACTACTCCACCAGGACACGCTACAGTCTATTTTAACTCTCCACAGAGACTTAAAAGTGAGATAATGGGAACGTGAGATAATTGAATCTCCAGCTCAGGGAGGCAAATCTAGACTGAAGCCACCATTTACTGGGTTAACTTGGTCGGTGCCTGCCTGGGTGTCAAAGCTTTAAACGTTTATAGGTGTCAAAACTGCAGCGTGTCAGAAAGTATGACGGAATTAATAATTTGCAGAAAATGATGAAGATGAATTTGAGCAAATTAAAGAGTCATGGTTACTCACGTAGTTTGTACACCTGAAAGTGCTGCCAAGTTTGGTTTTTAAATGTAATAATCCTAGTCAGTACATATCACAGTCACATTTCTTTAACGGTAAAAGTCTTTTTTCCACTGGAGCTCTTTAATAACCCTGCACTTATGTGGCGTCTGTATAATTAAAAACACTAATTACACATTTCTTTAACAATCAGATTTGCTTTATTCCTACACAAATGATTGAATGTTGTGTCTTTATGAGAAATAATATAATAGAATGTACCCGTATCAGTCTTTTTTTAAAATAGCATTGGCATCAGACTTAAAAATCCAAGATTGGCTGAAAAAAAAAATTAAATCTTATTAACATTAATGTCAATTGGTTGCTGTGAAACTGGACTCAGACTAAATGTCTTGTTTAACAGCCCAAATTTCCCATCATGTAAAAACTAAAGCGATCCAATAGAAATCTGCAATTACATCTAACATCTGCCTTTCTTTTTAATCTGCGGTGCATTTGTTTTTTTTGTTCCCCCACCCTTGCACACAAGTTCTTTTTCCCCTCTCTCAGGGAGTGGAGAGAGATAATGGGAACGGCAGCTAATTAAACGGAGGGCCTATTAGCTCTGCACATCAGGGAAGCCATTTCAAAACCATTCCCCAAAGGTTCACACCAGAAGGACTTTTAGATCACAACATGCAGAAATTACTAAAAAATTTGTTTTTTAAGTGTTCAGTATCGTGAATTGCTAATATTCACACACACTGCAGTGTTGAAAACTCATGATTTTGTAATATTAACTTGCAAACAAGGAAACTACTGTCTGTGACTACAAAGTTGAAATGCTGCATCTTGTCTTTTGTCCTTTAATTTATCCATTTCACCTTTAAAGACTGAGAAATAATGATAGCAATGCTGAGATGTGGGTTTTGCAGGTCTGTCTGACTTTCGATTTGCAGCTCCTGACCAGTTAAAGGAATCAGACACTGGGCAGATACTGACCCTGCGGCGAGACTCCTCGATGGCTGACAGCAGGGCGTTGTCCCTCTCGTTTTTCAAGAAGCCCTGTGGATGAGGCAGAGACAAGACAGACAGACGGACGGACACATACAGAGAGAGGATGAGACAAAGTGACAAACACAGAAACAGAAAGAGAAAGCAGGATGTATTACCTTGACTGGTGTAGACAAAATGAAACTGAGATAAACTGTATGCAGAGAATTTACAGAGTAGAGGGACAGATTTAGCGGATGCACCATCATTTGCTCTTCAGGAGACAGAAGCTGCTTCTCAATTTTCCATCCTATTTCTTCTGCCCTTCTTAGTCAGGTTTAGTACAGTCGATATTTTATACAGATGTAGAGGCAGGCCAGAGAAGCATTCGTGCTTTTAACACACGGCAGTCAGCATGGCCTCCATTTTGGTGTCAACTCAAGATGGCTGCCGCTGCATACATATCCCCCCCCCTCCTTCCCTGTTCTGGCCCTTTCCGTGAAGCTGGTAATTACTCATATCTTGCACAACAGATTATAGAACTACTTATGTTATACAGAAGATATGAGCTTTCAAGTGTGTAAGTAGCACTTATGTAAAGACCGGAGCATATAGCAGACAACACGGCGGCTCTCATCAGGAGGAAAGTCAGCGAACACAGATGCGCCGCTTGCGAAATCACCAAAATGGTGTCTATGCTGTATGCGCTTCCTGTCCGTCCTCAAAAAGCACAAGAGTGGATCGCTAGCTTTACCGCAGCATCAAATTCTTGGGCAGAATATTGTGATGCGTGTGTATCACTCCTGCATTTCTATATGCAAAAATATTAACAGAATCAATCTACGATGATGACATGGAAATGCTTTTCATTACATCTTCATTACCATATCCAGTATTATGCAGACAGATGTGGAACTTCACTTGAAAAACAGGCAGGAAATGCATGCGAATCTGCCCAGGTCCAAATATAAAAGCACAAAATATACACACATAAAACAGACTTCTACGCGTTGGGGATAAAAACATATAAAAAGTGGTATTTAAATAGTGATTGATTATCTTGCACCCTAATGAAATGGCATCAGTAATACAAGTGCACTGTCATTTAGGATCAAATATCTTATTATCTTCTATTAAATCCTTTAAAAATCTCAATGCATCTGAACTGATTAGATCAGAAGAGCCTAAAAATTGTTTTCGTTATATACTAATCTATTCTTTTTTCAATTAATTGTTCAGCTGAGATGTAATTAATAATGCACCAATTATAAACTACCAGATCCCTAGCTGATGACTTTAAACAGCTTATTTTGCCTTATTAACCAAGAGATTTTGCAAAATAGATGGAAGCAGAGTGGAACGACATGACAGTTCTGTCTGATGTGAGGAAAGAGACAAGCAAGTCCTCACAATGAATATCAATTATCAAAGCTGCAGACGTTTCCTTGCCATTGACTAATTGACTAATTAAATCATTGTTTTAGCATAATTAACATGTCTACATAGAACTGTGAGCAATTTTACGGCTACACAAAATATCAAAAAAGAAAAAAGTCAGTTAGTTCATTCAAAGAAGACAATTAAACATGAAAAAAGCAAGAAAATGACTCAAAATTATTTTTTCTTTATTTATGCAATGAAGGTTTACCGTGTAGGATGCCTTGCGTTACGTGGTTTATGACATTTAGCCTCAATTATTAGTCAGCTTTGTTGACTTACAGGCCAATACACCGGCTAGGAACGGTGTTACACTGCATTCTTGAAATTTATATAACCGTAGGCCATCTGCCCCTGACATAAATAGCCTCTTAAGTTGGAGGAAGGTTGTTCCCTTTGTCAGATAATGGCATAGTAATTTACTGATGACATTTTTGGCACCATCTGTCTTTGCAACATCAGGATCATTTCAGCTTGAAGAACAAGCACCGAGTGAGAGGCACAGCATTTGTCAAAGCCACCTAGAGATTATTCTGCTCTACAGGGATGTAGGTGCTCTTGGCCTCCCTCCTCCCTCCGTCTCGCCTCTTTTGTGCGTCTACGTTGCCACTTCACTGTCATTTCTACCTGTTCCTTTCTTTCCGAGCTCTCAGACTTCACCTCTGTCTGTCATTGCATTTGTCTCCTCCTCTTTCAGTCTCATCTCTGTGCTGACAAATGACAACAAATTGGAAGCGCAGAGGTTCACTGAGAAAATGAATAACTTTCAGAAAAAAGTGTCAAAACATAATAGGGTAGCAGATAATTACAGCATTTAAAAAAATCCATTCTCATATAGATTAAGCCACCTTAACAATATATGATCTGTCATTTGCTAATATTATGCTATGTGTATATTAGCACTCGTATCGATAAAGACATCAGTAGGACTTGCACATGCTGATGTACCCCGGTGTCCTTTCAGGGTAAGCCATTTTCCCACTAAATCGCTTTCAGGAAATTATGTGTTCAGTCTACCTGACACTGCTGCTGCAGTAGCAGAACTGGTGAACAGAATATTAAGCATAACGTATAGAGTAAATTTGGAGTGACGTCTATATCTTTTGGCTTTTATCTCACTTTATTCTTCAACTATAGAGACACTCTAATAGGCTACAGTCTGTCAGAAAAATGCCCTTTTTCATATCTTTTATATAACCGACCACATGGGACTTTTAATGGTAATTTTCTATCTTACCAATGAGTTACATTTCCTCTATTGCACAGAAGAAGATAACCTATCACCTGACAAGAGAACAAGTCAAAGTAGAATACCCTGGATGTGCCACACAGACAAAAAAAAAAAAGAAAGTCCATGAAGAAGCTGGTCCTCTCCTTCAGAAAATAGGACGGAAGTGTATGCTGCTGCAGCACGGTCGCTGCAGGTGTTTGAGTTTACATGGAAAAAAACTGGTGGTTGATTTGGTTTTGTGCTGCACTTGTGTGATGTGGATTTAATCGTGTTCAGTCATACTGGACAGCAGCTTGCTAGCTCTAAAATAGGTCAGTAATGTGCTTCTAAAACAGCAATCATTCAGGTCACTACATAACAGAAAAAGACAAGAAGACCAGTCATGCTTCATTACATCGTGGCATGAAAACCAAAGCATAGTATTCATTTTTTGGTAAATATTCTTGTACAGCAACAAGGAAAAAAGAATAACTCTTTGCAGTTATGCAGCTGAAGCTTAACTGTCTACGTTCCTGTCCTCACCTACTGAAATGTTCAATGCTATTCATCAGTTTCAATCCATTAAAAAAGAAAATAAGCTTTATTTTATCCCCCAACCCTGCCCATTTAGCCCTTTGATCCATTCCTCATACCCTTAGCTTCCCTCTGCATGCTCTATCCCTCTCTCTTTCTTTCCCCATCTCTCTTTTTCCCAGGAGAGGCTGAGAATAGGTCTATATTTAACCACTCTAACCAGAGAAGAGCTCAGGTCAACGCTCACTGGAGAGCTGCACTGGAAAAATGAATAGAGCAGAATAGAATACAATGGAATAGAATAGGGGGGCTTATGGGATATATCTACTATAAAAGATCAGGAGACCGTATTAGTCATAGTGATGACTGACTGTTCCGGTAAATTGGAGAAAGCGGGATGAGACTGACATGTTTTCCAGAAACAGGCAGGAGGTGGGAGTAGTGGTGGGGCGGGGGGGACTACTCCTTCCAAAAGCATATAAACCAAAGGTGGCACATTGGGCAACAGTGGACAGCGCTTCTGGGGAGTCGCCTCAGCATTTTTGCTTCAACAGGAGGCAAAAAAAATGTTTCATCGCTGTCATTTTGTTGCCTGCTGCCAGCTGCACTTGCACTGCCAACAACTTTGCCTATACACCAGTTTTTGTGCCAAATGTGAATTGACAACTTACCCAACAGCTGGGGCCAAAACTCCCATTTTGTCTGACATGCAAAAGCTTTTCGCTTTAAAAGAAATATTACTTCTAATAAATATTGACAAAGAATGCTTTGTGCTCAAGATTTTGTAATTTTTTTTTACTGCTATGTATATTGTTTCTCCCTTAAGGATCAATATTTCAACGGTGAAGCTAGCCAATTTTACTTCTAAGAAGATTTTCAAAGATTTGTCACAAGCAGTCATGACATCATTGTTGCTAATATCACAACTGCTGTGTAATTTCGATTAGGACTAAACAGCTGGAAGACTTGGCATGTTTTTCAGTCTGAGACACTCTGTACCAGCGTACCACACTGACTGAACGCTGCCAATGTTCAATTCCTCCTTGCATTCATTCCCAAATGGTAAAAATAAAACATAAAATCGGGAAAGGCGTCACGTTAAAGAGCCTCGCTGAAGCATTCAGACCAAGAAAGAAGGCATTTTTAGTACAGGCACGCTTATCACTCTCAACGATCAATTCAATGCTGGGCAATTGGTATATCTAAAGATGTACGTTTCTGTTGCCCCACCCCTGTATTGTGTATCCTCAGAGATCTGCAACCCACTGTGAACACCCACAGACTGCTGGCCAGACAGCCCAGAAGCTTCTACAGGAAGAGGAACACAGCCTCAGAAAATTATTCAATAATGGTTGACAAATCAGGAAATACTCCATTCTTATTAAATACAGGTAGCAGATGTTAAACTGGGTAGAAAGGCAAAACCTGAACGAGTCTGCCTTCCATTTAAAATACAACTGACGGAAGTTTCATTCTTTGTCTGTAATTTCTGCTACAATGTTCAGAGATTATGAAAGACCAGTGGAGATGTAACTGCGTCTCTAAAAATACCCCTGATTTTAGGCCAGCAAGCACACATTGCTATATTTTAGGCGATCACACGAAACTGATCCTTAAAAATGTGTGTGTATCTTCGAATGTGCATGTTAACATGAACACATATGCCCATCCTGCGTGCTGGAACATAGGCCCTCCTACCATTAGCTTAAGTCAAGACAGTCACAGTGTCTGCGCGTCAATGCAATCGTATTGCACATTCAGGAAAATCAGAGCATTTGATTTTTCACTATTTCGACCTGGTTTCATTCTTATCACACACTAATAGAAACAGTATGTTCGAGATGGATGGTTTCTAGGAATCTAGAGGCTACTTAAGGACATAGTCAAAGAGCAGTTAAAGGGGAAATAAGGAGAAGAAGCATCGCTCGCTGTGCAAGTCATTGTGAAAGTACAAGTCGGAGGCATTTGGCTTGACATAATGAGCCGACCACTGTCCGAGTGTGTGTGTGTGTGTGAAAGAGAAACCCCACCCTTCATTCTTTCGTTTCCTGTGCAGCAAAAATATACACAGAAAACAAACAACATATATATAGAATGTATATGTGTAAATTAATTTCGTCATGTTTGCCTTCTTGTATTAACAATTAATCTAATCATCTCCCTCATTGCTACATAACGACACACAATGTAGCATAACCAGAGGAGAGATGAAGAAAGGCAGACAGGTGACACAAAAGTGTGACAGACAAAGCACATGCCTGTCTGTGAGTCAGTGTGTATGTGTGCATATCCATGTGTATAGGAAATACTCACTCATGCTGAGAGCCCTACTGCCTGCCTGGCAGACAGACAGGCAGATGAGAAGACAGGATGAGGCAAGGAAAAGTAAAAAATAGTTTTTCGTTTCTTTGTCTGCTTTTAGGTATCTGGGCTTTGACAGCCCAGAAGACCTGCATCGCCCCTCCGCCTCTCCATCCCCCCACGTCGCCGTGTCAGGGCAGCAGAAGTGGCCGCCATGCTGGGGCGTGTTCCCTGTGCCCTGTCGAGCCGGCATGGCGGTCCGCTTGCAGCCTTTCCTCGTTCAAAAGCAGGCCAGTCACTCTTCTGAGCGAGCCGGAGTATCGAGTGGAAGTGCCACATCAAGACTCACTGAAGGTGGTTTTATTGTCGGAGGGCAGTACCAACTGAGCGTTCAGACACAGGGGGAATGCACGAGAAGGAGCTATGGATTCATATAGAATATCAGTTCCTGCCATCGGCTGACACCCCCCCACTCAGCCGTCATCCTCCATCCTCTCTCTCTCTCTCTCTCCTTCCCTCACTTCATCCTAGCATCTCTGTCGGCCCTCTGCCTCCTCCCTTCCTCAGTCCCACTCATTTTCTTCCTTTTTTATCCATCTATGCATCCTTCCTTTCTTCCCTCCCTCTCTCCTCCCTCCCTCAGCTCAATGCAATTATAGTAATGGATTTTTTCCCCCTCGGTTGATGGCTTCCGACATCCTGTCTTGAAATGAGGCTAATCATGCTCTTAAGGGTCATGTTTAGTTAATGAAGGGTTTGGGAGGCACATCGGGGGAAGGGGTGGGTGGGTAGGTGGGGGGGCATTCCTATATGCAGGCTGACTATTGCAGCACACACACACACACACACACAAAAGCAGGCATGTTAATCCACACATCCACTTGAAGTTTTGTGCACGTAGCAGAATCTCATTCACGTAGTCCCGTGCCTTATAGCCGCATATGTATGTGCACGCCAGAACACACAAGGATGCATGCGCCCACGTGCAGACAAATCTACGCTACACACATACACATTCATTCATAAGCACACGGAGAGACGCTGTATACGGCAGCAATCGATAGCGACTGGCACGGATACATGCATGCAAACACAGCACGTGGAGCCTGTGCACGAGACACACACATCCTGTGAAGCTATGTCAGGAGTGTTCTTGTATCTCAGCAGATGCTCTGGGCTTAGCCAACTGCATCCGCTGAACGCATGCCATCACTGCTGAGGGATATGTGTGTATGTACGGGGCTGGGGAGGGCAGCAGAACAGAAAGAGAGGGAGAGAAAGGATGGAAATGATAGAGGGAGGAAGAGAGGGAAAAATCAGAAAGGAAAGAAGGTAAGGTGAAAGAGAAAGGGGAGAGCAAGCCGATGGACCAGCTGAAAGAGGGTGAGGTGAGGAAAAGGAGGGAGAGCGAACGCTGGCAGAGAAAGATGGAACAGTGAAAAGTGAGACGAGGACACAGAGACAGAAAAAAAAAATTCGCAGCCGGTCGCCATTTTTCTACCGGCACTGCTCTCCGCCTTCTACTTCTACAGTTTCATTTTTATGTTCATTTCATGTGATCGCTGTCTAGTGTCTCTGGTTTTCCCCCTCGTTTTACAGGCTCAGTTTCTGTTTGTAATCCTCCTTCATTTATCTCTCTATGTGTATTATTATACTACACAAAGAACAAATAAGCAGTGAGCACAGAATACCGACACAGTGTTTCATAACCAGCACAAAAAGCAGCAGTGATGGAATGTAACTAAGTAGATTTACTCAAATACTGGTATTTGCACTTCACTTTGAATATTTCCTTTATGTGCTACGACATATTTCCACTCCACTCCACATCTGAAGGAAATACTGTACTATCTACTCCATAACATTTATAATGCACCAAGCTTTAAAAATACAACACATAGTTAAAGATTAAACCTGCAACTTACAACTTTTTTTTTTGACATCTTACAAAAAGCAGTGTGTAGTGAGGGTCATACACATTTCAGATGTGTATGAGTAGTTATCTGTTTCACCCAGGACCCAGTTCCACCAAAGAAAGTCTAAAAACGAAAGCTGATTTGTGCATTAGCTCCACCTCGAGCAGCTACAACAGTAACATGCAGCTTACACACCAACATTTCAGTATAATTAATCCAACAATGGCATATATAATAATATGTCAACCAAAAGGACCACAGCATTATTTTAACTTTAATACTTTAACAATAATTTGCTGCTAATACTTATACTTGCGTAGGATTTTTCACGCAGGATTATTATTTTTATGGATTATTTTTACATTGCTGTCTTTGTAGTTTTACTTGAATAAAGGATCTGAATACCTTTTCCCCAACTTAAGAACAGACAGTACAATTTTTCCGCTGATAGACCTCAAGAGAAGGCTGAATGAAAAAAATTCTACTACATTGCAAAAGGCTGCTGGGAAATACATACACAAGGGTGTTATGCACTTTGGGTGGATGGAACGAATTCCAAATTTGTAAGAAAAGAAAGATTCATTTAGAACCTGACTTTCCAGTTAATTTCATGGTCACGTGCCCAGGTTGAGACCTACTGATACGCACAGATAAGGAAGAAACACTGCCAAACAAAATGATACATATATGATACCCATACCTTTCTGGCATACTGTACGTAATATTGATTTTTTTGCAGATGGGAAACCAACCTTTAACCAGAAAATAACAATTGCAAATACAATTTGTTCTTACCTCTGCCAAGGAGGTTATGTGATGGCCGGCGTTGGTTTGTTTGTTTGTGTTCAAAATAGCTTGAAAAGTAATGGACTGATTTGGATGAAATTTTCAGGAAATGTGTGAAATGGGACAAGGAAGAAATTATTCAATTTTGGGACTGATCCAGATCACCGTCTGGATCCAGGAATCGTTTTTAATGTAAGTGTAACCAGGTGGACAATAAATGCGGTTTACTCTAAAAGCCACCAGAGGGCACTCTTGTTTTTGGGATAACCCCCTGTGACCACATGAAATTTTGGGGCTCCATGCGACAGACAGCGACAATGACGGACTTCTCTTTCCTTCCTGAGCGACATACACACAGTTGGACCTGCATTCTTATCGCCAGTTGTCTAAGAAGCTGGGAGGGCTGTTAGGTGCTGCCGCGCTAGAGGCCGTGTCTGTTCATTAGGTCGGATGGGGTGAACGCCGCATTGGTTGGACATTGGAACTGTCTGTAATCACATTTGTATCTGTAACGTTCCATACAATATGTGAATTGGGAGATTGTGTTGGGGGTGAACTTAGGCTCATTGGCGGAGGTATGTGCTCTCTGAGTGCTTTTCTAGTCTTAACATTTTTATCTTTCTTTTTTTTTAAAATAGATGTCATCAGATGTCTTGTTTTGTCTGACTGACCTTCCTAAACCGAAAGACAACCCCAACCCAAATACTTACATGTGTGAAGTTGAAATGTAATGAAATGACTTACATCTTTCACAAATTAATAGCATAGCTGATTACACATCACATACGTATTTTAGAGAATATTTTTAACTGATGTTAATCCCTAAACTGCACAGATATCTTACTGGCTACTGTTAAATATTAAAGCATATTTGTGGATTATTTAGAGCCCTAAAAGAAAAAAAACACTTAAATAGATATTAGTCATTAAAAGACCTTTAATATCTGAAAAAGGGACGGGATGTAATACATTCTTTTATTTGCAAGAGACTGAGACATCCTCATTTAACAAACCAAACAATCTTATTAAATCTGAATAACTTACCCACTGTGAAGCCCTAAATCCAGGACTTGTGTCTATACAGTCTTCTATAGTACGATCCTCACTAATTTGCACTCAGCCATATATACAAACGCATCATTCACACACCACTGCCCTCCGAATGCACGTGTGTGTGGAGCCGTGGAGGCATGTATCAGTTCACTCATGCGCAAACATACACACAGACACACATTCATAAATAATGGCAGCACGTGTGCGTTTTCTTTGTGTCCTGTCTGCGAACCTCTAGTACTCCAATCCCCAAGGCCTTGCATCCTTTAAACCTAAATTAAACACAACACTATGCGCTGAAATTGAGTTAAGGTGCTGCCCATGCTATAGGGAACGCACCGATATTACACACTGGTCCCAAAGCTGGGCTGGCCTTGTTAAGCAGATCAGGTATCAGCCAGATATGACGGATACTGAATGCACTGTCTTTGTCACTGTCTTTTTAAAATGTAGTGTTTCCACACAAATATTTACCTCCAGTGAATTATGGCGGGCAGTTTTTAGTGCCTGTCTCAGTAATCATGTTACCTTTACAGGAAAATGACTTGAGGCTGTGAATTACTCCGATTTTAAATGTGGAAAAAAGAAATTGCTCCATTCAATTGGCAGATACCCTGAGTTGAGCAGGGTCTTCTCTCGGCTTCTGTGGGTGGAGGGGGTGAATTAGTATTTTCAGACCGTCTTTTTGAGCTCATCATCTGTGACAGCTGATTTTCTCCCTGCTTGTCATGAATTTGCCTCCTCCGTGGCAGCAAAACGCACCACAGGAGCCTTCCAAATCTCCTGTATGTTAAACTGGGCGGACTGAATAGTTTCAGTGCTGATTAACTAAGACTCACGATTAACAGACCAACAATCCTTGGTAGCCAATCAGCATTAAAGCTACAATAAGACTTAATCCAAAAACAACCTCTGAACAGGAGCTTGTCTAGCTTTCTAAAATATTACAACCTTCACTTTTCTCCAGTATGGTCTAACTGTAGCTTTTCTGCTAATTCAGTTAAGGAGTTGCACAAAGCCATTTAGGAGCTGTTTTCAAGTCATTCAAAGGCATAAGGTTTGAATGACTTGATTGGTATCAAGACAGAAAAACTTGAATTAGCCATCCCGATACTGCAATGGCACAGTAAGACAAAAATGTCCCTGGTGAAATTCACTTGCATGGCATAAACAAAAGCAGGGGTAACAGAAAATAGTGTGTTTAGGACTGCAAACATTAACTGCAAGAGCTGATGTTGGCAGAATATAAAGTTTTTTATCAGTCATTTTACTGAAACATTTTCTTGCAGAATCAGGCCTTTTCTAATCTTTGTATTGTTCCAGTAATGCAGTTTACAAGAATTTAAACAAGCAATATTTCCTAAAGCAGAGGTCAATCCCACTGGCTGGACACTGGAGAGCCTCAAAATTGTACATGTTAGGGTTTAGTTAGATTGATTTCTGCGCAGAGACAATGACAAAGGTGACAAGGAAATAATGTGCCCCACTCTGTTGCACCCATAAATGGACAGGAAAGGAAGTATTACTCTTTCTAGCATATAAATTAAACTGTATAGATTCAGAACATTTTCATTGGACTCACAGAAAAAAGGTGTTCTAGAAATGGCATCACACTGAGTATCTGATACAAGGCTGTTTTCCAGCTTTAAGTTCCAAATATCTAAGATAAAAAACGTACTTCTGCATCTTCTACTCACAAGTAGGTCATTCAAGATATTTTTCGTCTAGTCATTGTTTTCCCTCCATAGAGCAGTTTTTGGCAACCCCCCTAAAGAGATTTTAGCCAGCACCAATAGAGAATCACCAGCGCCAATATGATAAGAACAACCATCTTTTAAATTAAAGTTTAATTTACTCAAGGCTGATGGACACTTTTGTTTAATAAATGGTCAAAAATAGCAGGAAAATAAGTTAGGAAAATTAATAAGATAGCACAGAATTGCCTTTACTGTACATGGATTGATCATGCAATGTGCATAGTCACCCCCCTAAAGGCCCGTTCTGAGCCAATAAAAACCCTGCTAGTCAATTATTTTTTATCTGATTCCCCTCCTACTGGTGTTTATCAGTGTAAAACAGTACATGAATTTCTTTTTGATATCAAACATTTAACTACTAGACCAACGCCTTTACAGTATAACTAGCCTTGGAAGGTGTAATACAAAGTGCTTTTTAACGTAAAGGAACACCGTTTGCCTTTTGCCAATTAAAGCACTGTGTTGATGTCTTGTAATATGTCAGCACAAATTAACCTCTTTTCTCCTCAGTGTACTTAGTGATGTAAAGTGACTGAGACTCTCCCAGCAGGATGTTAAATGGAGATCTGTAGGAGGAAAAAAAGCATCCTTCAGTGGAGAGCTTGGCTTAGTCTGCTTTCAGTGGTCTTAAATTCAAACAGAATTTCCCTGTTGTTTGGGTTTTTTTCCTGGCCGAGTGGGCCTCCTGAGTCTGCTTAATTTTTTTTGGCTGCTTGTCGTGGAGCCAAGCACACCCAGTTAGATTAGACTCACAATTAGTCACAATATGCGACTGTGTGTAAATGGTCTCATCGTCTTCATTAAAAGAGAATTACCCAAGTGCCAGTAGACAGCTTGTTAAATGACGGCTCACCTCTACTGGCCAGCTAGTTTCACATGCTGTGAGTAACCAATAAGTTCTTTCTTTTTTTTTAATTTGTTGACCCTGGCTTTAGATTTTAATTTAAATGTACTGAACAAACTTTATCTTTGAATATTTGTATTCATTCATATAAGCAGATAAAATATAACAACTGTCAAAATAACACAGTCCAGTACAAAGCACAGCATAAAAACATTCTGACTTACGAAAAAGTACAAAACATTAGAAGCAAAGGTTCATTTTAACACTAAATCGAAGGTATCAAATTCCCTATGTATGACTGATTCAGCAATAAGAAAATAAACGATGTATAGAACTGTAAAATGAATGCCAATTTGATGCAACTATCTGTTTCTGTTCTCATAAAGCAATAAGGGGGAAAAAAGCAAGAGCAGGGAGGATGGGAGTGTGTGTGTGTGTGTGTGTGTGTGTGTGTGTGTGTGCATTCCCACAATGCCAGAAGCTAAGTGCTCTTCCAGTCAGTCGGTCAAACCCACCCAGGTCAGCATACATCCGGCTGACCAAGAAGAATAAAAGAGATGTCGATTGAAACAGAGGAGTAAATGTACAACGGATGACAGCTTGACAGCAATAGAGGAAGAAAGACAGAAATATAAAGAAAAAAAAGTGCCAGACATGTGTTAACATGGTGTTCCATCTATGGCTAAACAGGAAAAACAGAATAGAAGGAATTGAGAAAGATGAACGACAGACAGAAGATTCAGCAGGACAGAAGTGAGCAAACAAGAGAGAGACAAGTTCAAGGAAATGCAGCAACTTTTCTGAACCGAAAGAGGCGTAATTTAATTAACTTTGTCAGACTCAAGACTGATTTTTTCAGGTGAAAACTTAGTGTCAACATTTCCCACAAGACAACTTGACTGTAAACAGTTTGGTTTAAGATTCAGATGTATTATAGCTAGTAGGTGCAAATGCAGCCTCGAGCCACAAGCCTGAAGGAAAGAAAGGAAGCGAGCTGTATAGCACCCACCCTACACAGAGGTCTGGTTCACCCTGGTTAATAACTCTTACATTTACAGCCTTCAAATCCAACCACTGCTTAGTCCAGTGACATCACCTAAGGCTATTTATCAGACCTCTCTTCTCAGCCAGTTAAAGCTGCTCACCAACAAGAAAAAATACCAACTTCCAATCAACTACGAATGCAAAGATTTCCACAGTTCAGCTTCACAGCAGCATGCACACCAGTGTGACACAATAACAGCAGAGAATTTAGAACCAAAATGCTAAACAGGATCTAGTATCACCTTCCTACTACGGGTAAGAAACATAGATAAGGAACTTCATTTTACTTGGTGCAACTCTACAGGTACAGTTTGGTGTTAGGATCAGCTGTTAAGTAGGCCTAAACAATTAATCAGATCATAGGATGCTTTACAAACTACTAGTATCTGTGAAACTTGGCTCTGATAGTGGCCGACGGTAGAACATCCTCCACCTGTCATGCTGGGATGTACATCACTGTCTGTACCTGAGATATTTTACATGTAAATGACAACTAACTTCATATTAGACAGCTTTATTCATCAAATAGGAACATGACAAGGTTGTTGCTTATAATATAGCATTACAGCCATATGAGAAAGCATCCCCTCTGTTACTAGCAAGCATAGACGGCTGTTTTTGACAGATTAATCGGCTTTTTCTTCTCCAAACTACCGGTATGCTACCAGTGCTTAAAAATATACTATTGGAGATTGATTGATGTCCACTTCAGTGTTATTCCCGTTGCATGCCTCTACATAGCAAGGTAAGCTTTACTCTTACGTAGGTGCAGAAAAACAGGAACTCAAACAGAGTCATATAAAGTCATCATAATGTAACCATGACAATGCCCATGTCCATAATTACCTCTCTCCACTGCCCACAAAAAACCCTGTAGGTCAAACAGCTTATCTTTTTTTTCTCCACGTGTTGCCCCTTTAATCTTCTCCTTCTGCAAACCTCTAGTAAGAAAATGTCAAACATTTTCTTCCCCAAACTAACACATTTTTGCAGGATATGCTGAGTCTATATTTGGCTTTGCTTGTCGAGGGACAACCAGCAGATTTTTATCATCCGTAGCTAATTAACTTTACTTCCAGATCTTGGCTACAAACTAAATTAGAACTGGTAGTTGTTAATGCAATCTCCCTGCAAGCCAGTGTTTAAGCTATGAATGCGCAGTCAAAGAACATTTCTGAGAGAAATACCTTTGATAAGGCACTTACAATTCATCTGAAACACTAGGTAATGGATTATCTTTTTGTAGTCCACAAAAACCTTACTCTTGAGTGAGTATTCCTCCAGTAAACCAATCAAAGCAAGCATTATAAGACTGTATTAGCACCAAGCAAGGAGCTGGCTATATGACCTATAACGCTTTCATACCTGTATGTCAGTGTCTTTGACTGGCTCCAGGGGCTCAAAGGTGGTGGCAGCACTTAGACTTTCCAACCTCTGAGAAATGTGGAAGATGTCTAAACCTCTGGAACCGAGAAGGATTGACCTAAAAGTAAGACAAAACGGCGGTGAGAACACTGAGACCAAGACTGACAAAGAACTGTGATTGTGCAAAACAACCACTAGAGGGCACAAGACGCTTTGTTACTGTGACAAGACTAACTGTATATGGATTAGATGAGACGAAAAAAAAAATTCAAAGTTTTCTTTGATGGGATAAATGTGGAACCACAGGTAAACTGTAAAATAAAAGGTATTTATAAAGGAAGGAATCTGTTAAACAGGACTCAGAGAAACCTTACATTGCATGCTCTTAACACAGAAAACTTGTGGTGGTGTTTTATTAAGTTTGGCAATTGGCCAATTAAATACTCTATTCATTCAATTCATTCTATTCTATGGTCACTTCAAGACTCTTAATATCAAGCTTAATGTCAAACAGTGCCTAATCATTGATATATTTGACATTTGGGATAGAAATTACTGTTGTGGATGCAAAATACTGGATATTTGTTGACATTCCAGTTTTTTCCAATTCTTTTTGGTCGATTGCCGACGCTGATATATGCACATATTTTTCCCACCTACTTACAGAGAACATCAAGTCTCTCCTGTAGCGGAATCAACATATTATTACGCCTACTCGTATCAAAATGGCACACTGACAGATGCAGATACAAAATGCAAAGCTTTCCAAATGCACACATTCATTGGCCAACATTATATTTACGTAACATTTTCAAACAAAACTGTAAACTAATCCGAGTGCAATCTTATTTGCCTCTCAATGTTCATTTTGGGTCAATGCTGATATTTCATATCAAAAGAAACACCACCATCCACATTGCCCATAAATAATGTTCCAATATCACCATGCATCCCTAGTTACTAGGTTACAAATAGGTTATTCAGCCGCTAAAAACCCCATGTCAAATATTTCTGAATACCATAATCTAGTAGAAAGGTGATTTATAACACACAACAATCGATTTTGTGCCCAAACATGCATGATAATAACATTGCATTGGACGTGTTCCTTACGCTTTTACGTCGGCAGCATCTTGCGAGGTGCGGGTCAGTGTGCGTGATCGAAGCCTTTCCCCCGCCTGTTGGATCTCCTGAAGGTTCCTCTCTACATGCGGCAGCTCAGACACTGCTTCTGTCTCAGCAGCTAACTGCTCTGCCTGCTGCAGCAGCTCCCCAAAACCCTCAGCATCCATGCCGCTGCACAAAGACAGAGGGAGAGAGTTTATAAGTGAATGCAAAGATAGCAAAGGTGATTTACATGTAACTGGACCTGAGAGACATGAACAGTGCACAGTGATCAGGTTTATATTGTTGTGTCTTTGCACATTTGCAAACTGGACTGAAATAAAGCAATTGCTATGAGATTAAAAGCTGAGTTTGAGCTTGAATTTTATGGCGTTCACTTCCATTCCTAGAGAGAGTGTTGTATTAGGGGTGGACAATTCGAGGGGCTGCAGCTACTTTCATTGTTAAATTAATCATTGTTCTATACATTTAGATCAGCCGTTTGGTCTATAAAAATGTAGACAGAATCAGAAATTGGTGAAAAAACTATGGTTCTTAAAGCCCAGGACAAATCTCAGTGTCATAAAGAAGCAAAGACACAAGAAAATATTCCCCTTTAAGAAGATGGAATCACAGAATTAAGCCTTAAAAAAAAGCTCCAACTGAAGAACTGATGATCAAAATAGTTGGCGATAAATTTAATAACTGACAACAATAATTAATAACTAATTATTAATAATTAATCACTGTAGCTCTAGACAACGCATTATAATATAACATAAACAGTTATTAGGCCAAAGTTCCTATTCATTTACAGGGAAGATGACTACTGTCTGATGATATGTGTCAGTTGTATAGTTCATGCTCTTACTGACTGAAGGATTTGCAACTAAAATTTTAAGTATGATAACTTCATCTGACTGTATCTAAACTTGTGTTATGTTTGTCCCACTTCACATATGGAATAGTGCACAAACATGCTACAATTCCTACACTGTGCATTAAATCAAGATTATTATATAACACGTTTACAACAACCTTAGTTGACCAAACTTCTGTATAGTTTGTAGTACTATTCAAACACAACAAAACACGTGTAAGTGTAATTTCTCATCAGTAACATTGATTGATTAACCGGGGTTGGCTGTTTAAACTAAACTCAAACCCTAACAGTGTTAATTCCAGCTTTACTGCTGTCATACAACATTTATAGCAGATATCATACAAACGATGAATAAAATATGTAATCGGGAATATAACGGACAGCTATCTTCTGACAGCTGACATCAACAAACTGACACCTGAAGCGCGCGCATGGTTGTGTTAGCATAGCGTGAAAATGCTAAAAGTTGGGCACTCAGTTGAAACTCACAACAGCAACAACAACAACATGCAGTTTGAAAGTTAATTTCAGCTGCTGAAAATGAACCAGATAGGAATCATGACAACCACATGTCTGGACTAATTTCTTTGCGCTAGCCTTCCGGCCTAGCTTTGTTAGCATGCTACTATTTAGCCCCAAGTCAGTGAACGGCGCTCTATGGGGTTAGCTAGCAGGCTACATTGCTAACGTTTTCTCGCATACCGGCAGTTGAGCTAAATTAAACCTTTTCCGAGGCGGACGCACTTCATACCTGTTTTGTGGGGCAGGAGAATGTATGGTTCTGTTCGTACTCCTCCGGTAAACGTTTTTACAATAATTAGTTGTTACTCAGTTGTGTTCAGCATGAAAGTAGATTATTTGACCCGGCACTTCTGGACTCGATGGTGATTGGACGATACCCGCTGCGTGCCCGGAAGTTCTTCTTCTTCTTTGGTTTCACTGGCGGACTACAAATCAATGTTAAAGGTGCATGTTGCCACCTATTGTACCAGAGTGAGCAACATCATGATTTTAACAAAGATATTATAAATAAATATTATCATGTCTTCTTCAAATATTTATATATAGCCCTTTGCACTTAATAATTGTTTTGTATTGTTTTGTTTTGTTTTGTAACTGTGTTGTTTTGTATTTGTATTGTATATTGTTTTGTGACTCGCCTGTCTTATGGTTATGTATGAAATTTTTCACATCAGCCTTTCTAGGGACAACAGACGGGAATTAGCCTATGGCTAAAATCTGACATATTTACATATGATATATGATCATTAATATGTACTTTTCTATTTTAATAAATAAATAATTATTTGATAATAATAAACAATATAATAAGTGAGTCCCTTCTCTTCAGCCATAAGGACTCTGACAAAAGCTGCCCAGTGTCCAACTTTAAAGTCATGTCAGTTAACAGAAACAGGCCCTTGCCAATAAGGATTCTTTCACTCTCAGTTATTATTATATTGTAGCGGTCGTTTTGTCAATCCAACTCAAACTTTTAATCAAAGAGTCACTGATGCACCATGTAAAGAAGTTCATAGTCCACACAAAATGTGTGTTTTAGTTGGTTTATTTATTCTAATGCAAGCAAGCAAACAAAAGAACAAAGATTTATGGCTCCTGCTGCCTTCCTTGCTCTCTTGTTAAGTAAACCTTGTGCCCTCCCAGTACATGCTGGTCTGATACCTAACTGCCTAATTATACACCAAAAAAACCCCAACTAATCAAACATAAGCAAAACAAATACAAAATTAAATGGAATCATACATTTAAAGTAACCAAACACTTAAACAACAAACAAATAAAATGCTCCCATAAAAAAATTAATAACTTAATTTACACATTTTTTCATGATTTTTTACCACTAATACAAATTTTCAGACAGGTAGTTTCACAGCTAAGGGGCCTGGACAGCAAGCATCCGGTCATCAGGCAAGTCGAGACGTTGAAACTCTTAATGGCTTTCTCAGACAGAGATAAGGCTCATAGGGAGTTAGCAGATCACAGATAAAGGCAGGAGCCCGAGCATTTAAGACAAACAAGTAGTAATATCCTAAGATCAATTCCAACACTCACCTGTAAGCAGTAAGTGGCAGCTAGGCTGAGGGTACAATGCTAATGTCTCTATTTTTTAAATCAAATCTATCACTTATTTCTACCTGCTATTTTATCATTTTAGTTTGGAAAATTATAAAATGCAGTTAAGCATCTGAAAAATTGAAACAGAAATTCACTTTAAGGCTCCGTCCATGCTCATGTTGTTTGTTGCGCAGGAGGTAGGTTGTACCTATTCCCCCCAACTCTTTACAGTGTTTACATTTGAAGAGTTCAGGGACATTTGAAGAGTTCAGGAGCACCATATGGCACAACTTTGGATTACTGCTTTGAGGTGAACCAGGTCATTTGAGATAACAGGTTTATGGAGCAGCATAATACACCGGGATCAGGAGAGTTCAGAGCAACGTAGGTTCATGAATGAGGAAAAGAACTTTATCTCTGTTGAACACAGACTGTCTGAAGGCCAGCAGTGACGTACAAACATTCAAATGTTTGGTGTTTTGTCTCATTTTTCATATCAATACAATATGAAAAGCTTCTTATGGAGGTTGAAATGAGTCAAAATGAAACAAATAAATACACAATTAATTAAATAAATAAATGTTTAATAATTTAAAATTGGAAATAAATAAATAATTATTTAATTAAATATAGAATTATTCAATCAGTTTAATTAACATTATAGCACTATATGTACACTCATTATAATTAAAAAACTAAAAAAAAGAATAACAAAAAACTTTTTGGGCATTATTTGATGGTTATTTTATGTTTTAAACATATTTTAAATCTCATTCTTGAACAACTTAATAGAATTTTGCAGATTTTCCACATTTTCTTAAACTGTAAACAATGTCCACATCAAAAATCTGTATTTTTATAGATAGCAATTTGTTCTTTTACAATGTTTGGCCATAAATTTATACTCTTTAATGGCATTTAAATCAGCCAAAATGAATAAATAAATAAAAATGTATAACTATCTTACACATATTTGTTATTACATAAAAGAAAAATGTATGTTAAGGACTGAAAACAGGTAAATATGGTATTTTATCGACAACCTATTTACAAATAATGATTGTATAAATATGTTCAATCCTAGCAATATAAGTTTGTATTGTTATTTTAACAGATTAAAAATATGGTTTTGAGCATCAGTTTAATTCATTCATATGAATAATTTACAGATTAAAACTTGAACCTGACAAATTAATTTACACAGACAAACTAACTATCCCTTAAAATTCACTGATAAATGAATAAAAATAATAAATAAAACTTCAGGTTTACTGATGGGTGCTAATAAACTTACAGAATAAAACAATATAGCAACAGTAGCAACGCTGCTTTTGCATATCCCTAAAAAACCATTAACACATGGAATCTTTTTTAAACAATGCTTCACTGAACTGATGTATTTTCACTTCATGCATTTTACTTAGCATCTTTGGATGAATGGTCGTCCATCGAGGCCAGAACATAAGACTATTTCTTACACTGTCCTCCACTCCAAAGTCGCTTCTTAAAACAGGTCTCTAGATTAGACATGCATGAATTTAAAAAATCTACTGACACCATTTGCTTTGTGTTTTTGCTTTAACCCTTCCTGTCGCCTCATGAGAGGAAAGCCCCGGCTGCAGCTTGATCCCAGAAACCAGATGGATGATGGATGTCTGCTTCCAGGCTGCAGTCTGTCGCTTGATTAGGACAGATCATGGTCATGTGGAGCACAAACCCCCAGAGCTGCTTCATTATATAATAGAGAACTGTGCAGACAACCGATTGCTCTGTTATACAACACACAAAGCAGGAATGGAAAGAGCAGTGCGGCGGTGCTTGTGGGACTGTTTACAACAAAACACTGGCATCATTAACCTGAACTGAATGAATGGTCTGGTTTCAGGGGCTTTGGGATCATCAGTTATCCTTGTGATGCCTTTGGATAACTTCTCCTCACAATGGAAATAAAGTGAAAGTAAACGCAAACATTTAGTAAACATTTATGCATTTCTAATTCAGTATTTGTGTGGTTGGGTGGATGGATGATAGATAGATAGATAGATAGATAGATAGATAGACAGACAGACAGACAGACAGACAGACAGACAGCTAGATAGATAGACAGACAGACAGATTTCCAGCACACATTCCATTTTGACGTAGAGTTTCTGCAAAAACGTTAAACATTTTAACAGTGTTTTGCTCTTCACAGAGAGAAATAAAAGCCTACATGTGTAGGCCTAAATATCTTTGTTTCTCTATCAGCTGTATCCAAGTTGTGATCCAGTCTACGAAACACATTGTTTCCTAATTTGTCCTGTTTTTGACCTACATTAAGAGTCCGATCTGCCAGTTAGACACTGACCTACATCTACACAATTTCTAGTGAATCACTGTCTGATACATCCGTCCATTATCCATCATCTATACAGCGCTTATTCCTCTGTAGGGTTGTGGGGGGGCCTGGAGCCTATCCCAGCTGACTCAGGGCGAAGGCAGGGTATATCCTGGACAGGGAGCCAGTCTATCACAGGACTACACAGAGACAGACAACAAAGCACACTCTTATTCACACCTAAAGACAATTTAGAATCACCAGTCAACCTCAGCATGTCTTTGGACTGTGGGAGGAAGCCAGAGAGCTCAGTCTGAAACCCACGCCACACAGGGAGAACATGCAAACTCCCGGGAAGTCAACATAAATATTCGAAACGTACATTTTTCAAACATTGCGTTAGGATTCCTACTCACATTGTGAGGCCTACATAGATAAATAGACAACTTACTGATCCTGATTGCAATTTACACACAATGACGCTCTATGGCTGGGAATCAAAGGCAGGCAATGGCAGAAAGAGTTCCAAATACTCACCCCTAAACCACCAGGAACACACATTTGAGGTAGTATATTTACATAGTAGTGAGAAATTAAAAGGAAAAACTAACACAGTGTCATAGTTGCGCCTGTCTGAACAGCTTCAGTGTGCTTTGATATTAATTTTCCGCAAGTCTACTTGAGGGATTCTTCCAAACGATATTCAATCATTTGGTGTTTTCATGAAGGTGGTGGAGAGCGCTATTTCATCTACATGCTATATTCCAAAATTACTCAGCAGAAACTGGATTTAGGAGTGTTTCGTAAACTTGTGAAAACAAGACTGAAATATCCCATCTACGTATGTATTCAGATCCCTTGTCATGACACTTGCAGTTGAACTCTGGTGGATTCTTTATTAAACTTAACACACTCTCCCAATGAACTGGAAACATTTCAGATTCGGATGCTGCTGTCATTTAAACGAACTCCACTGTTTTTACCGTTATCTACATCTGTGCTTTCATGCTGTGTCATCTTTTGTGGATAAAGGCCTAGCAACAGCAGTTAATAATACTGATTTGAAGGTCACAACAAATGAAGACTTTCATAATAAACCTGGCATTTATTTTTGCATTATGTTAATTCACTAGCCAGGCAGTCAGGAAATAAACAACTGTGAAACATGTAAATCAGAAATTCCCTGAACGGAAGGCGATATCTTGTAATGGACTGTAGTTCTAACTGTATATTTTCCTGATAGCAGAATCAAATGAAGCTAGTCATCACATCTAAAGACAAAACCAAGAATGCTTGGCAGTTTATTCTTGAGGAAGCGATTATCAAAACTGCCAGTTTTCATGTCAGCTGTGGTAGGTTCACTTATAACTTTCAATACATAATCAATTATTCATAAAGTTCTGTTGTATTTTTAAGGCCATCAACAGCCTTAAGTCACTAACACCCTTGTAAATATGACACAAAGAAAAAATGATTTTAAAAAAATAGCAAAAATGTTTATTTAGTCTTCTCATGTTGGATCTATGTTGGAAAAAATAACATCACAAACTAAATGAAAAGCCTAACATTTTACCATCTCAATATGCAACAACTTCACACATCCTCAGTCCTGTTTTTACACTTCCACTTGTTGTCCTGTCTGTGTACAACAGATGGAAGAGGAGGTTTGAGGAGCTGTAGGATCTCCACAGAAGAACAGTCACAGTTTGTCTCGTCTATTTAAACTGATTATCAATGAGCGTCCCCTTCATCTTCGCCTTCTTGGCCTCCAGCTCAGCCAGCTCCTGCAGCCTCCTCTTGCTCATTCCTTTCCTCTCCAGCTGCTTCTCGATCACCTTCGCATTTTGAGCATAAGAGTCCGCCACCTCCCTGGCCTCGATCTCCTCCTCCTCCTCGTCGATGGTGGACACGGTGACGGAGCTGAACTTTCCCATGTCTTTGGTCCGCTTGGTCATCATCACACGAACCTTCTTGGGAGCCTCCGGCTGCTTCTGGCTGTACACGCTGGTGTTGCCGAAGCCCTGGCCGAACTTGACCACGGCCCCGTCCACTATGAAGGTGGCCGTGTTGTTCTTCTCCTGGTGCTGGTAGAAGAGCAGCAGGCCGCACTTACCGCACTTCTTGCGGTGCTGCCTCTCGATGCCCTCGGCCCTCTTGAGGTACGTGGTCTCGTCCTCCTCCACGTTGCAGAACTTGTGGGCGTGTTTGGCCGCGTCTATAACCCTGGCTCGGTCCCGGGGCCTCATGGGAAGCTTTTCCAGCTGGCAGTCCAGAACCAGAACCATCTGCCCGCACAGACAGTAGTAGACGTGAAGCGGCTTCTCTCCGTCGTCGTACTCCTCTCGGTCTCTGGTGTCCGAGCACACGACGCTCCTCGACACGACTTTCGGCATTTTCGGACGATAAAATGTCTTTAACAACAGTCCGGTCTATTTAAACGTCCTCACTGAAACGCCATAACGTCGAAAAACAGGACTTCTGTAAGAAAACTTCCCTCGAGCACACAAACAACGCAACACTTCCGGTGTGCGTCGCTATTAACGTTCCTAAGAGAAGCTTTGCGTCTTCTTCCGTTCCGCCTGGCTCGAACGTTCCGCGGAAGTCAAATAAACCACTTTTATTGCAGTCATTTGCCCTTATTTTTTGAAATCTGTGAACCTTAAGAGCCAGAAATCATTGTGGAGACAGTATAGATAATATATATTCTATTGAATTATCTTAAAATATATAGAAAAAAAAACTTTTATTAGATAAAATAAGATTCAATTTGATCTAGTCATTTAAATTTTGGATAAATAAACCAAGAGCCGGCTGTGTGCTTTTAAACGTTTTGCTGAAATACTGGTGTTGATTGTTCAGTCAGCATCAGCTGTGTGTTGCTGCACTCTAGTTTAAGGGGGTCATCACATTGTACCCCTGAGCCATAAAATAATCAGGACTGAATTGTGGTCTCAGTGAAATATTTGAGTTTTAGCCTTCTACCTTGCCTTCCTGAGAGTGTAACCTTGATTAAATGACCTCCCGCAGCACAGCTTTGCTTCACTTCATTAACTGAAACCTTACACCACAAAAATTAGAAGCCAAAACCAGACGACACTTTCCTTCCATTAATCCAACATGTTTATTTTAACATCGAAGACAAGTACAAAACACTATCCTCTAGACATTTGAAAATGTAAATCATTCAGTAGTTCACATTGCTTCATCACAAGGGCAGGAGTAGGGATGGATGCTGCAGCAGCGGCAGGCTCCTCACTGACAGCAGCTCGTGTCGCAGGTCTTCCCTTTGCAAACGCAGCCGGAGGCGCATTTGCTGCAGCCTGACGGGCAGCAGTCACAGCAGCCTGCAAAGATAGGAGAGCTGATTAGTGGAGTGGAGACAAACGAACAAAGCACTGATTATGATTGAGAGTTGACACAATCTGCAGCCAGTCAGGGATGATTTAAATGTGCATGTTAACAGATTGAGACTAAAGCATTTTTGGTGCACACTGAATTTGAGGGAATTGAATTAGCACCTACACATTTCAGGTGATGCTCATTAAACCAATAGGAGACACCTGAGCAGTACATTCAATATAGGAACTACAAATAAAGAAAGCCAATCAAATGCAAAAGAAATGATGCATCACTGGTAGAATATTTTAGCAGTGTGCTCAGGGAAAATTTAGAATTAGTGGATTGAAGATTTTAAAAATGAGGAGAAGGTCACCCTGACTGGACTGAGACTAGAAACACCAGTGTGCATTTTGGATGAGGATGAATTCAACTCACTCTTCTTGCAGGTGGTGCAGGAGCAGTTCTTGCATGTGCAGGATCCAGCGCATTTGCATGATCCAGCTGAACATGGAGAGAACACAGATCATGTAGGTGGTTAGTAAAAAAAAAAAGACCCAATAATAATAAAAAATAAGAAACAATTGCTTCCAGCCAAATTAAAACAAGAAACGGATGATACTCACTCTTGGCGCACTCGCAAGGGTCCATTTCTTCCAGGAGGTGGTTTAGTTCTTCCGCAGAGGATGAAGCAGCTGAAGAGTGTTACCTTCTTCTCGAGTCGGAGTGTTGTTGTGATTTTTGGAGGAGGCGGTGCGGCGCTTTTATAGCGTCCGGGGGGAAAACAGAACCGGGTGCAAAAGTTGTGTGTCACTTGAGTGTCACGCAGACCGTCGGTTAATGATTGCACTTGTGCACACGACGAGCTGAGACGCCGAGCATCCGGAGCACAGAAAGTGTCAGCCGGGGACAGGTTGGCGTGTCTGCTGGAGATTATGTAAGACCACCAGGACACCCCCCATCCTTATTTTTTTTTAACCCTGGGAGGAAAAACAACTCCGTAATAGTTATTAACGCGTTTACACAGAACCAAAACAATCTGATGTGAACACATGGTCACACAAGTTCAACAACAGTTCATAATTTCACAATACACCATGTGAGTCTCAAATGACGTTGTCACAATTTATTTTTTTATTTTTTTATAAATATACGTGGTCTGTAGGGAGTTTATATGGATCCTAATGGGGCTAATTTAGGAGAGGGATGTGCGCAAAGATGCGTGGTGCAACAGTTGCTTTGCGCACGGATTAATAAATTACGGGAAACAGTGTGTCAATGAGGCCAAGGTGCGTTCAGGATGCAGCCAAAACTGCTTTTCTATCATTTAAGCGAAAGATTTTCATTTGTAATTCTGTTTAACGCCTCATCAAAGGAAATTAGAGCAATAAAATGCATGTATTTGCCCAATTGTCAGTGTATTATCTGCATCCTAGATATTTATTTTATAAATCCAGCTTGTGTTTACATTTAACCGGTGCAACAAGCCATTCATTCACATTTTTACTTTCCTTTTTCCACCAACATTTACTACCAAATAGAAAACAATTCACTCATATAAAATAGTTTTTAATCTACGTGACTCCTTAAGATGATCCTTAAATTTATAGGTGACTTCTCTAGTGTCTATAATGGAATTATTATTATTATTATTATTATTATTATTATTATTACCATTATTATTATTATGAGGTTCAGCGATTAAAAATAAACGCACCAGGTATTTTCAGCTCATTCACAGTTCAAACAGACGCTCCTCTGTGATCCATCCGGTGTTTTCGGATGTGTGCACACGGTCCACACACGCCCCCGCGCATCTCTGTCGCTCCAGACCCGCCCGCAGCTCTGCACCCGGCCGGACTCCGTGAGCAAACCCGACTGATGTGCTGCCTTCACGTACCGTGTGCAGTGGGAAACCCAAGAATGTTCAGAGCGGAGCGCAAATGGCATTGATTGGCGCCACGGATGGAATGCAAATTGGGCGTTTGTTTACAAGAACAGAGAGTTCTATGTCAGAATGAGTGAACTAATCACTCATTTTAGGAACGAAACAGAGAAAGAGTGACAGTAAAGTTAGCAGATGATAACATCTAGGTTTGTTTTGAAGCCTGAGAGATCAATAAATCAGTCAGAATACAACACAAAGTGCTTTACAGAGCAAACAGGATTACAACAACAACCCCCCCACCCCACCCCAAATCCCCGCATAAACTATCATGTTTAAAATGAATGAGTCAGAAAAATGAGAAGCATCGTAAATAAAAGCAATAAGAAAACATCAGAGGCTGAATAAGTAAAATAAAATAAAATAAAATAAAAATATATAAATAAAAAAACAAACAAATAATTAAAAACTGAAGTGTTAAAAGATGATAAAGCCGATGGATATGTATCAAGTGTAAACATTAATAGTGGCGTAGATAAATAAAATATTACAAGTACAAATCAATTAATAGTCAGGCATACTGTAAAAAAAAAGTTTAAGAAATTAAATTTTTTTTCAGCAAGACTACACAATTTCTTTTCACTGTAACGTTTAAAAACTGTAAACAGTGTAAATAACAGCAAATATCTACACAGAATTATTATTATTATTATTATTATTATTATTATTATTTATTTATAGTGTAAGGATGGATAGATGTGTGGATCTCATACTTAGATAGATGGTTCCACAAATAGTATCCATCTATATTACACACAATTACAAGTATTATTGTATTGGATTATTTGCGTTTAAAAAGACTTTTCTGAGTTTACGACTAACCCTCTGTATATTAGAGTTAACTGAGCCAGTTGGGTATGTTGTAACATTTCACTTCTGGCACTGTTGTTGGAATTGCATAAGAACAGAGTGTTCTAGAAACAAACCTAAAGAGGTCATTTGTAGCAGAGATTTGTATGTTGTTTATATAAAGTCAGAATAAATATAGCTTTAACACTGTACAGTTATTTATTCAAAACTTAGATGTGTTTGGTGGTGCCTGGTTCTCCCATGTTGATAGTATTCATATTTACGTGTTTGCGATGGGAGCCTGAAGGCCTCATTTTTGCGCTCGCCACCCTCGGGCCGCTCCGGAGCGTTTTTTCCCACAACAGGTCAATACTTTTTGTCAGCGCTCAAAGAGCTGAGTCACTGTGGCATGTGACACATCGAAACCGAGTGTGACGAGCGACCAGAGACGTGGAGATGAGTGCAACGTTTGTTACTGTAGTAATTAAAGAATTCATTAACACAACAAAAACCACAGAAGCACATTCAACCTGAATTTAAATGACAATGGCATGGTTTGTTCCACCCCCAGAGCTTTACTTTATATTAGAAATTAGATCAAAAACTCCCCAGAGACACACAGTTACCAAGTGAAGTGGATAAATGACACATGTGGAAAACTTTCCACTCTGATAAACCCTCACCCACCAAGGGCTAGAATAAACTAGTGTAAGAATCAAACATTAGAGCAAAAACATAGCTTCTTAAAATATTATTAGGTAATAAATTACTGTCTTCTAGGCGAGGAAATGGCTTTTATTTTCTAAGGAAAGTTAATTATTTTTGCATAAAGTGTAAAACAACAAAAGAATATTTTATTTTAGGCTACTTTAATACAAATTGCAGCTTTTATTATGAGTACAGTGAATCCACATTAAAGCTCATTTACCTTCCTTTGATTCTAGTTTCATTTTGTTTTCAGTCGTTTCAAGTGCAGTATATTAATATGGACCAACTTATAGATTAAGTGACTCAATTAGTGAAGCACGACTGAATTAAGTTTACCGAAATTAAGACAACAAGTAACTTTAATGCCTTTGGTTTAAGTTAGATGCACTTTTGTTTTGCATTACCACCAGTGTATGTAGGTTGACTTTTATATACTTTATTTTATTTATACTGTATTTTGATCCCTTTTTAAAGATGTATGGCACTAACATGAACATCTGTATGTCCTGGACATGTAGAGAAATTGACAATAAACAATTCTATTCTATTCTATTCTATTCTATTCTATTCTATTCTATTCTATTCTATTCTATTCTGTTCTATTCTATTCCTAAAGCTTTTGATTCCTCTCAAATGAACACTTTGCTTTGCTGCAACTAAATTTTAAGGGAAAGTCAACTTGAAGTTTCCAGTTTTCTGCCAAGATGTCAAATTTAAAACATGATTTATCCATTTAAAGAATTAAGTATAATTTACAATTCATAGAATCCAGGAAATTAAACTGCCTTCACCAAACTAGAAAGATAAATGGGATTCCTTTAGAAAAGTATTTTAAGTGCAGCTTGAATGCACATACTTTTTTCTTATAATATGCGAATAATTAAAGGGTAAAAGAAAAAAAATACTGCAACAAGCATCCATAAAGTGAAAACAGGAACAAGAATTAACCCAGAGCTGACGTGACGGCTGGGATTGTCGTGTGCAAAAGAGTGAGTTCTCTTGTATTTTCTCTGAACTCAGTTACTGTAAATCCTGATTTCACAATCGTCTGCTTCCATTACGTGGTCAGACACAGTTACTGCAGACACGGTGACTCATCTGTCATGATTCTGATGAAACATTACAAATGGTGGAGAAGGCAGGCGACGAGTGAAGTGAGTATAATCAATGCAAAACCACTTCAGCTCAGTGAGTCTGTTTAAACTAAAGCTTAAACACAATGGTATGCATTTGTAATTTATCCTTTCTTTATAAATCCTAGTAAGTGTCACGAGTTGGTTAAGATATTTAAACATGTGGTTTTTCATTCTGTTGTACCTTAAAACTCTCCAAACAAAAGGTCAGAACTGCTGTGTTCATCTGGCACACTGGGGGTACCAAATATGAACAATGAAGCCAGTACATATGAAGGTGCAGTTTGTGTTCTGGAGCTCTAGAGGGAGACCTTCACACATCTATATAAACAGAGAAAAGGCATCAATGGAACAGCTGAGCTATGAATGAATATGAGCATAATTTTAGACAGAAAAAAACCAATCCATGCAGCACATAACATTTATACTTGCTGAACTTTGCAGCCTGCAAGCATATGAACATATAATAAATCATGTTTTTCCTATGATGCCAGGAAAGAGCTGGTTGAGGCTGTGTTCCTCCCTTTGCTTGATTGTATAAGCATGGCCCTGCTCAATCCTACCATGGTTCTTTAAGGTTTGTCGCAGGCTGCAAAGCTCTCATTCACCATTGCACCCGATACCAGAGCTCAGTGGCCCTCCCTGACCATGCGCAGACTCACACATTGGTATAATCTTATTTATAAATCCATCCTTGGTCCGCTCCCCTCTTTTTTAAAATCCTTTGTTTAACCAGGAAGTCCCTTGAGATCAAAAATCTCCTTTCCGAGGGACACCTGGCCGAGATAGCACGGCATTACAGAGATTATAAACTGGTCACAGTATGAAAACATTAAAACATTCAAGGTGTACTTATAGACAAGGATTATTAAAATAAGCTAAGAACAGAAACAAGAAGTTGCACTCATGGGTTACATTTTTCTTTATCAAAGAGAGAAGAGAGAAGGCTGCTCTGCCAAGCTCAGACTAAATCCCGGGTACCTGGAAGTGAAGCCATCTAGCAGAGCGAAAATCATAGAAATTCTTAGTGAGTGAAAGAAATTTACATAAATATGAAGGCAGTTGGCCCAGTAATGCTTTATAAATAAAGACATACCAGTGCTGCTGTCTCTTTATACTTAATGAAGGGCAAGAAACCAGATCACACAGAAAACGTACACGATGAAGCATAAAGCACTGGGATAAACTGAGTCCAGTCGACGTAATAAGGTAGAAGCAGCATGCATGTAAATAACAACCCCATAATCTAAGGTACTTAAAACATTGCCTGGACGGTTGTTTTCCTAACTGCTAATTTTAGCCAGGCCTTATTACGGTAATAGAAACCCAGCATAAGCCTCAGCTTCCTGACTAAATTCTCAATATGATGTTTAAAAGAGAGCCTGTCATCCACCCAAATACACAGATATTTGTAAGAAGAAAGCCTTTCAATTGGATCCCCTCCCAAGGTGTAAATACTGGCATAATTTAGGATTAAAAACTAGTTTTAGACCAGACAATGGGGCCTGGAGCTGATTAAAAGCAGTCTGGAGATCATCAGGAAGGAACTGAATAGATTACGGTATCATCTGCGTAGAGGTGCAGTTTAGCTGTATGCATGTTCTTTCCAAAGTCATTTATAAAACAGAGAACAAGATAGCCACAAAGATTTATTACCAAATATACTTTTGTGGGTACATTTTATTTAGAACCAGTATTTATTGTTTGCGCTCGAATGACATCTTTTTATTGACTGTCCCTGAGGTTCACACTGGGCATGGCAAACAGGCTTTTATGTTCTCTGCTCCTGCAGCCTGGAATTACTTGCAGGCTGAACTACAACTTCAAAAGCTGATCCCAGTGATGATTCTTCCTGTTCAGGCTTTTTTCCTGCGAGTTGTTGCTGTATGTTTTATAATGTATGTGTCTTTAATGTTTGCTGTGTATAACCGCATCTTGGTGCTGCTGGCGTCTTGGCCAGGCCTTGAAAAAGAGATCTTGCAATCTCAGTGGGACTCACCTGGTTAAATAAAGGTAAAAAAAGAACATATTAGGAAACTATACAGCACATAAGATGTTCTTGCATACTTGGTGTAACATAAGTCATAAAGGACACACATGAAACATCAGTATTAAATATTCACCATCCTGTTCCGATTGCCTGTTTTTCAATTTATTCTAATAAGAGATTGCATCTTTCACTTGTTTGTGACATGTCAGTGTTGTTGACAGATATGATGGGATGTTCTCTGTTAATAAAATATTAAATTAGTTTTTTCTGATTGGTCTCACATCTCTTACTTGTAGGTCGCAGTTAAAGTCAGTTGAATGTCCCAACCAGTATGACTGTGCAGACCTGTAGCGTGTTTGTGGCTAAAGGGCAGACAGTTCAGCTGGAACTTGATCCTCACAGCCCAGCATGAGTCAGGGTACATCCACCACAAAATACGACATGCTTTTCCTCGCAAGTGACTTTATTTTGCAATTAAACTGATCTAGAGTGGTTTAACGTTCTTCAGTGGCTCCAATGCAATTCTAGATGACACATTTCATGATGGTGTGATGACGAAAGACATCAGATTTATTGTGTTTCTCATGTATAACTCACAGGAAGTCATAATGCATTCCATTACAGGGACTCTGACTAACAATTTGACAATGAAGAATAATATATTTCTCTCAAACCGCACTGAAAATAGCAAAAAATGGCTGCAAGATCGAGTGTGCTGCTGTCACTGAGCTGCCTGTTATTTGCTGAGCATGCTGGGATCTGGTTCCACCAGGACAGACGTGTCTGGATCCTCCATATGGGACACAGTGCCTCACTGAAACTGAGCAAAGTAGAGCTTCACTTTGAGTCTCTGCTGCTTTCAAGGAAAAGGGGTTATTTTTATTCTTCTGAAACTGGATGGCATTTACTCATAAGAGCAGCGTGCGGTTCTACCACTGAGTACCTTTGGCAGCACACATGACTGTATGGAGGAATGAGGACTCGTCCGCTTTCTAGGACGGTTCACACAAATCTGACGTCCAGCCGCAGTCCTGAAGCAGGTCAGTTCAGCAGAAAGAAACCCTGATAAAACGACACATGAAAAGCTGTGTGGATTTTCTTGAATGAACCACTAAGATTTGCTGCAGTAATTTCACTAAATTTAACAAGGTGAAAATGTTTAAAACAAGACTGTAGCCGTTCTGCAGCACGGAATCATTCTTATTATTCTGCTGTTGCTCCAGTTTGTTTTCCACTCATGCAAGTAATGACTGTAGCATTGCAGAGCACGCTGATGGTAAGTGGGTTCAAAAGTAGCTTACAGTTTGTGATACAAATGACTTATCTTGTATGAGAGGGTTCAAGCAAAATGAATAAACAGAATCAGATTAGAACCTTTATTAAGAATATGAAAAGGCCAAGCTGAGGCGTTTCTACAGCTACTTTGGATCAGACTCGTTTATGGGAACAGATTCCCTTCAGTTTTGATCACCGCATGAAGTCCATATGTTGTCACTATTTTCCACAGCTTCCCTGTTTTCTCACTGACCGGCACCATGGCGACTCGACAACAGAGGTGTTGGGGGGATCGCTGATTGAAGAGTCTGATTAGGTCTGAGGCTGGTGGGATTTGCAACTAAGATCCAGGTAAAGGTATTCAGTCATGCAAGCTTTAAAAGAGAAGTCAAAAGGGGGAGATGTTACTATTTTGAGCTTATATTCCGCAGGTACAGTAGCTTGGTTTAGCAGGTATCTGTGGAGGTATGTTGCTTTAATATGATGCTTTTTTTCTCCTTTGATGCAACTTTAAATGTCTACATAGGCTTTCTGTCTTGGCCGGGACATAGGTCAGGACATAGGCCTACGTCCCGGCGAAAAGCATTCAGAAGAGAATTACTATATCATGGAGGGGATTTTATATACTATAGAAGATCTTTGCAATACATCACACATGGAAATCTATTCGTTTTGGTAATTACTAGCACACTAGAGTAACAACCATTCCACACACAGGCTTTCAGCCGGTTATTTTCTCCTATTCTGGGATTGCTTTCTACATTTCGCTCTCTTTGCAGACTGCCATGGATCATGTGCTTAACATAGCCGACTACTACGTCTTCACTCCGTATGTTTACCCGACCTCGTGGCCTGAGCACTGGGCTGTGCGTCAGATTATCAGCCTGTGGGTGGTGACCAACCTGGGAGCACTGTTCATTTACCTGGGCTTCGGCGCTCTTAGCTTCTACTGCGTGTTTGACCACAAATTAATGAAACATCCACATTTTGTTAAGGTAGGTCGTATGATAGACAAGGCCCTGGATTCATGATTGTATAGAGGAATAGATGGATGATGTGAACTGTTTGTGTCTTTTACCCAACAACAGAGCCAAGTGAGAAAAGAGATCGAGTTGGGAACCGTCTCCATCTTCTGGATGAGCTTCCCCACTGTGGCCCTTTTCTTCTGGGAGGTCAGAGGACACAGCAAGCTTTATGACAACATCAACGAATCTACCCTGGGTGAGAGTATGGTTGTTTAAAACCTTAAATCCTAAAGTAGGACTCATGTTAAAGACCCCCCAATGGTGAAGATCAAAGTTTTCTACCTTGTTAACAGGTCTGTAAGGTGGTT
Source organism: Dascyllus trimaculatus (assembly GCA_024666655.1). Classification (NCBI taxonomy): domain Eukaryota; kingdom Metazoa; phylum Chordata; class Actinopteri; family Pomacentridae; genus Dascyllus; species Dascyllus trimaculatus. The sequence continues at coordinate 10,050,251 of CM045448.1, read as the reverse complement.
TTTATATGCTAGAAGAGACATCATGATCAAAACAAGGAGTCATACCTGAGCATTTCCACCTTGAAATTGCAGCTGATCTCAAAAACATGGACTTAGACTTTGCGGGGTTCCATACATAACTAACTGAAGGAGCCAATCAGCAGAGTGGGGCTTCATGTATCATTATTCCTCCTTAGCGTCAGCTTAAGCATGTAAGGCTGAATTACTCCAATATTACAACTTATCATTGGTGTAGAGCAGTTTTACAGTTTGAAAAGAGTCGTAGGTGAGCTGGTGAACTCGAACTGCAGTAAGTAGCGGAGGGTTGGATGGAGAAAGAGGCAAGGGCTATGCATAGATTCACACATTCTAGAAGCAACAATGTAGAGTTACACCTAAGCCATTTTAAAGTGGTATTACTTTAATGGAAGAAAGATCCAAAAATGTAACTCTAAAACATGGAGATGAGGTTTAAGGGATTTTCGATGTTTGGAGAGGGACTTTAACTTCAATTAATTGAAAATAAAGTTACTCCTAAGGCTTCCTAACCAGACTGATAAGTGGGTTTCTGTCTCAGGCTGGTCAGGGGTGTTCCTGAGCATCGCTGGTTTCTTGTTCTTTACCGACATGTGCATCTACTGGATACACCGCTGGTTGCACCACAAGAGCATTTACAAGGTGAGCTTCAACACGTTTCCAAGTCCTGTCAATGAGTTTATATTGTCGAAGTATGGAATGACTGTGAAGCGTGTTTTTATCACCTGACTCTGCAGTTCCTATAAGGCATTTTTACGTCTACTTCACCGTTCTGGATCAGTGCTCCCATTAATAGTCTTGCCTGATGCAGCAGGCAGCTTTTTAAACCCCAAAACCCTTTAAGAAATCACTGTAAACTACCATGAAACAGCATATAGTCAAAGTTAGCAAACTGAAAGGGCAACATTTCACAACTGAAAAAGTCAAAATTGTCCTTCAGGAGGTGGTGGAGGCCAAAACAGGAGCTAAAAGAGCCTTTCACTGACCAGGTGGACATAAACAAAACTCCAAATGAATGTTAATGTCACTCCAAATGTGCTTGAAGTGTAAATAAGATGCTGTTTGCTGCAGGGAGATTATCCTAGTACATCTAAAAAAATGAAATATGAGAAAATAGGCAGTTATTTAAGTAGGTGAAAATGTAACATCCTTACATGCCAGACTCATTACACATAAAGTGAAAAATGTCAAGCCTTTTTTGGTTTTAGTCTTGGTGATTATGGCTACAATCAAGTATTGAGTTTATAAATAAGCAAACATACTTACTACAGAAGTTGGACATTTCTGTACGGTAAATCCTTTTTTGGATTGATCCTAGGAAATATTCTAATAATTTGAGAAAGTCAAATTCTGATTTTCATGAGCTATAAAAGCCGTAATCATCAAAATTACAACAAAGCTTGAAATATTTCACTTTACATGCAGTGAGTATAGAGAATATGTGACAGGTTAGATAGATTAGATAGATTGGTCACTTACGGTGTTCAAGCTTCCTAAAAAATGAAAAAATATGACACTTTCCTCCATCATAGTTAGAGATTTTGACTGTACACTTCCCATGTGTGTTTCTTCTACTAAATCAGTCCTGAAATTCAGATCGTTTATGCTTCTCCCCCTCAGCACTTACATAAGCAGCACCATATATTCAAGATCCCAACACCGTTTGCCAGCCATGCCTTCCACCCACTCGACGGCTTCCTGCAGAGCTTACCCTACCACGTCTACCCTTTCATCTTCCCCCTCCACAAGGTGTTGATCTGCTCATCTACTCTACTGTGGTGTTAGATGGTGGAAAACTTTTCTGTTTAACTCTCAAGCAATGTTATTCAAAAGATACACTTACTGTAAAATGGTTTCACTCACATTTCGGACTCTTCTTTTGCAGGTGGTCTACCTTTCACTCTTTGTCTTTGTCAACATCTGGACTATTTCCATACACGATGGAGACTACCGCCTCCCGGGCCACCTGATATTTCTGATCAACGGTGCCGCTCACCACGTAGACCATCACATGTACTTCAACTACAACTACGGACAATACTTCACACTCTGGGATCGCCTGGGGGGCTCCTACCGACATCCCTCGGCGCTGCTGGGAAATGGGCCGCACGACCACGTTCGCAGGCTCATGGCCGAGGCTGCGCGGACACAGTGAAGATGGAGCCACACTCGGGATTTTTGCCCTGATTTAAAGCCATCATGGAAGATCAAGAGCACAAGTTATCCACAACTAGGATGTGACAATGACCGCTTTCCTGTACTCCCAAAAGAAAACTGTGCTGGTGTGATATGTTTAAATGCACTGCAAGAGAGATTAAAATGATCCCTGTGTAGGCAAAGTATAGGCTAGTTGTAATTATTCTACTTGTGGTAATACAGTCTTGGTGACTGTGAGATGAGTTGTATTTCTGCCTGCACACAAATTGCTCCAAAAGGTTTTTTACTTATATTGTCATGTTTTCTATTGATATAGTATAATAAAAATGTTGTCTTTGTGTCCTTAAGATGGACATTCTTAGTATATTTCATCCGTTCAGCATCTGTATATTCATTTTCTTTCATTCAGGAACACAGAGTATGGCTATTTTTGGTCTTTTCTATGCTTTAAAGCTGCAGTTGGCAGTAGTTTCTTGGCATCATTGAGTAAAAAATCTATAATACTCTGCCAGCATGTTGCAGTTCAGGTAGCCTGAGAGGAAACTAGACTTCTGCATCTCCCCTTGGTTTTGTTTTCAGGCTTTCAAACATTGAGCCCACAATGTTAGACATCACAGGTATGTTATGGGAGAGAGCCGTTCATTGGCTGGAAAGCATAATTCAATGAGTGCATTAAATAACTGAATAAATGAATGATGGATGGACACTACTCCCTAAAAGTCATTTTTGGAGGGTAATATAGCACATTTTACCTCAGATGTAAATCACTTAAGTTCAAGTTCTGTTGTTTAAAATCTGCTACACTGATCAGGCACAACATTATGAGCACCTGCCTAATATTGTGTTGGTCCCCCTTATGTGGTGAAAAATGCTCTGAACCATTGGGCATGGACAAGAGGACCTCTCAGGGTGTCTGTTGGGGTCTGGAACCAGGACGTTGGAACTGGATCCTTTGGGTACTCTGGCTTGTGCAGTGGGGCCTCTGTCAATCAAACTTGTTCCACTGCATCCTGTTGATGCTTGATCAGAATGGGGTGTAGGAAGTTTGGAGGTCAAACCAACATGTTGGGTCATTGTCATGTTCCTCAACATGTTCCTGATTGTTTGATATTTTTCCACATGGTGGGGTGCATTTTCCTGCGGGGGTAGGCCAGTGACATTTGGGATTTCCTTTTGCATGAGGGAGTGTGCTTGTTGTGGTAAATGTTTATTTGGGTGTCCAAGTCTCATCAAGATGGATGTTAAAATCCAAGGTTTTCCATCAGAACAACACATAGTACCAATATGATCAATGTTATTCACTTCACCTGTCAGTGGTCATAATGTTGTGGCTGATCAGTGTATATAATCAATTAAAGGCCACTCTTTTGGCATTCCAGCAGTTTTGACCATCCCTTTTGTCAAATAAATTAATTTGCAAGTGTGTATAGAGTGGTTAAATTGGAGGCTATCCATTTACTACATGAGGTAAAAGGAGCTGCTCTAAACAATCTAACAGGATTATAGAACAATCTGTGGGTCTGAAATGAATATTAGCGAATATTTGAACTTTGAGACTTTGGTCTAACAGGGTGGAATGCATGGCTTATTTAGGTCGAACACTGTATTCATCCAGCTGCCAACATAACATGTTTCGATTTCTGATCACAGTTTAATAAAATGAGAACAAAGCCTTTACGTTTTATAAGAGTGATAGACAGCTGACAGACAGATATTTAGTAAGTCTCAGAAACGTGCCAATCAACATAATTTAATGTGATTTCTTTTTATTTGTTGTTTTACAAAGTATCAAAATATTTGTGCATCATTTCCTGCTTAGGTGGAACGTAGAACAATTTACATGTGTCTGAATGCAGTGTCAGCATGTATGCGTTTTTTGTTATTTTTACAGTCCGATTTCAGGTTAGTCTCTCAGCTTCCAGTGCTCGGTGTGTTTTCGTGCAGGCTCTGCAGGGCGAGGTCTGTCCACTTCATCTCTTGTTCTTTCACCGACTCTGTGGATCCTCCGTTGTCCTGCTCAGCCTCGGGCAGTTCACTCTGAAAGAGAACAGAGACAACAAGATTTCATCAAAAGGAGAGAGGTAGCATAATTTAACACTATGATGGAATCAAGAATATTTAAGAGAGGCTAAAACAAAATGGTGGAAAGATCGTCTATTAGATGGTGAGGTAGAAGCATATGTTTATTATTGACACAACTTCAAGGGAACCCAAACCATGTCAGCAAAATATCACATACAGCATAACGGGGCCACCAGATCCACTTACTGTCGGAGTAAAGTTTAACTTTTTTTCCTTCAACTTATTGCCCATCTATATGTCTTCATCCTGAAAATGGTTACTGTCACAAGTATTAAGCAAGAAGATATGGTGAGTCTCTACTCCTGCTACCACACTCTGTGAATTACACCAAATAATCACAACACATTTTAGAAAGAGAAAAATAAACAAGAATCTGTGATCTTCAGCCCATTTGTATATTCATTATACACCTAGAGCAGACTGAGCTGCTTCTGAGGTCACTGAAGTTGTCACAGAAAGCATCAACTGAAAAAAGATTCTTTACTCTGCCTAATGTGTGTCTTAGATCTCCCCAAAGTATGATTATCACCTCATTCTCACCTCTTGCTGTGAGTTAATATTGAGGTTGGCAGAGTGGCACCTACCAAGTGCAACTGCACATGGGAGGCTCACAGAACATCTTAATCAAAGCTTCTTTTCTGACTTCACATACTGACCATCTGTTTCCTAAACCACAAGCTCTAACTAATCCACATGGCCTTTTCTTATATGCATATATCATCAGTATTGTGTATTTGCGTGGTTTTCAATCTCCTAAACAATTGCCATCATTACATTTTAGCTTCTATGACTGTATATTTTAACATATTAAACTGGATTATAATCAAATATATGTAAACCCATGGTGAGTGACAATGATGGCTTCCTGTTCTCACCAAAGCTGTTTGTTCCCTGTTTTGACAGTTATGGGCAGGGCTGAACAATTAATTGAAATATTATCAAAATCGCAGTATTGCTAAGCTCAAATCCAAATTGCAGGAGCTGCATCTTTTTTTTGATAACAGTAAAATGTATCGCAAAATACCACTAGAAACTAAGCACTGTGGTTCTACAGAGATGTCCTGCCCTACAAATCATATTCTCCAGACTAAAGGGAACATGCTTGTTTGGTATAGACTACAGCAATGAAAAGAAAAGACAAGAAAAATCACATCATAATTTTTCTGTTTGTTTCAGTGTTGAAGTACTGCAAAAACTACCATTTCCACTAACATCGTGACTCATAGTGCAATTGTAATATCTGTCAAACTAATGTCAATCAGACGTGTTTTTTTTAAAAAAATGTTTATGCTCCAGCCCTATTTAGGACCTTTACTTTACATGAAAAATAGATCAAATCAAACTGATGTTAAGCGATTTTAATCTATAAGAACATCACACATGCTAGCAAACAATCTGGATTCTTGTTTTGAGACTACTTACAAATTCTGTTTTTTGTACTCACTAAAAAGTACTGTCAACAATAAAGTTGAATTATGCCAGAAACTTCTGCAACTGACTTGTGATCAAATCCTGTCCACATTAGCTTATGCTAGAGAGCATTAATGGGCAGTAATTACAGCAGTTACCAAGGGGATGGTGACATCTTCATATGGCAGCCTGTCTTCCCTCCAGGCATCATCTGTAAGATCCAGGACTCTTCCGTCTCGTTGGATTTCGCTGTCCATCCTCTGAGCAAGACCCGGAGTCAAGCTTCTCAGATATGCTTCTAGCCTTTAGCTAGCAGCTACACATCACACGCTGCGGCACAAAGTAAAAAGAAAAACAGACATAAGAAGTAAAACAGCAGTCCACTACTACTTTTATAAATATACCAGTCAGCTTCCCAAACAACGAGACAGCAAAAGCAACGAACTCTGCCAAAGTTTGTGGACAACACGGCCTGTGTGCAGATATTATTGCACTTTTAGCCGTTTGAAAAGAGTAGTTGCGATAATTGTACGTGACGAGGCGACGCTTGCTGATGACGTATGCAACGATGCCATGACGTGCTAGGGGAAATGGGAAAGATACGTTCTGAAATTAATTTTTCTTTTCCACATCCCACACATTGAGTGATTCTACCATTTTGAAAACGAAATATCGATTCCAGGACAACCGAGCAGACTCACTGACTTATAGCTAATTAATTAATTAATTAATTACTTGTGTGCACATTTATTTTTGCAACAGGTGTACAGTCATTACGCCTGATTTCTTTACGAGTTCTTTACTGAGTCTGGTCCATATTCTGGAGCACAGGCTTCCTGTGTTTACTCTGAATTTTTAAATTTCTTTCTTTTTATTTAGTATGTAGTTTGCATTATGGTTCATTTTCTCGTTTTCTTGTTCAGTTCATTTACATTATTAATGACTTTGTTTTGTTACTGTTTTGTTTTCCTGCAAATGTTTTTCTGTTCTGTAATTTTTAATTTATCTGAGGTTGCAGTCTTTTGTATTTGAGTTTGTTTCCTTTGTACAGTTCATTTGGGTAATATACAGATAAACTTATCTGTGCTGATTTGGTTTGTTTTGTAGATTTTTGGATTTATTAGTTGTTTATCCGTCACCTATAGTTAAATTCAAGGTTTTTGTATCTTTTTCTTTCTTTCTTTAGATAGATTTGGTTGTATAGTTTGAGTGTTCCCTCTAACTGTATGTTTTCCTCCCGTTTTAGAAGCTGGAAGCCTACCGTGGTGGATATGAATGTTATAAGTGTCTTCCCCCCGTCATCGTTGTTTAGTAAAGTAATCCTAATTGTTAATTCACATAAACACATCTCCTGCTTCATGGTATAGCACACTTCTGTGCCTCTCTAGTTGTTACAAGAAGTTAAACAACTCCTTAGGTGACAACGAGTCACATAACCAGAATAACCAGCCAGATAACCAGAGAAAGGCGGTTTTATTTTGTTGATGTCTTCCATTTGAATGTAACAGGAGAGCTGGCTACATCCCTGTTGACATGCCAACAGATGCCAGCCAGAAAGTCATGCAAGGATGCAAGACTTACCAGTTCTGCATCAGAGGGAACAAAAGTGAAACCTCCCTGGAAGTGCAGTTCCTGTAATGTGGCTCTCTGCGAGTCTATGGTCCGCACATGATCAAATATATTTACTCAAAGATTGCCAAGGATCAGGGTGCAGGACAGTTCCTTTAATTCATCCCTGGCCTGAAGCAATGTGTATGACTGCCCCAGTTTACGTCACGCTATCTAAATGCATGCTTGAATTAATAAAACACTTTTGGTTTGTATGCCATGCAGTGAAGCCTTTCATTTACTCAGTTCTGCCTTCTGTATCATTTCATATGTTCATATGGGAGTTCATGTGCTCAAACTCTTAACCATATTAGATGTAATACAGAGAGAAGGACTTTTAGAGTAATAGACTGTAGCTGTTGGATTTGTTGCATGAAGTCCAATTTCAGTGCCTGTTTGTTGTATTCTCCTGATTCCCTAAGCAAGAAGACGTTGAGCAAGTATTTATAAGTTGGTTTGGTTGGTAAACTGATCCAAAATTTTACCATTTAGTGGCACAATATAGATTTACCTGAGCAAGTAAACCTCTAGATTATTGATTCTCTAAATAAATTTCAGAGAATCAAAATGCTTAGAGATGATATTTAAGTTGAAAATAAACAGAATTTTGTGCAGCACTACACTATCGTAACAGATAACCGTGTTGTCTCACCTTATACTTTAAATGTCACTCCTCTCTGAATAATATGCACCATCCAAAATCAGTTTATGTTTTTATGCATTTTATTATCTGAAAGTGATATTACTGCAACCAGGAATAGGTGAAAACTGATTGACTGCAGTGACATTTAGCATTATCAGTATATGATCATAACAAATCGGCCAGAAGTATTAAATGTTAAGTCAAAGTTGCACTCTATTTCATTTCACCATGTCAAAATCACTGCTTTGACATACCACATTTATTATGTGTTACTCTTCAAAGCACAAATATCAAAACGTCTGACTCCAAGTATTTTTAATGAACTTTTAAATGGCAAAGATTTCCCTCTGTGTGCTTTTGGTTCAGTTGTGTCTTCTGTAAATTGCAAATATGTGGGAAACTTTGGCTTTGTGGTGTTAAATCACCTTTCTGCTTCCACCTCATTATTGAAAAATAGTGGGAAGTCTGGTTCTAGAGGCAGATGTAGAATATGCAAGTTTAAGACCATAATGCATTCTGATTATTTTTTTGTGTGTGATTTTTTCTTGTGTCTTTTTGGGGTATATAACTAATTTCTTAGTGTGTATAAATAAGGTATAAAATTGAATAGATAAGGCAAAAAACTACATAAAACAGTAGTTTCTGGACAGAATCAAAAAGCTACAAAATATATCCTGGTTGAGGCAATGAACGAGAGAGCGGATGGATTCTGTTTTCCTGTACGTTTCATTAAAGAGAAACCCTCTTCCCTCCTCCTTCAGCCTCGCCTCCGCATCCACAGCTGATGATGACCAACCTTTTAGCTGCCAACGCTACGGAACTTAGCACGCAGCTAGCGGTGTAGTAACGTCGTTAAAATGTGTACGCGCTGTTGGCAATGAACGTGTCGTTTCATGTTCCGGCAAAGGCGTGTTGTGGAATACAGAAGGGACACACCGGTGTCCTCCTATACTTCGCCGGGGTCCCAGTGCCACGCTTAGTTCGCTGCTCCTCACGTTAGCTAACTTGTGTAGTCTGACAGGAGAATCAGAGGAGTGTCCGGCTAGCAGCTAGCAGGTTAGCCACTACACAACGGAGCTAGCTAGTTAGCGCTCTGTTTTGTCAACTACTTTGGTGGGGCTCGACTGCGTTTGAATGCTGTTATTTCAAGTGGTAGCAACGTAAGTATGCCTTTGGTTAAAATTGAGCCGTTATAGTTTAACAGCAAAATACTAAGAGGAAGTTTGTAAAACTTGGGTTTTCATTTGTAACTGATAACGGTACAGTGCTTGCTTTGTGGGTGGCTAGCTTGCTAGCCAGCTAACTGAAAAGCTCTTGTTTGTCAACAGTGTTGAAATGTGTGGTCCTTTAGCAGCTTTATGATGAGCCTTTTGTTGATACGCTGCGACTTAAACAGCACAGCTTTAGATTTAAACAGCTAGACATCGTTTAGTAACTACTGTGCTTGAGAGATGAACAGCTAAATGGCTAATGCACATTTTCTTTGTGGTTTTTCTCAATTTATTTCTGAAATCTGTTGACGTATATCTGACGAGGTTTTGTTATTTCAGCAAGTTTAAAGATTTACTTCTAACACAACATGATTAAATGTTACACAGTTTAATTTACAGCTCAGCCAGACTTAACTTAGAGCAAGAGTTTCACAGTTTCTGTTCTGTTTGTGTTGTTTTCACAGCTATGCGAGTCCTGGATGAGAGCTGGACCTGAGCCTTGGGCTGTCTAGGATGTTCAGAGCTTTCCTTGTTAGATCGCCTGACCCCTCCTAGTCCATTTAACCAATCATCTGTTACAACACCCAAACAAATCTCTGCTTGGCAACAATATGATCATTTACACCGACCCCACCCAGCCCACAGGGACAAGAATCCCCCAAAAACAAGCTCTCCAAATGATATGATAGTAGCCGCCTGGATCACTTTTTGTGCCTGCAGGAGCCTTGCAAGGGTTCTGCTCTTCCTCTCCTCCTCAAACTCCCTTTTTCCATTCTGGGAGACTCTTGCCAGTGTGGTTTCCGGCACCGGAAGCATGGGTAACAGCTGTGTGTGCCGAGAAGACAGTGATTTGGAGGACCATCATCATGGGTCATCGAGAGCAACTCGAGGACAAGCTAGGCGGGTGGATCATGGTACAGGCGTGGGTGTTGACACCGTAGAGGCTCGAAGCAGTCGACCAAGGGACCCAGTCAGGCCACCACGCCGAGGGCGAGGACCCCATGAGCCTAGACGGAAGAAGCAGAATGTGGATGGCCTGGTGCTGGACACACTGGCTGTCATCAGGACACTTGTCGACAAGTAAGCCTTGTAACACAATTAATAATTTAATGATAAAAATGGAAGGAAGAGTCAGAGTGGTTTGCACAGTCGTTAAATTAATATCCTGGATATCTAATAGTGCTTTCTGTAGTGAGTTCTGCCAGTGTCTGTCCATGCTGGGCTTTTGTTAAATACTATTAACCTGTCTGTTAGATAATGCCAATTGAGGCTTCATTGTGCTGCCCCTCTTATTGTCTTAGTTTGCTTATATTATTATTTTTCGTATCACCTTGTCACTCTGAAATTTTAACTGCAGATGAGCGTCAATTAGGTTAATGTTATTTTTGTGGTTTTATGATGTGTAGCTGTGATTTATTCAGATTTTGTGCCTCCGCTGTGGATCAACTAACATAAAAAATGTAGTTTCATGGCAACATAAGACTTGAAATATGCTGACAAACTTCCAGATCCAGAGATTCACAATGAATAACCAGCAGTATTGTGACAATGGAACGTCGGCATTGGTCATTACACAGCCATAAATTAAGGCTGATATTAAAATGTGCACCTGGAAGTTATTCATAGAAAAATGTGTCTTGCTTAAAGCAAATAGTACCAAGTATTCCAGGAAGCAGGTGCAGGTATTAAGTTAGTTACTTGTGGCTTCAAACAAATAGAACTTGCAAAGGAGGATTCATGTCAGTCAGTTTCCTTTGAGTTCTGTGTTTCCTGTCTTGATGAAGTAATGACTTACTACAATGATTTAGCAAGATTAAATTGCCTGTGTAGATGCAGAGGCACTTTCTTTGTCTGCCTCCTCTTCCACACAGCTATTTCTTCAAAGAAAAACCATAAATTGTCCAATTTCACTGGCTATAACGTTTGCTCTATGGGCCGCCCAACATACTCTATTAACAGCCGTACAACAGGATCAGTCTGCTGCAGGGAAAAGGCACTACACAGCACTAAACATCATACTAAAGAGAGCTGTATTCACTGACATCTGTCACAGACACGTAGCTGTTTGATAAGAACATCATCACTGACAGCCATCAAGTTCAACAAAACATCTCTCTGAATGTCTCTGACTGAACACGTTTCACTCTGAACACCTGCTCTCCTCCAGCCAAAAGAGCTCCATCACATCTTTGCAGCATCAGAGTTATCTGATGGGAGCTCGGCTGCACAATATCACAGCCAAAATGACGTCAGAAATAAAAAATGAACTACAGTCATCCTAAACACCCAGTCTTCAGAGCATTTTAAACTCATGTCATTTCATACCATAGGCTGCATGTGATTCCCTTGCTAGAGCTCAGAGCTGATGCAAACCTCTAAGAAACATTTCTGACCTTGACTTTACGTTTTCTAAAACAGACTCCTAAACTTTAGATAATCCTCTAGTATTTTCGATTCTGTTATCTTTGTCGTGTTTCCTCCCTTTGCAATAAGATAAGATAAACTTTATTGATCCGTAACTGGAGAAATTCAGGTCACAGCAGCTGGATATAGATAAGACATGGAAGAAGCAGGACAAGAATTACAAAAAGTACAACAGAGCTAAAAATAAAATATAATAATAAAGGTCTCATAGAGACAGTATATTAGGCATGATGAATCTACACATGGATATGTACATTGATGACAATGAATTTACACAAGTACAGCAATGTATACAAAAAGCCTTTCAGCTTGCTAATCCTATAAAAGACAAACGTATATATCTGACTGTATATCCGATCCTAGTTGTCAGGGACACAGCCTAGGAGTATGCCTTAATCCTACAGAGAAATGAATTTTACCGTCCTTTTCTTTCCACAAACTTGGCCACTAGAGTATCTCTCATATGTATTCCGCCTCCACCATCCCCAGAAGATTAAGTTAGTGCTGATGGTGGACGCTCAGAAAAGAGAAAGTTAAAAACTTTTTTATTATATCATCTTTAGCTAATCTTCATTTTAGCCCATTAGTGCCTTTGTCACAGCTCTATTCAATATATTCCAATTCAGCTTTGAGTTCTTTCCAAGCTCCTCTTTCACATGACCTTATTGTTTTTAATCACTGATGTTTGTAGTCCCTTATTTTGCAAATGTATGTTTAAATGTCCTAGTTTGTGGGTAAAAGAAACAGACCAGTTTGCAAATCTCTAAACCATTTGTTCAGTTGCACTCCTTTTTTTCTCTTTACTGTTTTTTTTTTTTTTACCCAACTCCACTGACATTTATTGTAGCAGCATTTTACACACAGGTCAACTATAATCTACCTTTTTAGCACGATGAATGCTTAGATAAAACAACAGCAGGCCGACAAGTTGACTCTCCTTTGTGAATTTGTAACCGTGTTTGAAGGTTTAGTATTTGTGGCACTTGGAGAATTAATGTGGTGGAGAAAGTGTACATCCGGTGTTCTGCAGTTCATGCATGCTGGATTCCTGTAATTGCCTTCTCATCCCAAGAACAGGAATGAGTGTTGGTGAGAAAATGAAACGGCTCAGTTCATGTGCATTAGACAGTTAGAAACTGCTAACTTTAAAGTTTAGCATTGCCAAAGGTGTGTGACTTTATTTGTGTGTTTAAGCCTCATAGTCCTGTATGTTTTGGTCTTGTGACTCTGATCTAACATTCTCATGTTTGTCTTGTTAGTTTGAAACCTTCAGAAAACATCTTAAAGTAAAATGCAATGGAATGCAACAAACTCCACAAAAATATCTACCTTTTGTGAAGCTTTTGATTTGCTGTTGACTCTCTGTCGGAGAGATTTTGATATAACGAATCACTTTTGAAACTAGACTTTGTTGATTGCTCCGTTGATTAACATGTGTCAAGTTAAAGCATCGATATCTGGATATTATATTGTAAATATTTTAAAAAGCTGATCATATTATACTGTAGCTTTTAAATCGTACGCAGGCTTTTCCAACAATGTAAGACAGTTTGACATATTAAGGAGAGGAAATTCGGTAACAGTATGACTTAACTGTGTTGGGAAACCCAAGAATTAAGCTGTCTGATTATGTGGTGGTCAGAAAGTAAGCTGTTTTGGGTGTGGGATGGGCCATGACAAGCAACAATAATTGCAGCATTATCAGCAGCAACATCAACTGAAGCAAATCCATTACAACTATACACTTGCCTTAACCTCCCCACAGGATAACATTACTGTCCATATCCATTACTGTAACCACAGAAACACAAAAACATGAATCATTTGTTTATATTATTCCAGATGCAGTGATCGTAGGGTCGTAAACCCGCCCGCTGGTTGAATGCTTTTCCTGAAAACCATTATTGTCATTTGTGCAAAATACGCACATAAATGAAGTGAGAAAGATGTGAGACATAAAGCCCCTAAACTAGGCTGTCATTAAATCCTGTGCAAACTCTGCTTTGTTTTTCAGTGACCAAGAGCCTCCGTACTCCATGATCACTTTGCACGAGATGGCAGAGACGGGTAAGGAAGAAACAAAAACACACATTCACACACCGAGCAAGTCGCATTGCAAAAAAAAACACACTTTTGCAGGACAACACTTGTTGACAAAAGTCTTGTGCAGAATACACAAAGCCTTGTGACTTACAGTGGGAGTCATGCATTGAAATGATCATATCATGTTAGAAAATGGACAAAGCAATTGACAATTTGCTATTTTCAGAAACCTTCGTTTGATGAGTTGCCAAAAAACATTTCTTGCTTGGTCAACCTGGTTAAGATAGAAGCCAAATTAAAGTTGGACTGCAGCTTTACCGTTAGGGAAGTTTCACAAACTATCGAGGGGATTCATTGTTTTTTACTGACTGGCGAGGAGTTCCAGGAATTTAGTGTTTCTTTTCCCCCTCAGGCTGAACTTGAGTTGTTTTTGAGAACTGCTTAGGAAGTGATATCACAGTAGCATTATAAGCAGCGTGGTCGCAGTCCTCTCCCTCAGTGGCTCTATTTTGAGATATTTCTCCAGTTTGACACTTCACTGACACTAGTCGCATACTCGTCTGAGATTTTCCCCTTCACTCTGGGTATTAACGTGCAGTGTGTATATTCCCACTTGGTGTTAAAAATGCCTTCTTGTTATTTCGATTGTTCCTGCACTTTGATCTGATCTTATTACACAAAATGCTTTGATAGAGGTGACTGATACAGACACGCTCTTACCTGTAGCTTTTGTTGGGCTTGCTTGAGTTAGCATAAAGAGGCAGAACTAAGCGATCCCAGTCGGTCTACATCTATGCCTTGCATTATCAAGTGTTTTGCCTCATCCAGATAAGTTTTCGCGATACAGAGATACATGTTCCATTTTTGAAAGATGTGGTCCACAAAAACAGATCTATCAAGACAATTTTGACCTAAATATACAATTCCTTTGTGAAGACCACTGGTGGGTTTGGGGAGGTTCGAAAAAGGCCATTTATGTCACATTTATGTCTAAACTGGAGAACACACCTCTGACCTGAGCAGATAAGCTGCAACCCCACCTGTCTGCTGTTTGCAGTTGCGCTGTAATATTGTTGCTTTAGCATTTCAACACTTACTGGCTCAGCCTAGGGGGGCATTACATCACATGGGGAAGGGACATGTCATGACTTACACCACAGGAATCTTCTGTTGGTTATTCCATTATTAGCTGGATCTTGTGATTTTTGTCTAAACAGGGTTTAAATATTCTTCCTGCATATTTTGCAAGTTTGTGCACCAAGTGAATGAAATATCAGAGTGTATTCTTGTGTGATGGTAACTGATTCGTATTGAGGCTTATGTCTGTTGGAGCTTCAGCTGATGTTTGTGCACATTTTAGGTTTGTTGTGCATGTGCTTTCATGTGCATATGGTGACTGATGCTCCCATGCTGTGCATGCGAGAGCATTTCTGTGGATGTGTATGTGTTGGGCTTTGAATTCTTGCGCTTGGGCCTTGTGTCATGCACATATGGTGTTTGATGCTCACAAGGCACGGTGTTGTGTGGCTTGACAGCAGCCAAGTTGGGTATTAGCTTGCAGATACTGAACCCTGAAGGCAGCCAAGCAGCAAGTCAGTCAGCCAGGCCGTCACTTTCTGTTTGACATGTGCGACAATGTTAGAATATTCATAAGCCAGTTGACTTTCAGAAGTGATAGTGTTAGAGAGCATTTCCTACCGAGTCACCTAATGGACAGGAAGTGCATGTTTTACTAATTATTCTGCATCTGATGCTCATAAACTTGTCAGTCTAGTTCAGCTATCTTTCACCTATCTGATTTCATTATCGTAGAAATAACAGTTCTTGTGTTGAAGAAAAGAATGTGCAAACACTGGGCAGTCAAAGTGGAGGACAAACGTTTTTCAGATGAATATGTGTTAAGAAAATGTTTGCCAAAAACGGTTCTTGACACATTGTGTTGTTTTCTTTAGTGTGGAAATCAATCTTTCCATACGTGTTGCACAGGAGAAAACAGACTTTTTAAGGACACTTCAGTATAAAACATTATTGATTCTTAAAAGGGCAAGTAGTAATATACTCTCTTGTCCTACTCAGCTAGGCTCAGATGTCTTCTGTACAGTTTAGGTAATAGTATTATGTGATTGGTCTCATGAATTTAGTTGAGTCGTGATTTAAACGTTTCCTCTCTCTTCCTCTTCTCTTAGATGATGGCTGGCTGGAGGTCGTCCAGTCTCTAATACGAGTGATCCCACTGGACGATCCACTTGGCCCTGCAGTGATCACCCTTCTACTAGATGAGTGTCCTCTCCCCACCAAGGTATTAATCAGACTCTTAACCTAGAAAATAACAGATGTAATCTCAAACTGACCCCTTCTACTTGTGACTGCAGCTCTAACTAACCAACTAACTCCCTCACTCATTCACATTTAACTGGCTGCCAGTCATTATTAGACCGCTCATCCACAAGTCAGCATGTGGACCTGTGGGAATAGAGTAATAGAAGCAACAGTTTAGACCTGCAGATGCAAACGTGTTGATGTTGTGAGCTACATGCACTTTTCACACATGCCTCTTACAACCAAAAGCTATTGCAGCTAAAGTTTTTTGTATGGTTTTAAGGTCGTAGATTCATCACATCAATCTGTTCGAAAGAAGTAAAGTACCAATAAATATTAAATATAAATGTGTCTTAATACCTTCTATTGGATGTATATCTGTGAAGAAATACAATTATAGCATATTGGACTACCTTAAAACAATAACTAAAGCTTTCCTTTTACTGTTCCTTTTGGTCTCTGCCTTCCACTCCCTCTCCCACCTCTTTTTCTCTGCTTTGAACAAATAAAATCTGGTCCGGACCCCCTGCTTCCCTGACTAAAGTGACCTGAGGACAAACCATGACACTCTGAACAGAGCGAACTCTGGACTTCTTTCAGTATTGAGCAAAAAAAAAGTGCTGGGTTAAAAAAACAAACAAACTGTAAAGCCCCAGACATATACAAACAACTGAAAAAACAATCAAACCTGTCTTTTAACAACACTCCTCGACTGCAGTTATGTTTGTCTCTGTATCCTTGTAGCATTTTCTATTGGAATCACATGGATTTGCAAATGTTTGACTGAAAATGCCATACCCCAGCTCTCCATCCTTCTTAACATTTGGATTGTTTAATAGAAATTGTGTATAGATGTGACCCTCACTGGACTAACTGGTCCGTACTCTCTCTGCAGGATGCTCTCCAGAAACTCTCTGACATGCTGAGTCTGAGTTCGGCTGTTGCACGACAGGACGCTCTAAACCCTGCTAAACACAGAAACACTACCGCTGTTTTGGGATGCCTGGCAGAGAAACTGGCTGGTAGAGTTCACATTTACATACTTGATATTGTTTTTAAATGGCAAGTTAATAGCTGGCTCTTTGGTTCTTCCATTTGCTTGTGACTTGCTGACTATGGACTTCTAGATGTTCAAGCTTGTTACAAGCAACTAATTACAAGAAAGTAATGCACCTGTCTTAGTCAGCTTGCTTAGACTTTACACTAACTTTGACAGAGTTTCTAACCCTGTATTAAAGTGCTTGGAATTTGGAGGAAAGTTACTCCTTTTACAACTGAACTTGAGTGAGATGTATTTGTCGATGCCAGATGTGCAGTTTGGTGGTAAAATTAACGGTCAGAGTAAACCAGCTTAGCTTAGTCTCTCAGTATTCCTGCAGTTGAGAGGTATTCCTCTCACAGTCAGGAGAACACTCCAACCTGAACACTCAGTTTAATATGCTTGTCCTCATGACATAAAAGAGACAAAGTGAAAGCAGACAGAAGGCGTCTACTGATCTTTCCACAACAGTTAATTAATGCTGTCAGGGGACAAGCAGTCAGAGTTTCCACTGTTATTGATGATAAAAAGATAGAGGCTCGTGTATTTGGGAAACAGCTTTTCATCTGTCTCTTTTTCTTTTTTCTTTGTACATTTCTTTTTTTCTGTAGGACCAGCCAGCATTGGATTGTTGAGCCCTGGAACCCTTGAGTACCTCTTAGAGAGCCTGGTGAGCAAACACTGACACCTGGTATTTAAGTGTGTGACGTACATCACACTGTTGCATAAGAAAACCCAGGATTTGCTGATGCATTGTGGTTGCTTAACTGTTGAGGTGACATCTGTGGTTGTCCTGCTGTTGGTGAATGACAAGATTGGGCCAGCTGTGTGTGTGTGAGTGCAATGTTGAAGCTTCGGTATACTTGAAATGAATGCATGATGGGTAATCATGCCAGAGAGCCAGGCTGTAGGTTTTCCAAATGGCTTCTAAATCCCTGGCAAGATGATGTCCAACAAAGACAGCAGTCTAATTATAAAGAGGAAAACACTCTGCTACTTCTGCTCTTGCTGTTTATTAGATAAGAGCCTCACTGTCTTCTGATTCACTCTGCTTTACTGTGCTTTGTCAGCGCTGTAACAAAGTGAGCTCTGCATCGGCAGTGTTTCAAACCGATCCAACAAAAACAACAAAATAGATCCAGCTTTTTTTATACCAGAAATTAAGAAAACACTGTTCTATGTGACTAATTGTGGGAAGACATTTACACCTACTTTATTGTTGCAAAAAACCTCTCGAATATTATTTTTGTCAGAATAGTGATGGTTATGATGGAAATGTAGACAAGAAATGTGAGGAGAGGAGGGGGTAGGATGTTGCTATTATGTGGTGTCACAGTTTTATGTGGATGAATGTTAATGAATGTATTTAGGTAAATATTCTTAGTACAGATTATTATGGAAAGTTGACATTGATACGATAGGGTGAGGCTGTTATGAAGCTTGTTTGTTAGTTGAAGCTAATTGAAACTCTCTCACTCACAGTCTGAATTGTACAGAACCACATGTGTTACTGTACGTTTGTGTGAAAGGGGTCTTTTTTCTGTTCTTGTCAAACAGCGTTTCATTTCTTTCTCTCCAGAGCTCCGAGGCCCACCCCACTGTCATGCTGTTTGCACTCATCGCTCTGGAGAAGTTCTCCCAGACCAGTAGGTTCACTCACAGCGTCTTAAAGTCACTTTGGAATTAAGATGAATAATTACATCATTGAAACAAGACTGAAAGTGACCTTATTAAAACAATGAACAGAGATGCTGTTTTCTGTTTCCATAACAACAGGCCTGTCCAGTGTCACAGCTTTCACCTTCTTCTGTTTTCTTTTGTCTTGTTTTGTTTAAATATCATGCTGCGATGTGAATACAAAGAGTGCTGTCCTTCGATAATTTCCCCTGTTTATTCCCTAAACCAGTATGTTAATTGCTGACTCATTGCAAAAGCAAAGCTGTGGTCCTGAAGCATGCTAATACTCTCCCTTCTAGGTTTTACAAGGCTTTGTTTTTTAGTCACCAACAGCTAATTGCCTCAACTGATTCAGTCACATTGTTGCAACCTTTTTCTACACTATTTTAAAATTATTTTGAGAAAACTTTACACTCATACCTTGTGTTCTGGTTTGTCTACAAGGAGGGAGTTTCAGTTATGTTTTTCCAGTCTCTCGTGCGAAGATGGAACCGATATGCTTCCATTTCATTTGCATAATTAAATCAATCCATCTCTCTATACAGACGTCATCATGACTCTTGTTTTATTTGACTCTCAAAATCTGTTTTCTTCTATTTAATGTGTATTGTGTTACACATGTCAAAATATCAACAGCCGACATCTCTGTACTGTGCTTGAACAGCTCCTTTGAAGATGCTGATGGAGCACTGAAGCTGCCTCTGCTCTGCTAGCATGCTACTAACGCTACACCTCCTATTACAGTAATGTTTCCTAAACTTAATTTGTATCCTGCTCACACCTACATCCTCTTGCCCCCAGGTGAGAACAAACTGACGGTGTCTGAGTCTTCTATCAGCAATCGACTCGCCGTCCTTGAGTCATGGGCAGAGCATCCCGACTACCTGAAGAGACAGGTTGGATTTTGTTCACAGTGGAGCCTTGACAACCTGTGTAAGTAGCCTAATGCTTTAAACAGTGTGTTTACGTGGCGTCACATATTATAGAGCCTTGTGTTTGAGTCTCTGATTAATTAAATGTGATAATCTTTCTCTTGTTGTCCCCTGTCCAGTTCTAAAGGAGGGTCGACAGTTCACTTACGAGAAAGTCAACCTCGCCAACGTCAACGCCATGCTCAACAGCAACGATGTCAGCGAGTACCTTAAGATCTCCCCTACTGGACTAGAGGTTAGTCTGTGTATGTGTACAGTGAAGTTCGCCACAACATTTCCAACATGAAGGTTTAATAATAAATGCTAAAAAAATTGGAGTGTTTATTCTTTCTTGTTGCTCTTGTCTTCAGGCCCGCTGCGATGCCTCGTCCTTTGAGAGCGTGCGTTGTACTTTCTGCGTGGATTCAGGCGTTTGGTACTATGAGGTGACGGTCATTACATCAGGAGTGATGCAAATCGGATGGGCCACCAAGGACAGCAAATTCCTAAACCATGTACTCATCCTCAATGTTTTTACTGTTCAACCTTGAAACAATTCCCCTGTGGAAATCAATGAAGTTGCTGATTCTGCATCTACATTCTATCTTTATTGTACTGCAGCCACTTAATGAAGTATCTCTGCATGTGTGTGTTTCAGGAGGGGTATGGAATAGGAGATGATGAATACTCATGTGCGTACGATGGCTGCAGGCAGCTCATCTGGTACAACGCTCGCAGTAAACCTCACTCTCACCCTTGCTGGAAGGAGGGTACGAACAACTCGCATAGAGACAGTTATAATTTAAGATGTCTGTTTTGTGTATTTCTTAATCGTGCACTTTAAAGAAATTTTAAAATCTTTGTCAGTTTGAGCTGTAGAAGAGAGCACGCTTCAAATGTCGGGCTCATTTGTTTGGGAACTGCTTTATTGTCTTTAGTGTCTCAGGGGTGCTTTATGATTTTAGCACCCACACTCTACTGTCACTGCCAGCATTGAGGCTCTGACTAACCTCCCACATGGAGGATAATGGTAATAACAACATGCCAAGGCTTTATTCTGCAGCGTGTGTGTGCGCTTGTGTGTCCTGTTTAGGAGATGCCATCGGCTTCCTGTTGGACCTCAGCAAGAAGCAGATGATCTTTTATCTGAACGGGCATCAGCTGCCGCCAGAGAAACAGGTTTTCTCATCAGCCACGTAAGTTCACACACACACACACATACACACACACACACACACACACACACACACACACATACACACATACACACATACACACACACACACACATACACAGGCGCTTACTCAGTTTCAGTTTGTTTTCTGTCTCTAGTTTCTCCTTATAACTTCAGTCCTCTTCCCTTCTGTCCTTCCTTCTGTCCCTCCATCTTTTTTTAAAATAATCCTCCATGTCTCTGTGCCAGGTCTGGTTTCTTTGCGGCAGCCAGCTTCATGTCATACCAGCAGTGTGAGTTTAACTTTGGGGCCAAGCCTTTCCGTCACCCACCCTCTGTCAAGTTCAGCACCTTCAACGACTTCGCTTCACTGCTGCCCAGTGAAAAAATCATTCTACCGAGGTAAGAAAAGAAGCCGGGCATCTTTAAAGTGCTGTGTTTTTTTTTAAATAGTGGTGCTTAAAATAGACAATACTGTAAGAGCTCAGGGAAGCAGTATGTAATTTGTTGTCTTACCCAACTGTCCTCTGACAAGTGAATCATTTGTTTGCACACAGCGTCCAACATGTAGGAATTGCAAAATACAAACATGACTCAGCATTTGGGGTTATTCCAGTGTACATAGAACGTTTTCACCACTCATTAATTTACTGACTGCATTTAATTACTTTTTTTAACTTTCTGTTATTGTCATGACTGGTAAAAGGATGTCATTAGGCTCAGTTAGATGTAGTAATACTCTGTAGTAACAGAGCAATATCTGTGCAGGACAGATGACAAACTCTCATTATTATAACCTGATATTTTACTACGCATCAAACCTTTTTCAAATTAGTTATGGCTCTATTGAATGTTGTCTCCAGTATACCATGAAAGTGACTCAGCACTCACAATACTCTCCACCAAAAGTAAAGGAAACTATTGATATTGCTCATTAAACCTGTGTTTTGACAAAATATTAAACAAGATGTTGAATTTTACAGGTGCAATTGTTTTCAGCCACTAACTGACAAATAAAAAAGAAGATTGAACATGGTTTTTACTTGATCTACATCTTGTGCTTTATTTTTAGTGGACAGCCAATGACAGGATCAATGCAATAAAAACTGATGCAGCTAAAACCCACCATTTGCAGCATCACATATTGACCAGCTGTCCCACAGCAATGTGCATTAGCAACTAAATGTTGGGCTCAGCCTCAGTTATTGGCTTCATAAAATAACAACTGTCTTTTAGATTCATAAGTGAGATGGTGAATCGCTGCTGAAAGGTCTGACATGAATCACGTGCATCATGCGTTTGGGTGAATGCTTGAGATGCACTGTCATTCAAAATGGAATCATTGCTCAGTTAACTTTCCGCCATGTTGGTCCTTCAGAGGTGTATGAATTGCATTCTTTATTTTTTATTATTATGACATAAAGATCTGAATTGAATGCGATGCTGAAAACAGTATGCAAGTGGATCTTACGAAGCTAAGTTTAATTATTAGTATAAAAACTGATTTACATTAATAAAGCTGTGTATTCATGCACATTGAGACACTTTTGCTTGCTGTAATCATTCTTCCTATTCATACTGTCCATTAAGAGAACCTGTCTTACCACTTCCATTTCTGTCATTCATTTTTCTTATGTGCAAAAACATATTTCATATTTACACTAAAGCTAATATGAGGCCTCAGTAGTCTGCAATTAAAGTCTAGTGAATATCTACTAGTAGTATTGTTTTCAGACAGACTTGAAAAAACTTGTGCACATATTATAGAAATGTGCGTGCAATCTCTCAATCTTTGCGAACGCAGTGCACATGTATGTGTGTGGCGAAACCGTTTATCTGAGTTTGTGTGTGTTTCTCAGACACCGGCGTCTGGCCTTACTGAAGCAGGTTAGCATCCGAGACAACTGCTGCACGCTGTGTTGTGACGTCATGGCGGACACAGAGCTACGGCCTTGTGGACATGGGTATGTGTGCATGTGGTAAACAATGATCCAAGCTACTATGCTGTTTAAATAGGGACATTTGTGTTGAAGGTCTCTTACAGCAGCTGATCTCAGTAAATAACAATATTTAATTGGCATTTCCTGTGAATGGATGGTAACGTTTTCCTCTGTGTTCTCTTCCAGTGGTATGTGTATGGAGTGTGCCTTACAGTTAGAGACGTGCCCATTGTGTCGCCAAGACATCCAGACCCGCGTCAGACTCATTGCACATGTCTCCTGACACACTTCCTGCCCTTCCTCCAATAGCGAGAGACACACAAGCCCTACAGCATCCTCCTCTAATTCCCTCTCGCCCAGCAGGGCTGCGAGGACGGTGCCACGATGTTGTGATGATGCTAGAACTGTGAGTTCTGGTCAGAGGAGGCAGTGGTGGCGATGGAGGGCCGGCGAGAAGAAAGAGAGGAGATGAGAGGAGGGGGAATTAAACCACAGCTGGATCCCCGGGAGCTTTTTTCTCATTTACCTACATCTCCTCTTTTATATCCTTCTGACAAGTCACTGCAGAAGCTGGGCCAAGTATCGTCAACTTTCTACAAACAACGCATTTTAGCAGCACAGACAATTTAATCAGATTACAGACAGAACCAACTTCTCATCTGCAAACCCTGTATAATGTAATCAAAAAGCGTTCTTTCAGATAAGAGGATCCCACTTCGCTTTCAGTCTAGAGGCTAATACTATTTAATCCCATGACCATCATGCACATGTCTGCAGATCTGACAGGACCGAGTAGAAGGAAAGAACACAGCCTGTAGTACAGTATTAAACCCAAGGTACAGATAAATTTGAGATGTATTTCACTTTCTTGTTTTTGGCTTCAAATATGCGAATCGTGTTCTCAAAGTAGCATTTTCATTCTCGATTCCAACACCTATGCTTTGGGCGGCTTTGCTCTCTGTATTGATTGACCACCCACTGCTAGGGTTTGTCACTGGAAAAATACATCATCGGGTAAAATATCAGGTTTTGCTCTTGGTGTCAGAAAACTTAAAAATTCTGTGAGTTCAGTTTTCTGATTCAGTTTATAAAACTGTTCAAAATCAATCAGCTGTCACACGAGGAAGAAAGTTGAGGACATAACTCTTGTTATACCGCCAGTAAAAAAGACGGCACACTTCAGTTTGTGTTAGAACTAATGGATTTTCAGCGTGGCTGACCCTGCTGCTTTTTGTGCTTCATTGTCTTTGCTCAGATCTTTCTTCAGTTTCCTTCATGTATGAAGCAACCACAAAACACAGGGATTGAAAGTTAAAGGAATTTATTGTTCAGACAGAATTATAAATTCATATTTTGGAGAAGTAGTGACCGCCGCTACCTTCTGAATTTGTCTGTCATTTCTTGATTGATGCTTACAATTTGACAACAATTTCTGACGTCGCTCCACCAGGTGAGTCTGGCTCAACCGAGGGGCCGCACAAGTAACTACGTCTTAACTCTTGTTTGTGATTGCAAACAATTTTCGATCCACAAGATGTGATTTAATTTCCTGTTGTAAATGAGAGTGAACACTGATGTCGCCTGGAAATTACAACAGGTTTTGTTGATTTTGACAGTGTTTTATGAGCTGCACAGTAAATTGTTTGAAGCAAATGTGAAATGTTCAAGTGAATTGTTTTTCCTGAATCAGTTTTCGCAGGATCATTGTTATGACTGTAATTTATTTGATCTGATTTGGCAGTGAAATACTTGACATAAATTAGCAAAAACACTACCCACAGCACAGTGACATGACCCAGTGTGTGGGTTTTAGCACAGAAATGTTTATTTATGTTTCACTTGCTACAAATCATAGCAGTCTTTGTGGGATTTCTTTGCATACATAATTGATCTAAAAGTTTGTCCAAAGTGTGTTTTCCAGTTGATGGGGTCAGACTGAGTAAAACATGGTTTCCCTCTTTGCCATCTGTACAACAAAACACATGCTCTCATTTTGCTATTTCTCCATCTTCCCGCCTCTGTCTTCTACCCGGTGTTTTCCGTCTGTCTTTCTGTCCATCCTTTACTTGAAGCATCTCTGGGTTGATTGAACGACATTTGTGTTTTGGAAACAGGTGACGAATTTGACGTACGAGAGGTTGTGATTCAAGAAATATTCTGTTTGTACAATTTTAAAAAAAAATACAGTAGCATTTCAAATTATAACACTGAATAATTTATGAATAATTTATCTTGGTCAAATTGTTTATTAAAGAGTTCCTACTACACCAAATTGCATGAACAGAATCAGTAAAATCATTCAGACTATACTAGAATGGTTTCTGATGAGAACATGCATCTCTCAGTATGACAAGAGGCCGGTCTGGTCAGTGTTTGTTACCTTGTATTTCCTGGAGCACCTTATACATGGAGGTGAGAGATACGTTTGTCTCTGTGATTGGAGATAAAAGTTCAGGACTGTAAAGAATAAATTGTGAGTTGTATTTAAAGCATCTATAAAGGAAATTTGCCCCAGAGTTCCCAAAGATGTGATTTATTGAAGAATTGTTGTTTCCTGGATTGTGATATTTGTAATAAATGTATGTACATGTGATGATTTTGCACGACTGGCTGGTGCTTTTTCGCGTGGCAGAGCTGCTAAACCTAAAACCCATAAATCCTCTTTGCCTCACAGACAGAAGTGATAAGAATTTCAACCATTGCCCTGTAAACAAAAGATGTAGATCGATTAACACAGACATTTATTCCTGAAATAGCAGTCAGTATCAACTGAAGCAGATACCTGAACTGTCTGAGGAAGATTTGGTAATAATTATATTTTTAAACGAATCTCAAGCATTAAAACTAAGGAGACTTGATGTAGGTTTAAATTAGTCCTCTGTCTTGTTCATATAGAATAAAGCCCCAGATTTGTTACCGTGCCATTTGAGCATTTTCACAGTTTTGATAATGCTTTGCCCTGTGGCCACTGGTGTTTGAAAACACTTGTATATGTCTTTACAACCTTTCCCTGATGAACCCTGATAGCGAGCTCACTGGGATCTTTGGTTATAGCCATGACTTGCAACTGACTGGTGACTGTCAAGAGAACTACTGCATCAGCTGCATCATTGCTAATTTATAATAATGGAATGCTGCTAATAGAATATCAATGGATATGAAGAGTTTCTGACATGGCATTATTAGTGGAAAGGTCTTAAAAAAAAAAAAACATTGTTAAAATGCACCACTAACATCTCTAACGCCATGTCTTATTCTCTTTTACCACTTTTCTACGTCATTTCCAGCCACAAGAAACACGTTGGTGAAATAAAACTTTATAACTTGAATATTTTTGGTTGGCTTAAATGTAACCCCACCATAATTTGCCGGGTAGGAACCAACGTGCGTAGAACGTGCCCTGCCGGACGGGATGTGCTGGTGCGCGTAGACTCGCCGTTTCCTTGGCAACAACATTACGTTCGCTGATTACCATTCAACGATTTAAGCAACATGGACATCCAGGCACGAAGTAGGTGAATGAAGATAATTAAAATTACAATAATGCGGCTTAAGAATTGTGTAAATTAGCACTTTACATTTAGGAAAATACTAAATATAGATGACAGTTAAGTTAACTAACGTTAAACATTTGCTAACGTTAGCAGACCTAAACTTAGCCGCGTCAGCTAAACAACTAATGTTATAGTTGATTAACGACCAAAACTAGTCAGGTCTCACAGGCAGCGTCGTGATTTGCTTTAAAAACAATACGTTGTTTGTTAAAGTTAGCATTTGCTAACTAGATGTTTTATCTGACGACAAACGTTAGCAAAACACTAGTACTGACATGCTGCATCTCCTCTTTCTCCAGGTGTCCGTAGCTGTGCAGAGAACATCGTAGAAATGGCTGATATGGACGAAGACGACTTCGCTATTTCCAGGTGGGTTGTTCACTGCTTTTCAAGCCCTTTGGGAAAACCAAAGTCTGTCAGAGAGCGAGTCTCAGGTCTTGTTTACAGCAGGTCCAGCCTTCATAAACAAATCGCACCATGTAACTCGTGTTTCGGATTTCTTAACGCTGTCTCAGCAACTAGAGTTGTGTTAACATCGTTTAAGAACACGTGTTCAGTTAAAAGCTAAGACCAGATAATTAAATGTTCCAGCTATGTGGTGACGAAAGACCTGTCTGTGGCAGTCTGTATTTTTTAACGTCCTGAGATTAGAACTGCACGGGTTATTGGATTGGTTGTCAACCTTTAAAATAATCACCAAAAAAAAAAAAATCCAAAGTCGGTGGTTACAGCCTCTTAAATGTGAATATTTTCTGGTTTTGTTCCTCTTCTATGACAGGACACTGAATATCTTTGAGATGACAAAACAAATGAGTATAAGGCAACGCACACACCACTTGCTTAGTCTCCTTTGTCAAACCCCAAGGCATCTCACTTATTGGAAAAAGGTCAATTCCTAGACACATGTATCATCTCTACCACTGATTTATTAAAAGTCAACTCTGAGTTTCAGTCATGACGACCTTTCTCAAGACACTGATCGACATTTTTCTTTTATATTTTCTGACAATTTATAGATCAATAATTAAATCTATTAAATGAGAAAATAAGTGACAGGTAAATTGACAATGAAAATAATTATTAGCTGCAGCCCCACTATGTTAAAAACAGCCTTCTTAGACTCCTTTCCATATGTAAAGTCTAGAGCTAGAGAAAGTAGAATTAATACAGAGCCACTATACTGTAGTAATATACTACATATTTCCTTTGGTGTAAAACATGTACTATACAGCAACTCTGACAGAGCAGGATTTGTGTTAGCTTTATGTCAGGACTTATACAGTCATTGATGCTGTCTCTGTTGTTTTTCTCCCCCCAGCTACTCTTCTACAGACACAGCCTTCGATAGTGTTATTGGCTGCATAGAGGACATCATCATGGGTAGGACTGGTGACAAATTCAGTATTTTTTGCTGCTTTACTTTACCAGTCTTATTTTTATCTTAGTTTCACTCATACTGTTTGTGAAAGATAAATTACAGGTGAATAAAAATGATTGTTTTATGTTATAAAACATACCTTGCTTGTCCTTATGTTGTTTGAATGCAGGGAAACCTTCAGTGTTTCACCAATTAACAGTGAAGCTATAGAAGGTTCTACATGTCCATTTTGTGTTTTTCAGAGGATGAGTTTCAACAACTGCAGCAGAGCTTCATGGATAAACACTACCTGGAGTTTGATGATTCGGATGAAAACAAGCTCAGCTACACGCCCATCTTCAATGAATATGTGGGTTTCTGAGCATCTCAATGTGGTCCACTATAACATTTATAATAGCAGTGAGGCAGTTCACCTACAATAATACCAAATCCTTACCAATCATGGCTTTTGTCTAGGTTGACCAGCTAGAGAAATACTTGGAGCAGCAGCTGATGGAGAGGATCCCCGGGTTCAACATGGACACCTTCATACAGCTGCTCATGTAAGATGTGAAAACAAAATGCCTGCTGTTTTACTTTGATTTAATGGATGACCAGAAACCATATAACTTATACATCGTCTTTTTTATTTGGTCCACCTGTTGCTCACAAGAAATATATTTCCACAGACCACAAGATGGCGCACAAGTACAATGAAAATGTGATGAGATTCCCAATATGTCCTCCCTGTGTGTGCAGGCAACGCAAAGAGGAGGTTGCAGGTGACATCTTTGACATGCTGCTGACGTTCACCGACTTCATGGCCTTCAAGGAGATGTTTCTGGAATACAGAGCTGTGAGTTTCTGGGAGAACATCCTAAAAACAGGATTTTCACATTGTGTTTTATAGTAGGCACAGTGACAGTTGCTTCGGTATTTCACATAAATAAAGAAGTACTGGACACTTCACTGTGTTTTCAAGCTCAAATGAATCTTGGCTGACTTCGTTGGGTTAAATGATGCATCAAAAACAGTCGATGAGTGCTTCTGTTTTTTAAGGATAGCTTTAATAGTCAAGTATCTGTTGTGTATATGTGTGTACAGATAGGTCGCAAATCAAAGCCCCTTGTTTAAAAAGTTATATTTGAACACTGTGTCTGTGTGTGTGTGTGTGTGTGTGTGCTTGTATGAATTTATGTGTTTCTAGACAAAGGAGGGCCGAGGTCTGGACTTGAGTGGGGGCCTGGTGGTCACATCCCTGAACCCTGCAGACTCCAAGAGCACCGACTGCCCTAAATGACAGTGACGCTCACACACTCACAAATCAAACACTTGAAATGCCTCTTTCTACATATGTGGATGTAAAATTCTATCTATCGGCCTTCAGAAAAGTGTTAACTTTAGGAAACCCTCCCCATAAATCCACCGTCTGTGCACAAAAATGGCGCCTAATGGTGAATTACATATGCATTCCTGTGTGTTTTATGTGGTAGGTTGACTTTAAAAGCCTTTCTGTAGTTATGAAGTGAAATCGGAAGGTTTTGCTTCTTATTTTCTTCTCAGCAGCCCCTTAACTGCATATGGCTACTTGAAATATTCACATTTCCTGAACTGGAATTTGCAGGGGAGAGAGGCCTCGTCTTGATTTTACAATCATCCTCGTATTCACGTGTAGGTCTTTTAGGATTTTGTATTATTGTTTCTGCCTGGTACAAGGCTGTTGTTTGTGTTTTTGAAGTTACTGCTGGTTACTGCATTAGCTTTGATTGAATGTTTTGTCTTCACCTGGTATTTTTACATAAGAAAATAATTTAGTAGAACTAATATATGTTTTATGGAGACTTCAATTATTTGGCCAGTTTCAAAACTCATCAGATTGAGTTTTTAATGTACATAGTGATCGTGTGCGTTTGTGCACGTCTGCAGTTAGTTTTTAGCACAATGTCAAAGTGTTTTCTACGTGTTTTAATATGACAGTTTTCATTCTAAAAGTATATTTATGGTGAATTGTCACATTTGTTTCGTTAAAAAAAGATATTTTCAAATAAACAGGTAAAAAAAAAAGCCTTACATTGAAATCACTAAGTGCTTTATTTGGAGTGCATGGTTGAGCCCCAGCACCCACCACAGGACTTCACAGTCATTCAGATTCTTGGTACAAAAAGACGACATGTTGCATAAAGGCGCATACAGTACAGCTGAAGTTGAGTAGTGTTTCATATAGATCACAATAATAGGTTGCACACCACTGGAACAATATTAGAGTCCGTGAAAGGAGTCGTTTACGTCCTGTTGAAATGTCTTTAGTGTCAGTTTCCGTATTAAAACATCATTGTGCAGTCAACCACATTATATATATATATGTACATTTTAAACACATTTTTAAATCTTTGTTTTGATGTTTTTAGGGAATAATGGAGTTTCAGTCAGAGATGCTCAATTTACCATTTATTACAAATAGCAAGAAACAGCACTATAAGGCTCTGTAAACAACAAAATACAAAACAAACCTTCAATGATCATGTCTCTTCATGAAACCATGGACTTTGCACTACATCAGAGTCCCCATGAAAAACGCTGTTAAGTTTGGGCTGTAAAGTTTTTAATAAGTTGTCACCACAAGGTTGGATGTAATTGTGGTTCCTAGAAAACTCGCAAAGGAACTTCATGGTGCAGGATTTTATTTCCC
Source organism: Dascyllus trimaculatus (assembly GCA_024666655.1). NCBI lineage: Eukaryota > Metazoa > Chordata > Actinopteri > Pomacentridae > Dascyllus > Dascyllus trimaculatus. The sequence goes on along the minus strand of CM045448.1, from coordinate 10,019,998 downwards.
TTTAGTATTTTGAACCACGTTCAGTGCCTGCAAATTGAAATATTTTACTGTCTTTGGCCCTTTTGTAGGAAAATAACACTAGGAGTTTACTAAGGTCCCGTTTTATGTTTTCCTTAGCAGTTTTCCCTCTAAATTTGAAGTCTTCTAACATAGTTGAGCAACCTTTAAAGGAATAGTTACACATTTTGGGAAATGCACTCATGCTTTCTTGCTTTAAGTTAAAAGACATGACTGATATCATGCTCCTACCTGCACTTTTAATTATTTTTCTACTAACAGCAGACAGTTAGCTTAGCATAAAGACTGGAAACAGTAGAGGAAATGGCAAGACCAGCACCTCTACAGCTCACATCTCATTGCGTGATGTCTTGTTTGTTTAATCTGCACATAAACCAAGTGCAAAGACATGTTGTAGTTGTACAGAGGTTATGTTTCTTGCCAGGGACAAGACTCCAGGAAGTCACCGCAACTGGTCGCAACACAAAGTTAGGTCAGTCTACGCTAATTTTCCTCCACATTTGGGCCTCTCATCTGTATGCAAACAGCATTTTGTGTCACAAATACAGGTTGTTTTTTTTTAACAGCTTCAAAGGTGCAAATTTTTTAAACGTGTATCTGTGTGAACTTGTAAAACAGAATTCCTTGTTAGCAGTTACAAGTTTACAACTGAACTTGCTGCACCACTTCAGCTGCACACAGAAGCTTTTGCATCTCCTGTGCTTAATATTACTTGGCCCACAGCATCTGTGATTTTAAAGCCTGCCAGAAACAATGAAATGACAGAATGTTTTTCTCTGCTATTTGACATATTGTTGATGTGGATTGTCCCATTGTTCATAGTGGTTTCTGCAAGAGAAGATAATCTGTCTGAAAAGTGTCCATATTAGTATGGATGACGCCTTAGTCTGGCGTTATAACCCCCCATTAGAACAGCAACCTGTCATTTTTGCATTAAAATGCCCAGAGCTTTAGAGGTGGTGGTTAGAGGATTTTGTATCTGCATATGTTCAGTCTTCAAGCTAAGCTAAAGGGCTTCCTTCAGTAGCTTCATGTCTGTCACAGCAAGAAAGGGATTTTGTAAATTTCCCAAAGTGTCCAACTATTTATGTTCATAATAAGGCATTAGATGAGTTTTTTAAATACAACCTTGGATTATTAAATGCCTCAGCATATTCCACTAGAGGCCCTTGTGTTGACACTAATGAATCAGATTGACTGAGCAGAATGGATTTCATCTTATTGTTAATACTTGGATTCAGCTATGGTCATAATTTGGGTTTCCAGAGTCAGCAGTAGTAGTCAAGTGATGTTAATAGTTGGGTGTCAACACTGGTATAGTTTCCCGGGATCAGCGTCGCAGGTTCCACAGAGTCTTAGGTCGGCACTGTGCTGGTGGCAGCGTTTCCTCCATCTTCCCTCCAGGACAGAAAGGAGAAGAAGGCGCTGGCACCGTACGCCAAGAACACCACGGCACCGAAGGCCTGGACAGCCGAGAGACAGTTACACAATTTTAACGAGCTCAAGGAGCAGAGTAAAAGTCTAAAATGTTCAATAGCTGTCATAAATCACAGATGCTTTCTATCTTTATATATTCATATCTATAAAGATTCCCGGTGCTTGTGATTTAACAGCTTTGGCAATGTGTTAACGGGTCATTATCTTTAGGAAAACGTTAATGCTTCTCGACTGGTGTGCCTCAGAGGCTGTAAACTGATAAGAGTGTGATATGGAAGGAGGTCAGGGGTCTGCAGGTGAGTGTGATCATGTGCTAAATGCTACTGGAGCTGTAAACCAGAGTGGACTTCAGCCTGCGGAAGGGACTGTAAAACACACCGGTGAGATTTTGCTGGCCTACATCCATCCACTTTTTCTCTCTTTATCTTGAAATCTTTTCTGTGTATTTGTGTGACTCAACATTGATTGTGTTAAATAACAGATCGAAAGGGAGTGGCAGCTTTGGTACAAGGTTAACTGGACTTTCAATCACATGACCTCCTCCCCAGCCTGGTATTGAATCTGTTCTACCTGTCTCACATTTTAAGGTGTGTGCTGCAACCTGATAAGCAAAAGTGGCATCAGAAACACATTTAAAAACAGCAGTGAGAAGAAGGAATTGGAAATATGAATGATTTTCTTCTTTAAGTTTCTTTGCAGGCGTTTTATCAGATATCTTTCACTGAGTGTTTCTTGAATATTTAAGCACTCCTTTGCAAGTGTGAGTGGTGTCGGGCGTCTTACAGCAGCAGCTGCCATATGTCCGTAATACGGGTCTGGGAAGGGATCCACAAATGCTGCGTTGACCACGAAGGCGATGAAATACAGGACCGTGGCTATGCTGTTGTACATCATCTCCTGTAGCAGAAGTGGAGAAACATTAGCCACGTTTCATCAGTCGTCATCCCTCCTCCTCATCTTCTTGGTGTTTTTTGGCATCTATCTATTTAAACTAAATCTTCAAACCTCAAATGATCCTAGGAAGTATACATTTCAGTCTAAATCAAGCTGTCTTGTCTTGTTTATGCACCATTTCTCCATGAGAAAATGTCCTAAAATCCTGCCATTAGGAGACAGCATAGGTATTACATAATAAGATATACCCCTTTTCTCCAAAAGGGGAATTTGTCTTGGGCAATAGTGTTACAGTACAGCTACAGCTTCAGAATGTATAGTATATTACACAATGAAAACAATAAAATATGATCACCTGAGTCACACATAGCATACAATAAGAGCATAACACAGTGTAATGTCCGATGGTGTCTACAGGACAGTCCTTATTGTAGTTATGTGTCATCAGAGTTTGCTTTATTGGCAGTTAATGCACGTAAAATCAACTGCACAGAAAGACGAGGCAGGTATAGCATCATTTAAAGGGCCTGACAAACATATTTTGTCAATCATATTTCCGCTATCAGTGAGGGACTCCTACATAAACCAACTTTTTCTTGCTTTTAAGGGCTTTAAATGTTACTATACTGAACACTTGAAATCTGTGGTTTTGATGACAGGAATTGCAGAATGAAAGCACATTTGTTCTACTTTCTGCATATCCTAGACTAAACAATACAAGAAGACCGAATGACTGATTCAGTTTACAGTTCTGAGATGGGATTCTCTCATTTCTCCTTCCTCTCCTCCTCCCTCCATACCGTCAGGGGCCAGTAGACGAACGTCAGTTTCTGCTGGACGCCGAACAGCATCATGACGAAGAGGATGGTGGTGGTGATCCACAAGCCCACGGCCACAAACATCACCCAGCCGTACGCCGATACCGCTGTGTAGGGGGCGCTGGCTATCAGGGCCCACTGGATCATCCCCAGAAGCTACAGAGGTGAGGGAGAGACAACAAGATGCACCAACAAAGCAGACGGAGAGAGTTAATGCATGAAGAGATGCTGGGAACAATTTGAGCCTAAGACAACTGTGGGCTAATGAAATAGTTTAATGATATATAAATCAAATATATCTTATATGTGGATGAATAGTTCTACGTTGAAACCACAGCGTACTGATGACCATCTTAAAAACATGGATTCACAGAAGCAGTCTTAGTGAGTCAAATCTTCTCTCAGTTAAAGCTGCTTTACTTTGGCGGCACTACAACGAGCTACAAACTAATGAATTGTAATGGCGCGTATGTCAGCAGACAAAATTTCCTGCCACTCTTTTGTGTTTGCATCCACTAAGTCTTTAGGCAAGCAGCTCTTTGGTCTCTTCAGCTGCTGCATCCTTCACCGTGCTCACCAGATATCTGTTATTATTGCTGGTTAGTAGCCTGCTGTGGGATTTTCACAACCTTTTAGTCAAACACAGGGGGACTCTGTGACAGTCCTGTGTTAGTTGGACCTCTTTCACAGCATACAAGGTTTAATTGATATCTGAATTACTGCTTTTTACAGGAACACTGACTGTAAAGGGGCACAAGATTCCCTGTGTTTCACCATTCATTGTTTTCTTGCTGAGCCACAGTAGAGAGAAAGTAACAGTAATCTCTTTCTTCTTCTTCCTCATGTTGATCAAGGCTTTTTGTGGAAGGAATGATGTTATTTTTGCACTTTTTCACTGACACATGGACGGATGCCCTAAAACTTAAAACAATGTCACAGCTCTTGCCACCTCCTAATAGAGGAAAATCAGTTGATTTCATCCCCTTGGGACCATCAGTGTCTGCACCAAATTTCAATATGTCCCATAGTTGTTCACATTGATTAGCCACAACATGATGACCACTGACAGGTAAAGTGAATAACATTGATCATATTGGTACTATGTGCTGTTCTGATGGAAAACCTTGGATTTTCCATCCGTGTTGATGAGACTTAGACACACAAATAAACATTGTCCCACAACAAGCACACTCCCTCATTCAAATGGAAATCCCAAATTTCACTGGTCTACCCCTGCAGCAAAATGCACCCCACCACATGGAAACAACATCAAACAATCAGGAACATGTTGAGGAACATGACAATGGTCCAACATGTTGATTTGACCTCCAAACTTCCTACAGCCCATTCTGATCAAGCATCAACAGGATGCAGTGGAACAAGTTTGATTGACAGAGGTCCCACTGTACAAGCCAGAGTACCCAAAGGATCCACTGTCAACGTCCTGGTTCCAGACCCCATAGGACACCCTGAGAGGTCCTCTGGTCCATGTCCAATGGTTCAGAGCATCTTTGAGCACATACGGGGGACCAACACAATATTAGGCAGGTGGTCATAATGTTATGCCTGATTGATGCAGATATTTCCATCTGGACTGACTGATCTACACATGCTGCAAACAACCTATCCTTTAAGCACAACCACATTTCTTATAAACCATGGACAATGACAGAAGCTGCCAGCCTTCTCAATGAATGTCTTGTTTGTCTGAGCACGTCACTGTCCATAACTGGACTCTTTAAAAACAGAATCGTCACCCGGACAGAAACCAACACAAGGCTCTTCTTTTTTTTTTCGCCTGTGTCTCTCTGCTTCAATCCCACGAGAAAGGACATGAAAGGACAGTCTATTATGTATGCAGAGATCACATTTCACTTTTTACACACCCGATACACATGCATGCACACAGTGGGCGCTCAAAGTTGACCTTTCCAGAGCACCCATCTTTACAAGTACGTCTGTTCTTAATTGAAGGAATGGAAAACAACTTAGATTTCTGACTAAAACAGTAAAATGGCACCACGATCTGCAGCTTGACTCTAAGAAATTGTTCTCACACTGTCATGTACAATGTCAGGCTAGTGTGCTAAGAACAAAACTAAACACAGACAGGAATTTGAACAAATCTTGTGCCCCCAGTTTTCATTATTTTATGAATCAGAGTTAAATTAGATGACAAGTCTGTGTGATATGGAGTATTTGATCCATGTTTAGGTGTAAATTGTGCACCCTGTGTTTATATATTATGCAGATTCATTTTATAATGGGAGTATGCAGGGCATATCATTTATTAATATTGCATAAGGAGCTGGAAACAGGAGACTATTCGCTAAAAATGAAACACTGAAGGCAGATGAATGAATGCAGGGATGTAGCTGAAAAGATGTTAGGTTTCAAAAATATTATTGCAGGTGCTCATTTGGTCTTTTTGTGTTGTTGCTGAGTCACCAACAAGTTGCTAAGTCTAGCATTTAGCCTTATTGTTAATGCTGCAAAAGGTGATTAGGTCAACATGATTTTCATATCAATATTATTTAACACCTTTTTCTATTCTCAACTGTGTCCCACCTGCTCTTGCTGAGATTAAAAATGCTTCAAGTAGGTAAACAACGACTGTTAATTAGATTGTGACAATATGTTTCCTTCTTTGCTGGTTTTGTTGCCTCCAGCTGGCAGGAACATTTGAATTAAAACTGGCTGAATGTGTTCTTGGATTTGGTTACACTGTGCAAATGAACAGCTTTCAGGAAGGAAGGTGATGACTGCCATCTATTTTTTTTTTCATTTGTTTCATTTACTGAACTCTGAGGGTATATTATGAAAATGGTAATTTATGGTAATTTACTTGTTTATCCAGTTTCAGTAAAACCTGCCTAAAGGCTGCTCAGAGTGAGTGAAAAGTTATTCCAAGTGTTGCTAAGAGTTCAGAGTTAAGACTGAAAAACAGGCAAAGACATGTTAAAAACTGCTGTGGTGTCTGCGTGGCCTTCTTTGCACGTCTTCATGGTAATAAGGAAGTCTTGTGGCTCAGGTCTTATCTGTTTGGCACACAGAGAGCATATAAAAGAAAAGTGAAGCCAACGGGGAAGTGCCTTAAACCTGCATTCTCTCCAACAGCCAGCAGGGGACGACTCCTCAAGTCCAACTGTATAGAAGTCTATTAGAAAACAACCCCGCTTCTCCTTGGATGCTTTACCTGGGAAACCGTATTTCTAATAAGTTTATGGACTCAATTGCTGGTTTTAGCACTTTTTGTTAACACAGTGTTGCTTATTTGTAATGTATGGTCGCATTTAGAGTAAAAGAAATGATAAAGCTGCGTATAATTTAGAGCAGGGCCACCTTACGTTTGACCGGTTGGTGTCTTTTGGTTCTCCAGTGAGATCCACATCCACAGTTCAACTGTTACACCTGGTTTTCAAAAGACCAAGAGGGCAGCAGCCAAATGCCAAACTCAAGGTACTAGGATCATTTTCTTTACATGTTTATCTTCTGTAATTTTGATTGTCTGTATTTCGTAACCTGATGTGTCTCTTCCCACTGTGGAAGTACTACCCCTCCTCAGTTGCTCTGCTTGAGGTGTCCTCCACTTCCTGTCCATGGACCGAGGGTGTTGGGATTTGCACAGATTGTACATTTGTGATATTGGGATATGTAAATAAAAGTGACTTGACATCAAATAGAAAACAAAGTGAGCCCATGTGGGGACAACTGATTGGAAGCCCTCAGGTTGGAATTCGACTGTCTCCATTGTGGTCTTATTAAACCAGATGCAACAAGGCCTGTACAGTAGTAATAATGGAGTTGCCTTGTATCCTGCTTTATTGTCTATTTTACTCTAAATGGGACCATAATTAACTACAATTTCATTTAGCAGATATTTTTGTCGGAAGCAATGTACATCTGAGGCAATTTGGGGTTCAGTGTCTTACCCAAGGATACTTCGGCACGTGGAGGGGCCGGGGATTGAACTGCCAACCCTATGATCAGTGGACAACCCATTCTACCACCTGAGCCACAGCCACCAACAAAGCTAAATGATGATCATGCTGTGCTGAAGGAGGCTTGAAGGTAGAGAAGAGACCATAAAGTCATTTGAAAAATGTTTGCTGAGGTAACAAATGAAGCGAGAAATAGGGTAGTTTTCTAGTAGACTTCTATACAATTAAGCTTCTTTTTGCAGCCAGTAGAGTCGCCCCCCATTGGTCATTAGAAAGAATGCAGGTTTCAGTCACTTATGCATTGGATTCACTTACAGCAGGGGTGCTCAATCCTGGTCCTCGAGAGCCCCAATCCAGCATGTTTTAAATGTTTCCCTCTTCCAACACACCTGATTCAAATCAGAAGCCTGATAACGATCCTGATCATTTGAATCAGGTGTGTTGGAAGAGGGAAACATCTAAAACATGCTGGATAGGGGCTCTGGAGGACCAGGATTGAGCACCCCTGACTTACAGTCATCCAGGTTTGTGCTGGGGACACGCAGTATGGCTTTTAACCCTTATTTATCCAATTCGAATTCTCATTTCACGCTTTCCCTGTGTGCTTAGTGTTCCCTTATACCTTATCTTTCAGATAGAACAGTTTGGAGAATCACACCTGATATTTACCCACCATACTACTCATTCTCATCTCAAATATTGACATGGCAGAAGCATTTGAAATTAGTCTCCAGAAACTAAAGCAGCGTCAAAATACAAAGAATTAACTTAATTGCAATCTTTCATACACATCAGGCACTGAGAGCATCTCACATTCTTAAAAATGGAATGAGTCAATACACTCTAGCTTAGTCCAGTGTGACAGTATTGTATATTTGACAGTACTAAATGAGTTCTGGCATCAATGCCTTTCTCTATTCTGTCCCCTACTCTTTCTCTAGATGTTTTACATATCGCAAAATAAATGCCAAACACCTGAAAGCATTTAATAGCCAATTGTGTACAGTTTGTACTATTTGCACAACACTAAAATGCAATAAAGTTATCAACTATTTGGTGAACACAGTGATGCATTTAAAATGTAAAGAGGCAGATTTGTCCTTTAGGGGTTGGTGGAGACCAAAACAGAGCTAAAAGCAGATTGAGAATTGGCCTTATATTCGTCTTGCGGTCAAAAATGCAGCTTAAAAGTTAATGCTAATGTTGCTCTGTAGTAACATTATGTGTTCTTAATAACTCAAGCAATAGAAGAGTTCAACCAAGAATCTCCAAGCTGCGGTTTATGGCTTTTCTTTTATGGCTATTTAACTTACTTACTAGACCTAGTTTGCTATTGTGATGCAATGCTCACTTCTTATTAACCTTTGGACGATGTAGTTCTATCCATTTAAATATTGCATAACTGAATATCCCATCTGTCACTGCAGCAACAAAATCTCACTTTAATTAAGTGACACTCTTGCTGGTACATTGAACACTGAATGGAGCCATAACACAAAGGGCTAGTTCAGTTATTAACGCTTAAACTGCTTGTAAGGAAAACCTGTTTACCCCCCCACACACAACAATTCTCTTGAATATTTAGGCTTAAAAGACGTCATCTGTGCCTGTTATTAACAAAGTAAATATTGATACATAGTAAACCAAGTCAATTATCCCTGCGTGATTAAATAAAGCATACAAAGCGCTGCCTTTTCCTTATCTCGAGGGTTACGTGCCACACCTCACAACCTACTGCTGGATTCTACCAGCTTTACTTACTACTACAACACCACCATATAAAGTCTGCCACTCATTAAGCGCAAAGAGACAGCCCGAGTGAACATTAACAGCGGTGCCTCTGTCCTTGAGGACTGAATGGTGGGTTTTAGTGAAATAATGGGATGTTCGGTGGAGATGAAGGCTTGCAGAAGGACAAAGATCTCCTGCAGCTGTCAGTCATCCAGCAAGTCACATGTCCTCTGTTTGGACAGTTTTGTGCAAATACATCCCGGAAAAAGGGAGGTGCTAAATGGAGCCGAGGCTGTCCTGATCCTGCCTTCGTAATCAAAATTGATCTTGCGAATGCACACAAACACAAACCCTTGTTAATTTCATTCGCAGACCTCAGCTTTGTGCCAGTTTCTGACTTGACTGTGCAACTTTTTTGGGTGCCTGCAGCCAAGTTAAGCATCTTTGGTCATATTTTTGTCCATAGATAACCACTGACGTTTATGGTGCATGGATTGACGCTTGCTGACACACATTCGAGCTCATCAGATTAGGAGCACAGATATGCAGGTATCTTTATCTATATATGTATATCTATGGCTGCTGTATAGCTGCCAAGAAGAGTTTATGACACAGTGTGTTTCCCTTTAATTCATCCTCATTACTGAATGATTAGGTCTATATTTAGTAGCCTTGTCTGTTTGTATCCTAGTTTTTAGGCTTTTTAAGAACACATTGGTGCTGTTGTTTTATAAGGGTAAAATATGAGATTATTACTCTCAAATCGGGGGACTCCAAAAAGCCCAGAATAACAAGTGATCACTAAAACCAACAATGAAATGATCCCACAGTAATAAATATGCAGTCAAAACCTAATTTTTGCCTAAAACTGTAACAAAAAACCCCACACACCCAACACGAACACTGTAGCTTATGTTGAATCAATGCCACAAGCACAATCCTGCACCAGATGTGTATCATTCCGCAGCTTAAACTAGTCCCTGAAAAAAGGCCTTCTGTTTTGCATTCATTTACCAAAAACTACAATGGCCAGCTGTTTCAGGATTGTGTTTGAAACCGCTTTCTAAAAAGTCTTCAGTGGGAAATTCAGCAGGAACAGAGCAGAATAGAAAAGAAGGGAAGTTTGTCTGAGTGGAGACACAACAGTGTTACGTACTATTTGAACCAACATGAGGATAGCCGAGATGCTTCTGATAAAGGACATGTCGATCACCGTGGCGATGTTGACGGCCATCCTCCCTGGCTGGGTAGTCTGGGGCTGGGGGACGCTGGTCTCCGTGGTAACCTTGGATGGGAAGTCTGCCATGAGCCCGTTGCTTAAAAGCTCGAGGATGCCTCAGAAACAGTTACAACAAACTCTTTAAGAGTGAGTCTCACCACAAAAGTTTGAACTGGGAGATCTTCCTCCTCCAAGAGTCCTCAGAAAACACCTGAAATCCTCACATCGACTGGCGGCAGCAGAGAGGCTAAATCTTTAAAGTATTGTTAGATATGTTCCAAACACAAATGTTCAGTAATTGTGAAAAATCTTGGAAAAAAAACAACACTCCCCAGAGTTAAAGACGAATCCTCCAAAGAGACCTCGAGGTTCAGGTATCCTGCAGCCAGACTCTCCACCTGTACTGACAGGTGTCTGATGGCAATGCTTTGTGGCTCCACTCTACACCTTGTTCACTCTCTCTCTTTACTTCACACTCAGTGTTTTGCCATCGTCTCTCTATCTGCTTTGGCCTCTCTCTCTCTCTCTCTCTTTCATTATCCTCTGGCACCTCCCATATGGCCCCCGAGGCCTCACTCACCTGGCTGACTCATTAATGTGTTTCAAACTGGGATCACACTCGGACTAGAGTGAGCGCCCTCTAGGTGTGGATGTATTTGTTTGTGCGTGGCATGCAGACAGCTGTATTTATCTCTCACCTGTACCTTGATAAGAAGACGTGCTAAACAGTTTATCTGAGGTTAATAAATGACACAGTGGGCCTGATTGCAAAGTGAAACTGGATAACTTTCAAACACTAATGTAGTTCTGTCTGCTTTCTTTTGGTCTTGTTTTTCTGTGTGTGTGTTTTACCAACCACGTGTGTGTAGATTCAACCTTATGAGACCACAAATTCAGTCTAAATTAGTTTATAAGTATGGTAAAATGACCAATTTCCCCTCCATCACATTTATTTAACACTCAGCAATATGTTAGAAATGTGTTCAAAAGACATACAGTACATAGACACACAAGAGCCAGAGAGAATGCTGTCATTGTTAATACCTTCATTCACATGTTGTTATTTCAATTATGTTTTTCTGCACTCACTGAATTATTCGCACATGTTGCACTGCTGTTTACTGGACTAATTCACTCATCCACTGTATATTGTTATTGTTAGCATTTGACACTTTATGGTGCATTTTGCAAAAAATATATTTTTCTATTATATTTTTGGATTTTTCTGTTGTAGTGGTGTTCACTTTAGTCTTTCTGATAGCTGCTATACCAACAGAATTTCCCCTTCGGGATCAACAAAGTATTTCTATTCTGTTCTGTTCTATTCTGTTCTATTCTATTCTATTCTAATAATCAGAAAAGTACAATTAATGGATGATAGTGTCATATTTGTGCATGAGTTTTAATGCCCTGCCATTTTATTTTTCTATATTTATTGAGTTGTTAAATTAGCTATTTGTGAATTATTAATTACTGAGGCATCAAATTACATTTATGTTTTTGAGTACAATAAAGTTGTTTTGCAATCATAAAATGTGGCAGGCGACTGAACAGCATAAATGCCTGTGCAATGAGACATGCTACATAAAAACAAAAATAAATAGATAATTATTTAAAATATAGAACATAAGTGTCTGATGATTTGAATTAGGTGGGTAGTTTTGGTGTTTTAAGTTAAAATAAGGAAAGAAAACGTTATTGTCAGAAGTGGGATTCGAACCCACGCCTCCAGGGGAGACTGCGACCTGAACGCAGCGCCTTAGACCGCTCGGCCATCCTGACATGAGAACCTCCTAGTCTAAAATTTGATTTATAAAGGCTCTAAAATTTATGTTGCTAGTGTATTTTCTCCTGTATTGTTATTTTTACCATATTCTAAAAAGTATCATTTTGGAAAGTTAATTAAAAACACAGAAGCTGGCAGCGCTATTCTTTTTAACAGCTCAGCGGCTCCACATTGAACACGAGTCCCCTGCTCCCTCTGCTGGTGGTATAAAACCCTACCGAACCGTTGACCCATGAACGCAGCATCTGCGAAAATACGCACAGAAATCAGGAAGTGGATAAAATGAACTACTGATTAATACATTGTTTAAAGAAAAAATATTTTAAAAAAGCAATCTGAGTGGGAATAAAAATATTTTTCCATAATAGATTAGGGTTATGAGGTACTTTCACTTCAGCACAACTATTTTATACTACTTTATACTTATACTACAATACGTTTTAGAGGGCAATATTGCACTGGTTCCTCCACAACATTAATCTGACATCCGTACTTTATACTCAGGTTAATAATGTACTTTAAAATATATATTTTATGAGCACATAAAACATTAATGAAAGTGAAACCAGCTCATTGTTTAATCATTCAATTTTTATTTGAATTGCTCTGTTCATGCAGCTTCGTTCAAAGTGCTTCACAGATTGCTGATAAGACAGGATGAATAGAGACTAGATTAAAGCTGGAATTAAATGTAATAAAAAAATAAAAGATCCGAAGGATAAAACATGACAATAAAATAATAAAAACTGGATAAAACTGCATTGAAAGACTGAGTACACAAAAAAACAATAAAATGATAAAAACTAGTTAAAATAGCAAAACGGATGAAAAAAAGACATATAAAGAAACTGAGATACATCTACAGCAACAAAAAAGCCAGAAATAATAGAATAAAGTAAAAAATATCTACAGCAGTATTTATTCAGAAGCCAGGTGGCTGAGGAGGTAAGTTTGAAGTTTACTTTTATAGATGCTGTCAGGTCCTCAGGCCAAAAGCTGCCCAGCCAAAGATGAGTTCTACACTTTGAAACAACCAACAGAGTGTTTCATGACCAAGAGCCTCCAAACTCCAAAAGATTCCACCTCAACGTCCTGGTACTGGACACCACAGGACGCCTTCAGAGGTCCATGTTTACGCCCTGACAGGTCAGACTGTTTATACAGCATCAACAGGATCCATACAACATCTGGCAGGTGCTTTAAAATTTAAATTTAAATTACTCCAACATCGACATTTTACATGATCAGAACATAAAGCATTCCTTGCATCATGTTTTTTTTAAATATATGTTTTGGAGGAAAGTTTTTTTTTCCATTGTTATTGGTAAAGAGAGAAGTGAAAGTTGGGTAGAGAGGAGAGTGACATGCAGCAAATGGTCTCAAGCCAGACTCAAACTCCTGATCACTGCTAAGGGACTGAGCTTATATGGTATCACCTTAACTCAGTAAGCTAAATAGATAAATAAGTTTTGCATCATGTTTTTAAATCTTAGGATAGTAAGTTGCTGACAGCATGAACTCCTTATTGTGAAATCATCACAAAGTGTTGGCAAGAGACACACTTTTGCGTCTCAAAAACGAGATTAACCTCCCTGAACTGTTAAGCAATTTCCTGATCACTGGTCCCCACCCGCTGAAAGAGTGGGCAGCTGACATTTCAGTGGAGTCTTATAACCGGTCAACTTCCTGAATTCTGTTGCGAATTTAAATTCAACTCAGCATCTTTTCCTATGATGGGGGGTTTCCACTCGGAAAGGTTCCAGATGACCAGTGCACCATCTGAAGTTCAACGGAAGTTCACGTGGTTTGAATATATTCACTATATATCCGTGTTCTCCTGGCTCTGACCTCTGTGTGATACACTGATCAGCCACAACATTCTGACCACGGACAGGTGAAGTGAATAACATTGATCATATTGGTACTATGTGATATTCTGATGGAAAACCTTGGATTTTAACATCCGTGTTGATGAGACTTAGACACCCAAATAAACATTGTCCCACAACAAACACACTCCCTCATGCCAAAGCCAATCCCAAATGTCACTGGCCTACCCCTGCAGGAAAATGCACCCCACCACATGGAAACAACATTAAACAATCAGGAACATGTTGAGGAACATGACAATGGCTCAACATGTAGATTTGACCTCCAAACTTCCTACACCCCATTGTGATCAAGCATCAACAGGATGCAGTGGAATAAGTTTGATTGACAGAGGCTCCACTGCACAAGCCAGAGCACCCAAAGGATCCAGTGCCCTGGTCCTGGTTCCAGACCCCATAGGACACCCTGAGAGGTCCTCTTGTCCATGCCCATTGCCTGTTTTGAGACGTCTGCAAGAAGGCCACTATACGTGAACACTTCAATGAATAAAATAATGATGTGTGTTTCTGTTGGGCTCTAAGCTCATAAGTTTTTCAGTTTCATAGTCACAGAGAAACTCAACATCATGGTTCTGATATTGCCAGATTCAGCTCATTTCCCTTACACTGCAATGAAGATATCTCTGCTGCCAGTATTTTATGGTGAGATGTAGGTAAAAACAATTTCATGCAGATTTTTCCCCCTTGATATAAAGGCTAATACATGAAATCTGCAACTGTAATCATAATAAATGATGGGAGATGAAGATAGCCTAGACTGTTCGGGAAATCTGAAGATATATAGCATGAATGTTCAGACCTAATAGTGACCAATTTATACCAATCAGGCATACCATTATGACCACCTGCCCAATATTGTGTTGGTCCTCTTTATGCTCTGAACCACTGGGCATGGACAAGAGGACCTCTCTGGGTGTCCTATGGGGTCTGGAACCAGGACGTTGGCACTGGATCCTTTGGGTACTCTGGCTTGTGCAGTGGAGCCTCTGTCAATCAAACTTGTTCCACTGCATCCTGTTGATGCTTGATCAGAATGGAGTGTAGGAAGTTTGGAGGTCAAATCAAGATGTTGGGACATTGTCATGTTGTCATTGTTGTTTGATGTTGTTTGATGTTGTTTCCATGTGGTGTATTTTCCTGTGAGGGTAGGCCAGTGACATTTGGGATTTCCATTTGCATGAGGGAGTGTGCTTGTTGTGGGACAATGTTTATTTGGGTGTCTAAGTCTCATCAACACGGATGGCGAAATCCAAGGTTTTCCAGCGAGCCCTGAGCCCTTTCAGACAAATGTTTCAGAGTGAATATTGTTGTGGCGCTTACATCATCTTTTTGTCACTCCATTACAGTCACAAACACTCTTGCTGGTATTAAGTAATCATGGGTGTGAGCAGTTTTTAGCGCATTAACAGTTAAACTAACTATTTTCGAGTCATGTGGGTTGGTTTTAGCTTGAAATGTGAGTCAGGCTGGGAGAGGAGACTGACTCTCTGACCCAACCTTCCCCTTCACACCTGACTCAGGACAACTTCAGATCACAGCTGGGTGGGATGTCCGGCTCCCTACGCGACCTTTCTGAGAAAACAATGTAAAATATCTCCTAACAGAACTAAGAATCTACCGCAACCAAAGAGCTCGTCAGACTAGCTTTATTAAATCAAAATGATAAGAAGCCATTCAAGTGTCCATGTGGGACTATATTGTATTCATTTTGCCAACATCTTGAGGTAAAGCAGGCATAATGTTTACTACAGATAGGTAACAAATGAATGGAAAAGCTAAACCTTTGACCCCAACAACAATGAGAGCATCCAGTGGCTCTATTATGATATGGGGGCATTTTCGATCCACTTTTCCCCTTAGAGGAGAATTGTTCCTACAAATCAATAGCAGGTTGTTTTGCGAGACATCTTTATTCTATGACGAAACATTTCTATCCTGATGGGAGTAGTCTCTTCATCCATAGTGCATGAGGGATCACTGAAAGCTTTTAAGAGAGTCAAAATGTTGTGACACCAGATCTCAACCCAATCAAATATCAATGGGAGGTGTTGGACCAACATGTCAGATAAGACTCTTCCGACCAGAATCAGGGATTATATTTTGAAAGAATGATGTCAACCCTTCTAGCAGAGTCCCAGAAAACTTGTAGAATCCCTGCGGAGGAACATTAAAGCTGTTCTGGTTGCACATGGTGGTCCAGCACCTTATAAAGACACCTTTTGTTGGTTTTTCCTTTACTTCGTCACCTGTCTGAATTATTGCAATCATACTTTTGCATGTTAGCATGCTCATATTTGCTAATTAGCACTAAATACAGACCACAGCTGAGGCCTGTGGGTATGTGTTTAGGAGGTATTTTTAAGGTAAAGGGACATCTTTAAAGCCCATTTAAAGGCATACAACTGCTTAGATGGTTCAAGGAGGAGTGAAATTGTAGTTTTTAGTTTTTCAACTAATTTAGAGACTTTTAAGTGAAGACGTAGAAGATAAGCTATATCCTGTAGTCATTACAAGTATGTTTTTCTTATGCATCTCAGGGTCAGATTGTTTCCTGGAAGGTAATTATAAGCACCAGTATTGCAGAGAGAGATTGCACAGAGATGTAAGGTCTGGATAGAAAAGCCTGAGAGGGATCCAAATGAGCTGATCATTTCACAATCGATCAGATGTTTGATTGAGATCTATTGAACTACTATTAATGCAGCATGAAGCTCTTCAGCCTCATGTAAAGTTTAATTGCAGGGAAGTGAGCTGGTTCAGACACATCACAACTATAAAGCAACACATCAAGTTTGCAACATGTTGAATGTGTGTCCTTTTGTGCTAATTATATAACTGAAATGAGAAATATGGTGACCCTCTCTTCAAAAACAGCGATGAGAACATGGAGCGGAGGTCATGAGTTCAAGTTTCTCTGTGCACAGTCGCTCCCGATTGCATATTTAGTGTGGGAATACTCTGATAAGAGTAACTAGATTTTACTTCTCCACTTACTGGAACAGTGCTGGCCCTGCACATCCCTTCTCCTAATCTCCTGCATGCAAACACACCATCCACCCTCCAACATACACAGCAACAAAGGCCTCAGTGTCTCGGAGGGGATGAGACACACACTTTAAACCATCAGTCACACAATGTAAACACACAGGCATGCGTGCAGACACCCGTAGAGGACTGTAGGTTTTTGGGAAGTGAAGTCAGAGGTCGCAGAGGGAGGCGAGGCGGAGCGGGTTGAGTGAGTGTTTTGGGGTGAGTCTGTGCTGGAGCAGTGGGAGGGCCGAGGCTGGCTGTGTATAAATACAGGACTGTGATGGACACCGAGCAAGAAAAGAAGAGTTTGAAGATACTTGGAGCAGCACTGAAGGAAAAGCAGATCTGTGATGGCCAACCACGAAGGTGAGTGATGATCTGTCTATCTCTGTATTATTGTAAATACTTATTGTTGACAGCGTCCTCGCTCTCTTGGTGATCTCTTACAAGATTATGAGATGTGTGAAAAATGCGCTGATGCATGATTCAACATTGGGGTGTGATATGACCCATCCAAATTCTTGCTGCTAGGGCGGCTTTTAAAGCTGCTAAAGGAGACTGTAAATATGGTGCAAAGACATTTAGTTTTACAATCTGGGAATATGTGTTGATTTGAATTTCAATGGGGAAAAATACACTGTTGAGATAAGAAGTGTCCCATCTGAAAAAATAAATAAGAATTTTACGACACAGAAGTTAGTTTCCCCATAATGTGAAACTATACCCTGAAAGAAAACACATGTGCATGATCATCAATTTCATCTTCAATTGTGATTCTGTGCTACTCCATGTTTGCATCACAGCCACTATTTTACTTCAGGACAAGACAGGCTTCACTGCAGACTGAAACTGTACCTCTGCTGGTCTTGTCAGGTTTGATCGTTGATGTGGATGTGAGGAGTCGTGAGAACAACTCGGCCCACCGCACCAGGGAGATCGACCGCGAGCGTCTGATTGTCCGCAGAGGTCAACCTTTCTCCGTGACTCTGCAGTGCTCCGACTCTCTGCCTCCCAGACACCACCTGGAACTGGTCCTGCACCTCGGTGAGTTCAGCCTGATCAAGCAGCTGTAGAAAGACAGCCAATTCTCTACACAGCTTTAGCTGAATTTTAGCTTATTGATTTCCAACACTGAAATCCTGCTGATTTTATAAATGAAACATTTCATCCTGTCAAGCCATAAATAACTTCTGCATGAAAAATCTGTGCCTTTTCACCTCAAGTAAAACTATAGAAATTGTTTGACCAGTTAAAGGGCACATAAGAGCAGTTTTAGTTGAACCTGTGGGATTCATTGACAGTAAAATATGCATAAAGTATCACCAGCCTTCTTTAATGATGTACAGCGAAAACCTTTTCTTGTCTTGAATCTTTAATTCATAGTCGTAAAATGTATTTCCTTCACTTTTCTTAAATGAAGCAATAGTTTCGTTATTAGACTGTTTGTGTGTAAGATCCACCTCCTACAGGACCAGGATTCTCCCATCAGGTTCACTGGAGGAGCTTTAAGATGCTCCTGATGGAAAAAATCCACCTGTTCTTCTTTTACTATTGTTTAATGATGCCGAGCCAACCGGCTTTATTCCTGTTTGCTCAGGTCAGAGAGATGAGGTGGTGATCAAGCTTCAGAAGGAGCGAGGGGCCGGAGACAAGTGGTGGTTTAACCAGCAGGGAGCTCAGGATGAAATACTGCTGACCCTGCACAGTCCAGCGGACGCTGTGATTGGCCAGTACCGTCTGGCTGTGCTGGTGATGTCACCAGACGGACACATTTTGGAGAAAATGGACAAAACTGGGTTCCACCTGCTGTTTAACCCGTGGTGCAAAGGTAAATCAAAGCTCAGACACTCTCTGTTTTCTGCTTTCTACAACACTTCACACTGACTTCACTCACTTACTGCAGCTTTGAAACTTTCTCATGCCTAAAACAGAACAAACTGGATGTGTTTTCTCTATGATATATATTAATTATATTCCATAAAGAGGAACATGAACAGGTGTTTGTGCCTTCGTCCTCCCATCTTCTCATTAACCATATGAAAGGTCACCACATGTCAGACCAACTGTGTGTAACTCAAACATTTTCACTCTGATGGAATCTCTCACAGATCATCAGCGTCGTGTTTTTCTCATTGAGCTCATCAGACACTTGAGGAATTCCTATCGGCTGTTTCAGAACTGATGTCGTTGCTTGTTGGCTGCTTCTGTTTCTAATATGGAGCATTGAGAACAGAAAACATTTGCAGTAGTTCTGATCCTTGTTGAGTGTTTGTTCTTCCACTTCCATAATGACAGAAGGATGTTCATGGTCCACTGTGTGTTTGTATGTTCCAGATGATGTGGTGTATCTGCCTGATGAGAGTCAGCTCCAGGAGTATATAATGAATGAAGATGGACTCATTTACATGGGGTCCTCAGATTACATTAATAATATTCCCTGGAATTACGGACAGGTAACTGACACACATTCACTGTGAGAGTGTTCTGAGGGTGTCTGTCAGGTCAGTGGGTGGTTTGTGTGAATTGTCACAGCAGTGTGACAGCAGAGACTCAGGGGGCTTTGGCCGGATCAGGAAACGTGTTTGTTGGACGGAGGAAACTTCTGGATGAGAGGTGATAGAATGTAACCAAACCACAAGAGCTCGTCCCTTCACAGCTCGCTGGGAGAGAGAGAGAGGAAGACAAACACACTGACAGACAGGAGGAAGAGTGACCAATGACAAACAAACCTAAACTTATTTTTAGAAAACAGCTTGAAAAGCCTTGAAATCTTTTCTTTTCTTTATTCCTTTCTCATGTTCATGTTGATTTTCTTGTCTCTCAGTTCGAGGACGATGTGATGGACATCTGTTTTGAAGTCCTGGACAACTCCAAAGACGCCCTGAGAGACTCAAAGATGGACACTGAGCGCAGATCCGACCCCGTCTATGTCAGCAGGATGATCACTGCCATGGTGAACAACTGTTCTTTTCTATACTGAAAAACAAACAGCTCAAGAGAAAAATATAGATGTAGTTTAACTTGTCACAGTGGCAGCACATAAAGCTGCAACAGACAACTTGGGTCTTTTAGTTGTTTACCAGAAAATATCCTTGTACACGTTGAGCAGAAATGTCAGCAGCTTCTGTAGAATAATTAGAGGAAGTGAGCAGTGGAGATGTGATTGACTGTCAGTAACCCTGTAAACATGCAGAGATTTGAACAGAAACTGAAACTTCATCATTAGAAATGTGATTTCTTGTAAATAGAATTAAAGCTGTCTCACTGTTTGACACATGATCTCCTCATTAAAGGAAACAGCATGTAAACTGTCATGAAAATGTCTCCTATTTAAACCTGTGCTTCATGAAGTCCCACATTTAAAGATTCTCCTCCACATGTGGTCTCCACCTGTCCAGGTGAACTCTAACGGTGACAGGGGTGTGTTGTCCGGACGCTGGACTGAGCCGTACTCTGATGGAGTGGCACCGTATCGATGGACCGGCAGCGTTCCCATCCTCCAACAGTGGAGCAAGGCCGGGGTCAGAGCGGTCAAATATGGCCAGTGCTGGGTGTTTGCTGGAGTCGCATGTACAGGTGAGGGTTTCACAGCTTTCACTGCTGCACAAGTATAAAATAGTGGAACCATTCCCTTTAAAATCACACAGTCTGTAGCTATTACCACTAAAACACTTTGTCTCTACATGTACATTTGATTCACATGTCGTTTGATCTGAGTGTCAAATACTGAAACACCTCAGATTCATCACTAATTCATACACTACAATTAAAATGGGACCTTTGAGGAGCTAATTTTAAACGTGTTAAGGAGAGTGTGTTGGAGTAAAAGAATGAATTGATTCAGTGTGATGTGTGTGATCTTCTTTTCAAAGTGCTGCGCTGTCTGGGAATCCCAACACGCCTCATCACCAACTTCTCTTCAGCCCACGACGTGGATGGAAACCTCTCTGTGGACTTTCTGTTGGATGAAGAACTGCAGAGCTTTGACAGCAGAGACAAGAGAGACAGCAGCTGGTAGTGTCTCACACACACACACACACACACACGGTTGATAATAATATAATTTAGATCATTTAATGTGATGTGGTATCTCTTCTGTCCTCATGATCGTAGGAACTTCCACTGTTGGGTGGAGTCCTGGATGAAAAGAGATGATCTCCCTAAAGGAAATGACGGCTGGCAGGTTTTGGACCCCACCCCTCAAGAACTGAGCGATGGTACATCCCAAACTTACTACTTCATCAGAATAAAGTGCTGAGATTTAAAGCTGGTTTGAGTTTCTTCTTCACCTGATCATCAAACTGAACAACCCATTGTTAAAACAGGCTAGTTTCCTCGCCTTGTGTTGATGAAACTCTTTGAAATGAGTGACCGTTTGCTCTTCAGGTGAGTTCTGCTGTGGTCCGTGTCCAGTGACGGCCATCAAGGAGGGAAATCTGGCCGTAAAGTACGACGCTCCGTTTGTATTCGCTGAGGTCAACGCTGACATCACCTACTGGATGGTCCAACAAGACGGACAACGGAGGAAGGTGAAGTCTTTGTTCTGACTGTCTTTCATAAAAGTCAAAACCAACAACTGAACTTTATTGATGCTGACTATTGTGGTTCTTCTTACAGATCAGAGTGGATCAGAGCAGCGTGGGGAAGAACATCAGCACCAAGAGTGTTTATGGCGACCACAGAGAAGACGTCACTCTCCACTACAAATATCCTGAGGGTCAGTTAGAAAGCAGGAGATAGAAGGATAGACAGACGAGGGTCAACAACTGCACACGTTTACAAGCTTGCTGATAAACACTTCTTCATTATAATCACATTTATTTAGTTCACTGAGTCACATTCACCATTGCTCTGTAACATTGCGTTAGATATTGTGTCTGTGATTGTCTATTTCTGTCTTTAGACAACAGATTTCAGATGCCACTGTTTTCTCCACAGGCTCCAAGAAGGAGAGAGAAGTGTTCGAGAAGGCGGGTCGCCGGGTCACCGAGCCGACCAATGAGAGCACAGAACCAGGACAACTGCAGCTGTCAATCAAGCATGCTCAGCCTGTATTCGGGACAGACTTTGATGTGATTGTGGAGGTATTGATTGTTCAGACTGTCGCAGAATGAATAAGTGGATGCATGAAGGAATAAAATGAGTAAATGTTTCCCTCCCACTGATTTCGTGGCTGCAGCTGTTGTTTGGGTACAGATTGTGTTTTTCTTGGTTTGCTCAGTGTGTCAGCATCTGAGTGATGAATCTATTCTGCCTGCAGGTGAAGAATGAAGGAGGCAAAGATGCTGTTGCTCAGCTGACCATGCTGGTCACAGCTGTAACTTACAGTTCTCTCCACCGGGGGGAGTGTCAGAGGCAGACGACCACTGTGACTGTACCAGCTCACAAAGGTCAGCAGCTCTAATAAACCAAGAAAGGCCTCTGGTGAAGAAACACTGTGAAACAACAACAGCAATCATGTGTCTCATCACAGTTTTTCTCTGTTCCTTCCATTTTGTAGCAAATAGTGGCTCAAATCACTGCTTAATATTGTTTTTTGTGTGTTCAGCTCACAAAGAAGTGCTGCGTCTGCACTACGATGAATATGGCAGATGCGCCTCTGAGCATCATCTGATCAGGGTGAAAGCATTTCTAGAGGCTCCGGGGGAGAACGAACCCATCATGACTGTGGCCGACATCCCACTGATCATGCCTGAGCTCCACATACAGGTGAGTACACAGCAAACACCCAGGAGTTGTAGCTGGACTGGAACAGCATTTAGCCAAGTTGAAAAGAGCAGATTTTTCTAAATGACAGCGGACAAATAAAACTATGAACTATCTAAATGTGCATGTCTCGGTTATTCTTAGCAGCAGCAGTAGCAAATCTTCTCATAAATTACTTCAAATGTTGATATTTCATGAATGATATTTAACCGCATGGCTCATGTTATTCTTGAAGGTCCCATATATAAGAAAAAATGCAAGTTCTACATGCATGGAAAAGAATGATCTGTGATTAAAACCATTTTGATATTTAAGATTAAAAAATACCTCAATTTTTTAGTGTCAAACCACACTGGGCTGCATCTACAATCATTTGAAACCATTTCAGTGACTCAAGATCTTTAACATTTTCTAGATAAACAATGCTGTTTTGTCATGTGTGTGACATCTCCAACAAAACCCTCTTTTATAAGTTGCTTATCAGATCAATTTACCTTATCTTTAAGGCAATGAAAGCTACAACATGCGACAACTTAAAGGAGCATTTAGTTCCTGAGTCAGTTCCTAAAGCTGCTTCAAATTTCTAATCCAAAAGGACTTGTGTCCCACAAAATCCTCTGCTTTGTCTAGTGTCTCGTCTTTTTTTCAATTATCTTGTGCTTTGAGACACAGTGTAATGTGCACTCTTAAACCCCTTTCAGACAGGGGACATGGAATATTTCTGGTTTAATTCATTAATTTGGTTTCTTCCCCAAGGCCATTACCCTGAAGAACTCTAGCTAGTCACAGAGACTCCGGAACCACCGTGCAATAACCCACACTTATGCATATTTGCACTACTTGTACCACACTACCTCAATAACTCTGCCACTTTGCACACACATGTTTATGTTTATATGTCTATTGTTCTTACTTTTCTTGCTCCTTTACATTATTTTAGTACTTTTTTCTGTCTGATTACTGTACCTAGAGAGCAAAGATTCACCAGAGTCAAATTCCTTGTTTGCGTGTACGAACTTGGCCGATAACGTTGATTCTGGTTCTGATTATTCAATCCATTCAAGTAGCAGAATTCTAGTGAGTCAGATATACTGATGCTGCAGGTAATAAACTAACTCAGAGGCAATAATTCTAAACAGGTGGAAGAAACAAACCCTTCAGCTTGTCTTAACATCTTGTGGGGGAAAAAACTCAGATTACATTTATTATTGGTGCTTATCATTAATCTGTAAGCTGTTAATGTCAGTTTTCATCGCACTAAGGTTTTATTATTATGGACTTTACACTTTGTTGTCTAATAAACTTGAAATTGTAGAGCATTATGCGAAAAAGATTTCTTTCTTTCTCCTCTGTGAAGTTTTCAGATAAATATTGATGCTGAAATGTGGATAAACTCGTACCTAAATCACTGCACACGACTTGAAGTACAGCTTTTAATGCAGTGGTTCTCAACTGGTGGGTCGCGAAGCCATTTTTAGAGGGTCACAGAAGCATGACCCCCCCCAAAAAAAATAGTGGTAAAAAGTCTTTTATTTTGAAAGACGTGTTTCTTATGACTCAGTTTGCTTTCAATAGCAGGATATTTAGTGGTGGTGACACCAGTAGCAGCCAACTATTAACCTCTAGATTTGCCTCTGCGAGCTTATTGGAGAAATTTATTCTAAAACATGCCAAAAATAAACCAAAATGTGCTCAGAATCTGTCAAAATGGGCCAGAGAATGCTCAAAACTTGG
This sequence comes from Dascyllus trimaculatus, assembly GCA_024666655.1. NCBI lineage: Eukaryota > Metazoa > Chordata > Actinopteri > Pomacentridae > Dascyllus > Dascyllus trimaculatus. The sequence goes on along the minus strand of CM045448.1, from coordinate 9,995,795 downwards.
AAAAAGTGTCCAAATGTACCAAAAATTAGCAAAAAATAAGCCAAAATTTTCCCAAGTTGTATCAAAATGCGTTGAGACTACACCCAAATAAGCCTTAATTTGTTAACAGGAACAGCAAACTTCAACTATTTGGGTCGCGACCCTTATTAACAGAGACATAGTGGGTCCTGAGGCTGGACCAGATGAGAACCACTGTTTTAATGTGATGGTTCACTTCAGACTTGTGCAGCGCTGAAAGTGATGGCACTCTGTCTGACCTAGTAACTTTGCCGACACGACTTTTACAGGTGCTCTTTGAAGCCAACATGTTAAATTACCGTCAGATTAATGGGACAGAGTGCATGTCTGAGAGGAGCTTCATATACTGAAAGAGAACACAAAGCTATCTCCTCTTTCTCCAGATTCCAGGGAGGGCTGTCGTATGGCAACAGGTGACAGCCTTCATCTCCTTCACCAATCCTCTACCAGTCCCGCTGAAGGGTGGCGTTTTCACTGTGGAGGGGGCCGGCCTGCTGTCTGCCGCTCAGATCCATGTCAAGTAGGCAATCCAATGATTCCACTATGAGGAATGTGCAGAGGGTTGAGAGGCAACCTTGCAGCATGAATTAAAAAATGACTAACCATCAGCATGCGTCTTCTTTTTCAGCGGTGCTATTTCTCCAGGCCAGAAGGTGTCTGTGAAGCTCTCCTTCTCCCCCGTGAGGACCGGAGTGAGGAAGCTCCTGGTGGACTTTGACTCTGACCGGCTGAAGGACGTGAAGGGAGCCGCCACTGTGATTGTTCGCAAGAATTACAGAAATAACTTCCCTGTAATCCCTGGATCTTATTGAGGGACCTCTGAAGTGACTGAAACCAACACATCTTGTGTTGTGAAATAATGCGACAGAAGAGGAGCTGCCAGTTTGGGTGTAAAGTCGGGAGACGTGATAAAACAGCCACAAATTTAGCTGTTTAGTTCATTTCTGTGAGAATGTGAGGTCAAAATGAATAACTTTGGGCTGTATGGACAAGATACACTTGTAAAAATTCAGAAATACAATAAATCCCCTCATTCTTATCACCAACCCAGATTGAGATTTGGACAAACTAAATACACGTTTGACCTTTTTACTTATGTCTGATGTTACAACTTGGCTCAGAGCTGTAACAAACACAGGGAGACAACAAGCAGTGTGGTACCTAAATGCTGTTTATTTGAACATAGCCCACCAAAACTATGCATTAACAAACGAAAACTATGCTGCTGATGTTCCTGGAGGGAAACTGCAGCTCCTGTCAGAGAGAGATGCTCGTGCCGGACCCCCCTAGAGACTGGAAAAGAGGAGGGTTTTATCACGTTGAGCCACTGGGCCCAAGTGTGGCTCATCAGCTGACGACCCTCTACTCAGCCTCTACAAAAGAAAACACATGGACACCTGGTGTCCTGGTGGAGGGTCGTCCCACTGATTAAAACTGTAAATTAGAGAGTAAAAAACAGTGATAATTACTGATGTTATGGAACCAGTTTTAAAAAATGTTCAGTTGCAGTTCTTCCTTATTTGATGTCATTGAAATGTCACTCACCTTAGTTAATGAGCTATTAATTACATGCTTTATTATGTTTTAATAACCTAAACCTGGTGTCTATAGCTTCCAGGTTGTGACTATCCATATAGAAATCCTCGGCATAATATTAGCTTAATGTGGACCTGGAGACGCCTCAGGCTTGGGGGACCAGGGGGCTCTGTGCCATGTGTGGAGTCTACCCCAGTCTTTCTGGGTCAGGGGTCTCTGTGGTGGCGGCGCTCCCTGTGACCGTGGGCTGGGACCCCTCTCAGTGTGGATGAGCTCCCCATAGGTGGTTTTTTCCTCACATGGTTCCTCAGTGCTCTGCCATGTCACCATACTCATAGCAGTTGTAGTGTTTGTGGTTCATGTGGGTGAGTGTGTGTGTGTGTGTGTGTGTGCTGGCGCGATTGTGGGTACGTGGGTCTATGTGTGTGTTTTGGGGGGGGCTAAAGTGCTATATAAATAAAGTTTCTTTGATTGATTGATTGATTGATATGTACGCTGTGATGCCAATAAAGATTTTTTCATTATTCAGGTAGTAGTTTTTACACTCAAGTACTTATTCTGGGGTATCTTCAGCATTACTTTAAACTGTGCAGTGTTTGTCAAATGAAACGCTGTCGTTATTAGTTAAAGAACTAGGATTAAAAATACATGTTGAGAAAAAATTGTTGATCACCTCTGTGGACTTCCAGGACAATTGCTGGCCTCCTCTGCAGAGATGAAGACCTCATTGTTAACCTAGCGAGAGAGAGATGCACATTGTCTGTGCTGTTACAATCAAAGGTGCAGCCAGATTACAAATGAATGCTGTTGTGATCACTGATTTGGCTGACAGAAGTGTCGAGCCAAAAGTCTGAATGCTGAAACCAATTTCTGCCCAATTAAGCCTGATAACGATCCTGATCAGTTGATTCAGGTGTGTTGGGAGAGGGAAACATCTAAAACATGCAGGATAGTGGCCCTTGAGGACCAGGATTGCCCACCCCTGCTCTTGTCTCTGCTGTCAAAGCTCTGCAGTTTTTCATCCAACAGAAAGTCCACAGAGAGGTTTCCATCCACGTCGTGGGCTGAAGAGAAGTTGGTGATGAGGCGTGTTGGGATTCCCAGACAGCGCAGCACTTTGAAAAGAAGATCACACACGTCACACTGAATCAATTCATTCTTTTACTCCAACACACTCTCCTTAACACGTTTAAAATTAGCTCCTCAAATGTCCCATTTTGATTGTATTGTATGAATTAGTGTTGATTCTGAGGTGTTTCAGTATTTGACACTCAGATCAAATGACATGTGGATCAAATGTACATGTAGGGACAAAGTTTTCTAGTAGTAATAGCTACAGACTGTGTGTCTTTTAAAGGGAATGGTTCCACTATTTTATACTTGTGCAGCAGTGAAAGCTGTGAAACCCTCACCTGTACATGCGACTCCAGCAAACACCCAGCACTGGCCATATTTGACCGCTCTGACCCCGGCCTTGCTCCACTGTTGGAGGATGGGAACGCTGCCGGTCCATCGATACGGTGCCACTCCATCAGAGTACGGCTCAGTCCAGCGTCCGGACAGCACACCCCTGTCACCGTTAGAGTTCACCTGGACAGGTGGAGACCACATGTGGAGGAGAATCTTTAAATGTGGGACTTCATGAAGCACAGGTTTAAATAGGAGACATTTTCATGACAGTTTACATGGTGTTTCCTTTAATGAGGAGATCATGTGTCAAACAGTGAGACAGCTTTAATTCTATTTACAAGAAATCACATTTCTAATGATGAAGTTTCAGTTTCTGTTAAAATCTCTGTATGTTTACAGGGTTACTGACAGTCAATCACATCTCCACTGCTCACTTCCTGTAATTATTCTACAAAAGCTGCTGACATTTCTGCTCAGCGTGTACAAGGTTATTTTCTGGTAAACAACTACAAACCCAAGTTGTCTGTTGCAGCTTTATGTGCTGCTATTGTGACAAGTTAAACTACATCTATATTTTTCTCTTGAGCTGTTTGTTTTTCAGTATAGAAAATAACAGTTGTTCACCATGGCAGTGATCATCCTGCTGACATAGACGGGGTCGGATCTGCGCTCAGTGTCCATCTTTGAGTCTCTCAGGGCGTCTTTGGAGTTGTCCAGGACTTCAAAACAGATGTCCATCACATCGTCCTCGAACTGAGAGACAAGAAAATTAACATGAACACGAGAAAGGAATAAAGAAAAGAAAAGATTTGAAGGCTTCTCAAGCTGTTTCCTGAAACAAAAAATCATGTTTGTTTGTCATTGGTCACTCTTCCTCCTGTCTGTCAGTGTGTTTGTCTTCCTCTCTCTCTCTCCCAGCGAGCTGTGAAGGGACGAGCTCTTGTGGTTTGGTTACATTCTATCACCTCTCATCCAGAAGTTTCCTCCGTCCAACAAACACGTTTCCTGATCCGGCCAAAGCCCCCTGAGTCTCTGCTGTCACACTGCTGTGACAATTCACACAAACCACCCACTGACCTGACAGACACCCTCAGAACACTCTCACAGTGAATGTGTGTCAGTTACCTGTCCGTAATTCCAGGGAATATTATTAATGTAATCTGAGGACCCCATGTAAATGAGTCCATCTTCATTCATTATATACTCCTGGAGCTGACTCTCATCAGGCAGATACACCACATCATCTGGAACATACAAACACACAGGAGACCATGAACATCCTTCTGTCATTATGGAAGTGGAAGAACAAACACTCAACAAGGATCAGAACTATTGCAAATGTTTTCTGTCCTCAATGCGCCATGTTAGAAACAGAAGCAGCCAACAAGCAACGACATCAGTTCTGAAACAGCTGATAGGAATTCCTCAAGTGTCTGATGAGCTCAATGAGAAAAACACAACGCTGATGATCTGTGAGAGATTCCATCAGAGTGAAAATGTTTGAGTTACACACAGTTGGTCTGACATGTGGTGACCTTTCATATGGTTTATGAGAAGATGGGAGGATGAAGGCACAAACACCTGCTCATGTTCCTCTTTATGGAATATAAGTAATATAAATCATAGAGAAAACACATCCAATTTGTTCTGTTTTAGGCATGAGAAAGTGTCAAAGCTGCAGTCAGTGAGTGAAGTCAGTGTGAAGTGTTGTAGAAAGCAGAAAACAGAGAGTGTCTGAGCTTTCATTGAAGAGTTCACGTATAGTGGCCTTCTTGCAGACATTTCAAAACAGGCAAATGTTGAACTACAGCGCTCCAGTTCCACTTTTTGTGATATGATGTAACATATCTACGTAACATATGTACCCAACGATGAGTTCATGAGTAATTCAAACACTAGTTATGGGTGTGGAGATCGACATAGAGGTGGACGTAGGTTGTAACTATGATTCAACACTATTCTTTGGGACATTTTGTCACAGACAAGCATCAGGCGTTGCTAGAAAGGTCAAGTTGTGCAGTTTCATTTGCTGTGTGCGATAAATGCTTACAGAGCGATTCAGTCGAGAAGAAGGGATTTGAACTGGCTCAAGGGATTAACTGTGACAATGATTTGAACATGGGAGGTTAAAGGAGACTTAACTCGCTTTTGGAGCCAACTTTAAGTGTCTCATTTCAGGAACTACAATCTTTGGCTTCATTTCTCAGCCTTTCGAGGTTGCCGCTTTTCCTCAAAGCTCAAAATAATCTATAAACAGACTGAACAATGCGTCTGCAGGCCGAGTGAAACTGGATCTGTTGCTGTGACTTGAGACCTTACTGCATTGTGCTACATTTCTCAGCACCCACTGTGTCTGTGTGTGACAACAAATCTGTGACAGGCTGATATAATGAACACATGCACGCACAGACACACACACACACACACACACACACACACACAATGAATGCAGCTCAGCAAATAGCACAGCTGACAGTCTGCACATGAACAGACAATAAACAGCTAAATAACTGCCACTACTGTGTTATAACGATGACGACACACGGCATGTTTCATTGTATATGACACATATTCGCACACTTTCACAAATGCTCATAATGTGATGGGCCTTATGCAGCACTTGTATATTCAGTACGTGTCGCTGCCAGTGACTGACTCAGTTCAGGCTCCTGATTTTTAAACATAAATATGGATATTCAGTGTTGTCTCAATATATAAATATAAAATCAATATACAAATTTTTCATGTATCTTCATTTCCGCTTTGCTGTCTGCAGCATTCAGTAGTAGAGATCCTTTGGATAGTGTGTTCAGTGAAGCCGCTGAATGTGAAAAATGCATAAATGAAGGCAGCATTTCTAAACTCTTTCACTGACTAACAATGCACAACAGAAAACCCATCTACACACATTGAAATGTATAAATTTGGTACTTTTTTAATGGTTCTCCAGCAGTTTACTGTAGACTCGTACTTGAAAAGGATTGAGGAACTTGTAGACTTCTTTGTCATGAATTTGGATTCTCCTAGTTGTTGCTGCAACGCCTGGATAAAGTCCTTTCAAGTAAGAAGCAGTAAATTCGTTTTAAAATCCTTCTTTCGTTGTCTCTTTTATTAATTTCCAGTTACTTTTACATGCGTGCAACTGATAAGAAATTCAGCATAAGTGCCAACATTTTGCAATAAGTGCATATTGGGTGAAAGTGTCTCTGGCTGACTGGAAAACACTGTTTGTATCAGTGTGATACTGAGGAGCGGAATGCTGGGATGGTCATAGTCGGGAAAACAAGGTCGCTGACTGACCTGATCACACCAAAGTGTCATCACAGTCACACATCGGTCTTTCACTCTCTTTTTGCCAGATCCTCTTAAAACGCCACTGGATTTTTATTTAACCATCGAGTGGCAAATGATGACTGTATTTTCAACATAGAGACACTTCAAAAGGATCTCTTGGTACAAATGCAAACATTAGGTGTTACTGGAATACCAGTGAGGCACCCAGAATGCAAATATTGGCAAACAAAATAACACACTCTTTATTTTCACACATTTTGATGTGGCACTATGAGAAATCCTGCTATTTGATGTAGCTCGAATAAATGAATTATCTGAATGTCACTTTTCTGGCAGCAAACTCACCACTAAGATGTTTACTATCCCACACTTCAGTTGAATCCAAAAGTAATCCAAATATGTAGTTGACCTTCTGCATTTGCCTAAAGGGAGCAGGGAGAGTTTGATCAGCTAAGAAATGAAAATGTGCCACCCATGTATCTATGGAGCTGCACATCACATCTGTTTACTTAGCAAAAGTAAGCATACTCTACATGTATTAACTAAATGAGGCTGGAACCTTATGTTAAAGGTCAAAGCAAAGACACACAACTTCGTTCAACTTAAGTTAAAACTTCTAACTCTACATATCAACCATTGTTTGACAAAGTTCCTCACAGTTTATCTTTCATTTACACAAACGGGCACAACACTTCAAATAAAGTTCAGTCTATATTTAATTGCTCTAAACCTTCTCTTCGAGGAAGCTGGAGAATCCAAGCAGACACAAGTGCCTTCCAGTGATGGTGGCGAGAGATGTGTTTGGCCTGGGTTCTTTGGTGTTTGCCCAAACTGCCAGGCTTGCTGGTTCTTCTCCAGTGTCGACTGTTAAATCTGAAAATAAAGGAAAAGCGCTGGTGGTTCTGTGGGGGGGCCTGAAACTTTCTCTTTTGGGTGTATAGTTTATGTCGAGATGTGCACAAATCCACAAATGTGTAATTTTAATGGGTCTCTGCTTCTATTAAATGAATGTTGCCCGGCTTCAATGCAAGTGTTTTTTTTTGGCTGGATGTATTCAGAAGGTCTGTGTGTCATTGAACTGTGTCAGTGACTCTGAATCACTGGACCCTGGTGTTCCCAGGACTCATTTACTTCATTCCTGCTTCAAGAAGAGCAAAGAAGTGACAAACATTCCCCAAATCTATCAGTTTTTCAGCCACTGATGGAACAAACTCAAGTTTGTTGCCCCACTGACTTCTGTCTGTCATCTGCAAGCAGCAACCTCTGGGGCTGAGAGATAAAGCCAGTACTTAAGTACCAAAAAGTGCAGTTCCTTGAATGTCCAACTGAGGCTGGCTGCAAGAGCGAGTCAGTCCCTATAGGCTCCTGTGTTAAAACTCCCAGCTTCACAGCAGAAAAAAACATGTTTACAGGCTAGCACAATACATTTTTTAGAATTCACCCGTTTAAATTGTATTAAGGACTAAAGATATGCCTAATTAAGCTGCCTTAAATGACATCTAGGTGCCATGCGTGGTCCACCTCTGTTCCAATCGCTCCAACTCTTTGCTCATTTTTGGATCAGCTGGCAGTCAGGCACTGTCAAGATGGTTCACAGCTGGAGCCACCACAATGAGCTTTAAAACCACAGATCAGGAAACCTGTGGGTGATGCAACGGAGGGTTTGTCTATTTTTATATAATAATAATAATAATAATAATAATGCACTGGTTTTATATAGCGCTTTTCTATACACTCAAAGACGCTTCATATTGGTGTATATGTACATATGTAGCCACAGCTGCCCTGGGGTAGAATGACAGAGGCGAGGCTTTTTTCTGTCACTGTCACTTTTTTAAATGCCATACAAAATTATTAGTAAAAAAATCTAGTTTGTTGGGTTTTTTGTGCCTACTTTAGTACACGCTTTCCTCGATATAAGAGTGCAGTCCAGCCTGCCTTTGCTGCCATCATGTGGTCTAGTTGTACCATCACACTTGTGTTCAGATGCTCATATGGTTGGTAAGAGTTTATTGGCATATCATGGCTTCTGGTTCGCTGCTCGATTAACTTGTAGAGCACCTTGTACCGTTTTGCATATTTTGTATATTTAGTGTGTTAGTTGGGTTGTTTTTCCTGAAGTTCAATATTTTACTTTTATTCTTTATCTCAGCATTTTCTGTTTTTAATTTAATTTCATCCTATTTTAAGTACGACATGTCTGCTACTACTATTGTACAGTTGTTGCTAGCGTGCTGCTCTGCATGCTTTGGAATTGTCCTCAGGGAACAAATAAAGTTTTCTAAATCGAATTGAACTGAATGGAATGGGGTATTATCAAATATAAATATCTGACAGTTTAATCAAAGTCAAAACAAATTAAAAAACTTATAAGTTTTACGAATTAATAAAATATGCATATACACAAACAAAGTATAAGTGGGCCACACAGTTTACATGAAAGTATTTAAACTGTATTTTAACACTGCAGTGGAAAAGTGGCCTTAAAACTAATCAGCTGGATTAGAAAACATTATGTTTGCACAGAAATTAACAAACTCAATATACATCATATGAATAAATAGCCTGCAATTGTTTTCCATTTCCAACATACCCACAACATGACTGGGAAAATTCACCAACTATCAATGATCTTTCTCCTGTAAATCTTATTTAAATTTTACACTATTAAAAAAATGCCCATATTTTCAAAATCATTTTTAAATTAACTCACTGTGTATGTTTTATAAATATATGGGGAGCCAAAGGACTAGAAGTCTATCATCTTAACCCAGATCTTAACCTTCTCAGCACCATAAATATTGCACATGCATCTTTCATGCTTCTTTTTCTCTGCACAGATCCTTTTTGCACTGTTTTTGCATATTCATATTTGTCACATGAGTATGTAGAACTAGTTGTGAGTGAATAGTGTGTCTGAATGAATGGATTCTGTCAATAGATTATTCACAGCACTAAGTAGAGACTCAGAGAACTAAGGATTTCACTGCACTGCTAACTTGTTATTGCTGCATATGACAATAAAGCCTTTGAATCCTTATAATCTTCCAACAACAGACTCCGATCTTGAATTCTCCTCACATTCAGCGGCTTCCAAAACACCCAGACCTCCTGCAGGGAGAAAACTCACTCCAGTAACATTAGGAAAGTTCCTCTCATTGTTTTCAGCCTCAGAATTGTGCATTATATTTTCATATGGCAAACAGAGTGGCAGCTTTGTTCAAACTTGAGGTGTGGATTTAAACTGATAGTTCATTGACAGATTTTCAGGTCACGATTTCTTTATGATAACTTTTATTACAATTATATACAGTAGGCTACCTCTGCCATCTTTGTGTGTTTTCTAAATTCTTTTTTTTCAGCCTCCAAGACACTAAAACACTTGCTTTTGACAGTGTTTTTGTACTGTATGGCTGTCCACTTGTTTCTTCTAACCTATTTGTGTTTTCTATCTCTTCTCTATGCTATAGTTTCCTAAAGCTGGCCTTGTTTTCTAAGTGCAATTGTCGCATGCAAGTTGTTCCAATAGGAACAATACTTAACAATACTTAACGTGCATCAAGAAGTTATTGCAAGAGAATCCAAATACCTGCTGAAATGCTACATCATTTTTACATTATTTTGCCTGTGACTAACAAATGATTAGCTTTCTTCCAATCAACTGAGACATCAGTTGATGTGGCTTCAAGGCAATCTTTGGACCCAGTTTAGGGACAGATAGGGATAGTATTACACTGACATGGAAGACAATTATAAGGCCAAAGGGAAATAAGAGTAGTGATCTGTTATTATTCTGGTAATGTAATAAATGAGCACTTCACGATGGAGATATGTGAACAGACATAGAGACTCTGGTGTCTCCATTAGTAGTCAGCTCAGCTATCATGCATCGAGGAAATTCAGTGTTTTGTTAGCAGAGGCTGCCAGTGTTCCTCAGGGAGCAAACCAGTGATGACTTCTCAAACTTTTACTTTCCACTATCTCTACCAGCCACTATTTAATATCATCCTTCCAGCTCAGTGAATCAGATCCTGTCAGAACTTGTGCCTCGCAGTGTGTGTGACCACTCTCTAGTTGATCTCTTTATTTACCTTTAGTACAAAGAAACAAAGTAAACAGCCAGAAGAGGCAGGGCTACGAGCTGAGCTGCCCTTTTATAATAAGTCAACCAGCTAGCCTCCTCAGTGCAGTCCAATCTTTTTCACCATGTTTCTTTCAGTTGTGCTGCTATGGCTCTGCATTTTCTTCATCATCCTTCAACTCAAATCCCGGAGGCCCAAGAACTTTCCACCGGGACCCTCGATCCTGCCCATACTGGGGAACCTTTTGCAGCTGAACCTACAGAACCCCTTGGAGGACTTTGAGAGGGTAAGAAAAAATGCTGCAGTGGCTGATGTTGCCTTTTAAATGTCTTAAATTGTTATGGTAACAATTAATTCACTTTCATTACTACCTGCACGTGTCTAAACGGTTGCTAGTTTGCTTTTCCTGACAGTAGCAGTTTACTTGGTGTGTCATTACACTTTTAGACCATGAATGCAACCTATTACCTTTAAAATGAAACACCTGTGGAAGTCCCAGAAGTCTTAGATTACTCTACATCAATGCTGCATGCATAACATGTTGTCAGGTTAGAGTTGGCTCCCTGCACACTTGGCACATATCCAACCAGTACTGCAAGTCAAAGACATTGGGCGTTTTCTAACTTCTATTGTTGACAGGTCAGTATTTGTGATGTGGTTATCAATTAAATATGGTTGAAAGGGGTTAGCTTTGTGGCACTCAGGGCATTGAAACAAATCATTTCTAACATCTCACGGCAACATTTTTATCATTATTGTGTGCTGCTCTTTCTAAATGATCATAGATCTATCAGCAGTTGACACTACTCTGCTGTGTCTGTCTTTGCAGTTTTCCCCTGCAGGACAATATACATTGAACTAAACTAAAAGGGCAAATATTTTTGGCCTCCTTTAAAAGTAATATCCATCTGAAGGTGTAATACATGTAGTTCTAACACTAATAAGTTTTCTTGTTTCTCTTAGCTGAGGAAGACTTATGGAAATGTCTACAGTCTGTTCCTCGGTCCCAGACCAGCTGTAGTCATCAGCGGATTGAAGGCCATGAAGGAGGCTATGATGACCAAGGGTGCCGATTTTGCCGGACGACTTCAAGACATGTTTACTAATGATGTCCTAGAGAATAAAGGTAGAGTAGACGTAGAGCAGACAGTATACGATGCAGTTTCGGTCAAACATTTCTTGATTTAGAGATACGATAGAAGCCAGTCCAACTGGGGAGAAAGTATGGCCATGGTGCACTTTGCATTTTCATTGCTATTATTATCTCAGTAAATTGAAGTGTACACAAGACACGCCTCTTTTCATGCACCACAGATAAGAAACATGCTGCAGCAAGCTGGAAAATGTTGAAAAGGAATAACCAAGCACCTGGGGTGGAAATCAAGTTCCAGTGTGTCTTTGTACAGGACATACACTTCATACAAAGAAACAATCAAATATGTCAGATATAAATTAACAACTCAACACATAAAATCAGGAAAGAAAACAAAGGTAAAGGTTAAAGTCAAGATTGAACTCGCCTACGATTTGTCTTCTTAAAGTCCTGTGGAAAACCAACTGCTTGATCCACGTTCAGAAGGCCAACATCATGTTTAAACCAATATTGTTCCACTTTCATCACTGCAGTTGTAACACTTCAGCCCAAAGAGGACCCAATTATCTTTATCATGTTCAGCAAACAAAAACCAGGCAAGTAAACAGATGCAGGGAGCAAGCTGAGGTGAAATCAATGGTACAGATATAAAAAAATCCATGGAATAAGCTGAGAAACTGAATACTTGAAAGCTAGAGAGGGACAATAAGGAGCACTGTTGGGTGGAAGGAGTGACACAGACTGAAAAAACTTGTAAAAATGTAAGGGGATTTATTTAAAAACAAGAGTCTCAGAGGCATTTTTGAGTTTGAATTTTAGTGATTTTGGACAATGCTTTTCCCCTGAGGGCTGCTGTGTTGGAGTTTGTTGAAGAATGAGAGGTCACCTCTCTGCAAATTCGTGCTACAGAGGGGACCCGGACTGGGGACATTGTCAGGTGGTGGAAAGAGGAACTTCGAGGAACTTCTGAACATGCTTAACACGTCCTCTGTTGAGGAGGCAGAGCCTGAAGAATCTTTGTCTATATCCATGGTAGAGGTCGTTGAGGTAGTTAAGAAGGTACAGGGCCTGTGAAGTGGCAGACCAGGGTGGTAGTTCCCATTTTCAAAAAGAGGGACCAGTTGTGTTACAACTACCAATGTATTACTTCTCAGATTCCCTGGGAAAGTTTACTCTAGGGTGCTGGAAGGGAGGCTCTGATTGATTGTCGAACCTCGGATTCAGGAAGAGCAATGCAGATTCCGTCCTTGTCATGGAACAGCCAACTCTACTGTTGTCTTCATCAGACCATGACCATCAGCATGCACTGGAGAAGTTTGCAGCAGTGTGTGAAGCGGCGAGGAATGCGAGTCAGCACCTCCACGTTCGAGGCCATGGTTCTCTGCTGGAAACCGGTGGATTGCTCCCTCCGGTTTGAGGGGAGTTGCTTCCCCAAGCGAAGGATTTTAAGTATCTTGTTAATGAGTGATGGGAAAAGGGAGCCAGAGATGGACAGAGATGGACTTGGTGTGGTGTTGTACCAGACCGTCGTGGTGAAGAGGGAGCTGAGCCACAAGGCGAAACTCTCATTTTACCAGTCCATCTATGTTCCAACCCTCACCTATGATCATGAGCTCTGGCTAGTGACCGAAAGAACAATAAGCGGTTGAAATTAGCTTCTTCCGCAGGGTGGCTGAGCCCAGCCTAAGAGATAGAATGAGAAGCTCGGACATCCAGAGATAGATCGGACCAGAGTCACTGCTCCTTGAGGTGGTTTGAATATCTGATTCGGATGCCTCTGGTGAGGCTTCCTTTGGAGGTTTCTGAGCATGTCTGCCTGGGATGAGACCCCAGGGCAGACCCAGAACTCGCTGGAGGGATTATGTATCTCATCTGGCCTAGGGGATCCTGGCCTCAGGATCCCCCAGGAAGAAGTGGAAAGCCTTGCCGGGGGAGGGATGTCTCGAATGACCTGCTTCGATGGATGGATGGATGGACGGATGTTTACATAAAATGTGATTGCTTCACATGTATATTGTTTTTTCTTGTACCTACATTAGTTGCCAAATAAATGTAGATTTTTATTTGTGTATAAAATAGTGGTCAACATGAAGTGTCAGTGCATTCACAAATTGCAAAAAATGGCACACCAGGTTATTATGACACTTGACTATTGTTTCGAAATGTAGATAAATTCTTTAGTTGAAGTTCAGGAACAGGACCACACCTCAATCCCTCCCCTTCCTGTCTTACGTATATACATACCACTCTGCCCGTCCCACTTGTTAATTCTCGCTTCTCATGCCCCACCCTGCCTTTACTTCTGCCTCTTCTTCCGTTCTCCTCCTTTTCCAAGGGGGTCTGCCGGTCCAGGAGCCGTCACTGATCCCTTACTAAAACCTTCCCCACACTACATCAGCTCATCTCAGTCATCATCAATGTAACGCTCACGTGCATCCAATAAACAATCAAGTTTGAAGTTGATGATGTGGTTCTTGCTGGTGAACTGTAACTTAGTATGCACGTCATCTACGAATTTACTAATCTGAGTAGTTTTGCTGTGATACACCTGATACAGAAATGTCTCAGAATTTACAGAAAGAAAATATATTGAATTACAGTGTAAAGGATACAATGAAACAAGCTAGAAGGTAGATCTGCATTGGAACAGGACAGCAATGACAGTCATAGTATGAGAAAATGTTACATCAAATCCTTTTTGAGCTCTTTTACTCCACCTGTTGTAGGAGTGATTCTGGCAGACTATGGTCCTCGTTGGAGGGAACATCGTCGCTTTGCTCTGATGACTTTGAGGAACTTTGGTCTTGGGAAGAAATCAATGGAGGAGAAAATTCATGACGAGATTCAATACATTGTGAAAACGCTGGATAAAAGCATTGGTATGTCATCTTTGGGTGCACAAAACTGAAATTTTTGCTGTCCTTCATTTTGTGTAATGTTCTTTTGTGTTCTTGTACAATCCTGTGCTGTTATGTCTTATTACAGGTAAAACTATGAGTCCTCAAGTCATGTTCCATAATGCGGCCTCCAACATCATCTGCCAGGTTCTGTTTGGTACACGATATGAGTATGATGATGAATTCATTACAGAGATGGTTCGGTGCTTCACTGAGAACGCCAAGATAGCCAATGGACCATGGGCGATGGTGAGTTAGAGTATGAGGCAATAAACCTAACTCAGAAATCTCACCAAGGCTAGAAGCCATTCCAGCTGTTTTGGTAGCTGCTTTGCCAGAAGCTTAGTTTAGCATGTTAGCCATACTAACTTTAACCAACTAGCATTGAACAAAAAGTGCAACTCAACTCGGTCATTTCTTCCAATTTAACTGAAATATGTGAGGACGAAATTAGAGCAAATCATGCCACGAAGTACAATCTGCATAGTTGGGTTGAAATTATTTATTATTATTAACTATCCATTCATTCATCCAATTTTTTATGCTGACTTTATGGTCACTGGGGGTTGTGGATCCTATTCCACCTGGCAGAGGGTGAAAGGCAGACTACACTTTGAACAGTCTGTCACAGTCAAGTAAACTAATGGTATTTATCTTTCTTTACAGCTGTATGACTCTCTTCCCTTTATTCGTAACCTGCCATTACCTTTCCGCAAGGCCTTTGACAATTGTAAGGTAATGTTAAAAGCAGTTAACCACATACTTATATGCTACAAATGGTCAACACTACATAATATATATCAGTGAAAAGACAAATGTGAATTCATACAACTTGTGAATGAGGATTTGGGTTTTTTTTAGACTTGCCAGGATCTTGTAGTTAGTGTGGTGGCTGAGCACAAGAAGACCCGAGTCCCTGGAGAACCACGAGACTTTCTTGACTGCTACCTGGATGAACTAGATAAGGTGTGTAAGTGTCTAAGAAACAGTCAGATCACTATCTCAGATGATATACCATGCTTGGATATGGGTGCATGAATACAGTATATCCATTATACTTTTGAAAATAAGACACCTGTAGCATATTTGGTGCACAAAGACGCACATGTATGAAGTCATGAGCTGACTCTTTTCATCTTCTGTCGTGTGAATCAGTACAGTATAGCTGCATTTTTGCCTGACATGCATTTGTCTCACAAAGATCACTCTCCCGTTTTTAGAAAGCAGAGGATTCTTCATTTTCCGAAGACAAACTCATTTTGTATTTGATGGACCTTCACTTTGCTGGGACTGACACGACCTCCAACACTCTGCTAACTGGTTTGCTTTACCTGATGAAGTACCCACACATACAAGGTAAATTGACACATGCACTTAGTGTTCTGCCTGTTCCTGTAATTTGAACCTCATTGAATAGAGTCGGTGTAGAAAATAATGATGCAATTGACAACATTAGAGGAAACACTTCATCTATGTGTGCCACAAAACTATGCACCCATGTTAGCATGTACTGTGCAAGGACCCACAATGAAAAGCTGCCATTTTTGCACCTGATTTGTTTTAATTTTTGTTTAAAATGTTGTTCATTCATGACCAGTATCTATCACTGGTCTCTTCTTAATACCTAAAGGCTTGATTTTTCCTTGACTAGCAGTCATGTTTTATTGTCATCTCAGTGTTTCAGTTGTACTGCAAAACATGGAATGCAACTTCTGATGTTATCTTCCCCCTCAGAACGATGTCAGCAGGAGATTGACGAGGTATTGGGAGGAAAGAATCAGGCCAGTTATGACGACAAAAACAACATGCCCTACATGCAGGTACGGTAAATAATCAGACAGGTTTAACATGTGCAGTTAAGAGATCATTCACAAGAGTAAAAATCATGCAGCTTTGGAAGAGTCAAATAATGCATGTGATAATGTTTAAATCTCTCCTCATCCAGGCTGTGATTCATGAGATACAGAGGACTTCCAACACTGTTCCACTCAGCGTCTTCCACAACACAACTAAAGACACAGATCTGATGGGATATTCTATTCCAAAGGTAAAAGGGAACTTGTTAAATATGTTTTGGCAACAGAAACAACAAAGTCAAGAGTCTCCCTGATGACCTTTGCTCTTGTGGTCCATTTTCTCCTCAGGGTACGATCATCATTCAGAATCTGACCTCAGTGCTGAATGAGGAGGGACAGTGGAAATACCCTCATGAATTCAACCCTGAAAACTTCCTTAATGACCAGGGAGAGTTTGTTAAATCAGACTCCTTCATGCCTTTCTCTGCAGGTACAAGAGCATAAACACTGTATCACACTTGGAGTGGCAGACACAGATAGGATGAGTCCAATCAAACTGTTGTAGATGACTCTGAGGTGCTTTTTATTCCTCAGGTCCTCGGATGTGTCTCGGAGAGGGTCTGGCTCGTATGGAGCTTTTCCTCATCATGGTGACTCTGCTGAGGAAGTTCAAGTTCATCTGGCCTGAGGATGCAGGAGAGCCAGACTTCACTCCAGTCTTTGGGGCCACATTGACTCCCAAACCCTATCGTGTGAAGGTGCAACTCAGGTCATCATAGTGAACTAGACATGCAGCAGAAAGAGTGCAGACTAACCCAGGTGAACACAAACTTCAGCTGAGCAATAATTTGATAAGAATAATGTAGGCCTTTTTGTGCAACCCTTAATAGCAGTTATAGCACTTATTAAAAGTATTTCCACATCTAGAAGGTTTCCTTTTTAATTCCACTTTAATTAAATTCCTACAAAGCAATGTCAGTTATTTGAAAATATAAAATGCATAAATAAGTGAGTCAGAATTTAGTAGATGCACCCTATAATGCTGCCACCACCATGCTTCACAGTGGGGCTAATGGGTTTGTGACGAGATGTAGTGTTTGGTATCTGCCAAACATTGCATCTAGTCTAAAGACCAAAAGACTCAATTTCACTCTGACCAAAGAAACTTCTTCCAGTTCGCCTCAGAGTCTGTCCTATGCCTTCTGTCGAACTCAAGTCGAGATTTAATATAAGCTTTTCTCAACAGTGGCTTTCTCTTTGACAATCTCCCACTGAAAGTTGTAACTCTTTCAGAGAAGCTTTTGAGGACATAGACATTGCTTTGTAGAAATCTGTTTTCACTTAGACATGACGTAATATTCTTATACAATAATGTCAAAAAAGCCAACTTAAACTGACCATGATTCAGTGTTGAAAAGTGAATACTTTACAGGCACTTGTGTTAACCCAGAATTAAGTTAAGTAATGTGTTGACCTTTCATTAGTCCATTCAGTCAATAGTATTGTAATGTACATTGTACCACACTGGCCCAAACAGGATGGCCCAGATTATAGGATGACATCCGATTCTCCAACATCTTTACAAAAAGATTTGATGGACTTTTTGAGGTTAGGAAGCACTTAGACTGAGCTTTGTGCAAAAATGTTGCTGAGATACTATATCATATCAAAGGCGTTTTATATTAAGGGGAGTGTTCCTCTTTTCTTTTCTATCGTTGAAATGAAACATTTACAGTCATAGTTGCATGGAACTGGCATGGTGGAGGTAATTCTTAGTGATTTTCTTTTTTAGTTTGGTGAGTAACATCTGAAATACATATGGTTTAATAAAATGCACTATATGCAAATCTGTTTTTCATTTTGTATATTATTTTTGTTGAATACAACAAACTGAACATTACAGTCTCACTCCAATCACCAAATAAAAACCAAAAAACTCATCTCTCAAGTTCTCTCCATCCAACCTTCTGCTGCTCACTGCACCTCAGCACACCAGCTCACCTACAGCTTTGCTCAAACACTATAGAACTATTCTATGCTACACATTGGAAAGTTGTAATATTAGAGTGATTCACATGTGAAACCCTACAAGTAGACAGGATTGGTTCTTTAGGTTTACCATTTATGAAACACTGAAATTCTGGTTCTGTGTTCCTGACACTGTTTTCAGTACACTGCAGTTTCAAGGTTGAAAGGCTCAGCAATGGTGTTGACGGTTTATTTTGCTCGCGATATGTCATCCAGCATGTAGAAAACAGCACATGGACATGGCGACAAGTTAAAGAAAAAACTTGATTTCAACTGGAGGGGTTCTTTAACACACTAAATGACCACAAAATATATGGAATACAGTTAGAATTTGGACTCAACTGTTACAGTGTCAGTGGAAGTCAGACAAACATTGTTATTTAGCATTAATGAATAGAGAGAAATGATTTACATAAACCATGTTTTACTTTTGGGCTGTTATGTTTAATTGCATTATGTTACTCAAGTTTACCCAGTAAACATAATTGTGTGACTTTTAAAGAAAAGTGCAGCTGCTGAATGCAATAAGTTCTTACAAATTTAGGTATTTCTGATATCTGCAGGCTTTGCGTTCTTTCATAGACAGTAAAGTAAACTTGAGGTAACTTGGTTGACCATATTTGGCCTTAACAACTCCATTAGCTGACTCTCCATTAGTAGTCAGCTCAGCTATGATGCACCGCGGCAACTCAGTGTTTTGTTAATACAGACTGCCAGTGTTACTCTGTAAGCGCACAAACATGGTTGATAAATAAAGAATTCAAGCACTTATCATTTGCATCCCTTCTAAGATACCGATTTACCTGGATTTAAATCGTCCTGCCAGCTCAGTGAATCAGATCCTGTCAGAACTTGTGCCTTGCAGTGTGTGTGTGTGTGTGTGTGTGTGTGTGTGTGTGTGTGTGTGTGTGTGACCTCTCTGCCACTGATATCCTCACTTACCTTTAGTACAAAGAAACAAAGTACACCAGAAGAGGCAGGGCTACGGGCTGAACTGTCCTTTCATACTGAGTCTAGCCAGCTAGCCTCCTCAGTGCAGTCCAGTCTTTTTCACCATGTTTCTTTCAGTTGTGCTGCTATGGCTCTGCATTTTCTTCATCATCCTTCAACTCAGATCCCGGAGGCCCAAGAACTTTCCACCGGGACCCTCGATCCTGCCCATACTGGGGAACCTTTTGCAGCTGAACCTACAGAACCCCTTGGAGGACTTTGAGAGGGTAAGGAAAAATGCTGCAATGGCTGATGTTGCTCTTTAAATTCCTTACATTGTTGGAATCTTCTATTATGTGTCTAAATGGTGAAAAACATATAGCCACTGCTGTGCACTTTGAGACCATGATAAAAAACCTCCTACTCGTACTGTTTGTATGCAATTGCATAACATACTGTCAGGTTAGAGGTGACTGCCTGCACACTTGATAAGCATCCAACCAGTTGAACAGGCCATATACATTGGGCGTTTTCTAACTTCATTTGTTGAAGTCTGTGTTTGTGAGGTGATTATCAATCAAATGTGATTAGAAGTTGTTAGCTTTGCGGTGCTAAACGCATTGAAAAATTCACTTCTACAGTTTCACAGCAACTCCTACTTAGAGAAACAGTGTATTTGAGGATCATGTAAATTACTGCGGTGATCTGAGATCCGACAGTGTGATCTAACTAAAGACTGAAAAAGCCTGTATTTGCAGTGTGACCACTTTCTCCTATTGCCTAATCATTTACAGCTTACTGGTATTACCTGCTTTAATGTTTTCCCTTCATTTTCTTAAGCTTTTTTATTGCTATTGAGTGCTACTCTTTCAAAATGATTTATAGTCACAGAACTGAACAAGTCCTTTTCATGGGGTACAGACCACTGATGGCTTCATCCGTCTCTAAAATTGAGGGCATTCTGCCATTCAGAAATAGGATTGTTACGAGGGGGAACTTACAGACGAGCAGCATGTGTAATTTAAGATTGCTTTAATACCGAACCCAGAACAAACTAGAACAAAGATTAACCCTGGTGACAACTGAAACAAACCCAATACAAAACCTTACTAAACTCAAAACTAACAAGAAAGGGGAATGTAAGGTGAACTTAATTTACAAGCAACAACTAGACTACTAAACAGGAAAACTCAAACCAGACTCAACTGAAAGCAAAACTGAACGAAGAACTAAACACAGGAGAAGTAAACTGAAATCAGTAAAAACACAAAGCTAACGAACAACAAAAACCAACTAAACTCAAAACTGGCCACAAAGGGAGAAATCAAAGAACACCACAAAAAATGGGACTAATACAAAACACTACTACAAAACTCAAAAATACTCAGACAAGGCGGAAAACAAACTACACCAAACATTAAATGTGACAAATTAACAAAAGACTCCAAACAGAAGACATACAAACAGAATAATCAACGAAACTACAGGCTACAGTCCAAAATAAATCAAAACCTTAACTGGTGACAGGCAGGATCCAGGCAGGGAGAGTGACACAAAGCCAGGGGGGTACAGCAGACAGGTTACGGGGAAGCAGGCAGAAGACGGAGCGAGGACAGACAGTGAACCGGGGAAGAATAGTTTGACAAAGTGGCGACGTGTGACTGAAAGAACCGGGCTTTTATGGTAGCTGGTGATTAGTGAATCCAGGTGAGCTTCTCCCTGCAGCTGATTCAAGTCAGTAGTCAAGCTGCAGGCAGAGCTGGGGTGAATGTGAGGGAGAGAGTGAGGGCAATCAGACAGGTGTGAGAGTGAGAGAGAAGAAGAGGAAGAATGAAAGAAAACTAGAGTGAAGACAGAGATAGAAAGGGGCAGGAGCGGGGATCATGACAAGGATACTTTTCTGTTAATGTTCCTCATGGGTTCATTCATAAATACCCCCACGCAGTGCCGGTACACACGAAATATCTGTCATTCATGCAAGATTAAACATGACTTCATCTAAACAAATAGCAGCTCATCTACATGTCCAAATAACAAACAGCCTAGTTGGTCTAATTTCTTAAACAGTGAAATTGAAAGATTAGGACTCAACCTGAGGATCGCAATGTAATAGAGGATTTAACAGCAGTGTAACTGCTACTGCTTAACTTCTCTCTTTGAAATTGCTCCTGGATGTTACTGCTGTCTGACACTGCAGATATATAATAAAGTCAGAGGAAATAGTCCTAAACAGCTGGAAGCAACAAACTTCAGCTCCTGTCTCGTGGATTGGACAAAAAAAATTGCATTACAATTATTATTGGTCATTATTAGTCTGATTAATGGAAGCTGTTAATGTCTTTTATTTTGTAGCCTAATAGATTTAAAATTGTAGAGCAAACTGACTGAGATAGGTGTGTTGTGGTTCTGGCACACAAAATGTGATGCCTATGAATATTTGTGCTGAAATATGGAACAAGTCTTCCCTAATTCGCTTCACACATCTCAAAGTACCACTGCTTGTGTGTTCCTATTCGTTAAGCTGACGGTGCAGTTCAGACCTGTGCAATGTTGAAAGTGATTCGAAAATATTACCAGATCCGACCTACATACATGCATTTCTAATGCTGATATGTTTTTCCTTCCCAGCTGAGGAAGGCTTATGGGAATGTCTACAGTTTGTACATCGGCCCCAGACCAGCTGTCATCGTCAATGGGTTGAAGGCCATGAAGGAGGCTATGGTGACCAAGGGTGTCGATTTTGCTGGACGACCTCAAGACATGTTTAATAATGAAGTCTCAGAAAACAAAGGTACAATTATATTTCAGCAAAACAGAGTACATAATACGTCTTCCTTGTCTCTCTACCTGCGCTTCTAGATTGAGAGATAGAAAACCAGCATGCAAGAAAGTGTGGTGGCATGTTGGAGTTTTCATTGCCATTATTGTCTCAGAAAATTAAGGCCTACACAGTGTAAACACTGAAAACAGGTGAGCTGAATGGAGAAGAAAGGCTGAGCATAGAGAAGGACACTGAGGACCTCTAGTGGGTGGAGGGAGTGATGCAGGCAACAACCAGACTGGGAAAAAAAACTTAAAACCATGACAGCAAGATAAGATAAAATAAGATAAGATAAGATAAAAAAAAGCTTTATTAATCCCCAAAGGGAAACTAATATGCCACCTGTCACACAGTCCATTCATACAATACACATCGTGACATTTACAATAAAGAAATAAATACAAAAACAAACACCAAATGCCATGGTCTTCAAAACAGGTGCAAAGTCAGTGGTGCACTGGCTGCCCTTAACACCTACACAAGAAATAAAAACAAAACGAGCAGCACAAGAGCTCCAAGAGAACAGTCAGCAGCAACCAAGTCACAGGTGTTGATTAAAATAACGAACTGCTGCCGGAATAAAAGACCTTCTGAGTCGTTCGGTGGAGCACTTAGGCATCACCAAACGCTCACTAAAAGAACTTTGCAGTCCATTAAAAATGCTATGCAGAGGATGGTCTTCAAAGGTCAGCACATTTTTCAGTTTAGCCCCAATCCTCTTGTCATAGGTGACCTCGAGTGAGTGGGGTGCATCCAATCACAGAGCCAGCCTTTTTAATCAGTTTGTTGATTCTGTTTTCGTCCTCAGAAGTGATGCTGCCCCCTCAGCAAAGAACAGCATAAAACAAGACACTGGCTAGGATCCCCTGATATAAGACATGAGCAACACTCAAACTGTGAAGGCTGGGAGGCCAGTTTAAATTAGATTTTTGAATGAATTTTGTTTAAGTTGATTAAGTAAAGCCTGTGGAAGCTGAAGCATAGTTCAAAGTAACACCATAGAGTGAGGATATGTTACTACCGTAGAAAAAGGCCTCTATCCACCTAATGCAGCTTACTTCAAACTGGGATTTGTTGGCTCAATACAGTGGTTACTTCACTTTTTAAAGTAATTTTCCCAAGAGAGACAAAAGCAAAACCTTACATTCTTCAACACTATCTTTTATCTTATAACGAACATATTATATTAACCCCAAACTACAATTACATTTCTCAATAATATATATAATTTATGTCAGTATTAAATTGTTTTTCAAGCAAAAACCATGATTCAAAGGCAGGGACATTGAGAGGGATGTCTTTGTATTATTTTTTTTCTTGTACCTACATAGTTTGCCAAGTAAATGAAGATGAAAAGCATTAATGGTAAGAACATACTGGTCAGCTTGAAGACAAAGAAAACAAAGAAGGCAATTTCTGTCTTTTCACGGCACACAAGGTTCTCAGGACACTTGCCTATTGTTTCTATGTGTAACTTAATATGCACAGTCTATGAAATGACTAATCTGAATAGTTTTGCAATGTCTCAGGTTTTAAAGTGCATAGAGAAAACACATTTAAAGTACTGTGGAGGGTAAATACTAAAGTGGGTGAGATAGTAAATGTGCTTTAGAATAAAACAGTAATGACAGTGACATTTTGAGATCATCCTTGAACTCTCTGTGTTGCTACACCTGTTGTAGGAGTGATTCTGACAGATTATGGTCCTCAATGGAGGGAACATCGTCGCTTTGCCCTGATGACTCTGAGGAACTTTGGTCTGGGGAAGAAATCAATGGAGGAGAGAATTCATGGCGAGATTCAGCACACTATTGAAACGCTGGAAAAGAGCATTGGTACGTCACCTGTGAGTGCACGCAACCAAAATTTTTGTTGTGCAATGTAATATAATGTTCTTTTGTGTGTTGTCTGTTGCATTATGTCTTTTATAGGCAAAACTATGAGTCCTCAAGTCATGTTTCACAACATGTCCTCCAACATCATCTGCCAGGTTCTGTTTGGTACACGCTATGGATATGACGACTACTTTATCAAAGAGGTGGTTCGGGCCTTCACTGAGAATGCCAAGATAGCCAATGGAGCATGGGTGATGGTGAGTCAAAGCATGTTTGTGAGGTAAAAGTTTGACTCACTGGATGTAGGCTGTGGGTATAAACCTGCCACTGGTCGATAATCTCAGTCAGATATTTACCAGCTAGCATTGAACAAAAAGTACAACTCAAGTCGGTCTCTTCTTCCCATTCAAATTAAATACCTGAGTGTAAAATCATCTGTTCAGAGCAAATCATGCCATGAAGCACAATCTGCAGACTTGGTTCAGATAAATTAATGATTTCTTTTTCTTTACAGCTGTATGACTCCATTCCCATGATTCGAAACCTGCCCCTGCCCTGCAAGAAGGCCTTTGAGAATGCTAAGGTAACACACCGATCAGTCACAATATTATGACCACTGACAAGTTAAGCGAACAACATTGATCATATTGGTACTCTGTGCTGTTCTGATGGAAAATATTGGATTTTAACTTCCGTGTTGATGAGACTTAGACACCCAAATAAACATTGTCACACAGCAAACACACTCCCTCATGCCAATGACAATCCCAAATGTCACTGGCCTACCCCTGCAGAAAAATGCACCCCACCACATGGAAAAAATGGCCCAACATGTTGATCTGACCTCCAAACTTCCTACACCCCATTGTGATCAAGCATCAACAGGATGCAGTGGAACAAGTTTGATTGACAGAGGCCCCACTACACAAGCCAGAGTACCCAAAGGATCCAGTGCCAACGTCCTGGTTCCAGACCCCATAGGACACCCTGAGAGGTCCTCTTGTCCATGCCCAATGGTTCATTTTTGAGCACATAAGGGGGACCAACACAATATTAGGCAGGTGGTCATAATGTTATGCCTGATCGGTGTATACTGTAATGGTCAACACACATGTTGCATGCACGTTGTCAGTGGAAGGACAAATGTACATTCATACAAGTCATGAATGATGGTTTGTACTTTTTTAGTCTTGTCAGGGTCTTGTTAATCGTTTGCTGAGCGAGCACAAGAAGACCAGAGTCCCTGGGGAGCCTCGAGATTTCCTTGACTGCTATCTGGATGAACTAGATAAGGTGTGTGCAATCAGTCAGCTCACTATCTCAAATGATATAGGTGCATAGTTATGAGCTGACTCTTTAAAGCTCCCATAATGTGTATGAGTGCAGTATAATTGCATTTTTGAATTACATGCATTTGTCTCACAAAGATCACTCTCCTGTTTTCAGAATGCTGAGGATTCTTCATTTTCAGAAGACAAACTCATTATGTACTCTCTAGATCTTCACTTTGCTGGGACTGACACCACTTCCAACACCCTGCTTAGTGCTTTTCTTTACCTGACCAGCCACCCGCACCTTCAAGGTAAATCTGTGCATGCATTCAGTGTGTTGCCTGGTCCTGTAATTTAGACCTCATTGAATGGAATTTGTGTAGAATAAATCACATAAGATTAGAAAAAAGCCTGCACCCCCTTTTGGTGAGTCACTGGAGGCTTTGGACGCATGTCAGCATACACCATACTAAGGCCCTGAATGATACAGCTGATTAGTTTTACTTTTGAATGAATATAATGTTTATTCTAATGACTGACATATATTAGTCTATTACTTTTATACCTTCTCTATATGCAAAGGCTTCTTTGTCCCCCCGACTCTTAGTCAAGTTTATTATGATCTCATTGTTTAAGTTGTATTGCGAAATATGGAAAGCAACATGTGACGTTATCTTCCCCCTCAGAACGATGTCAGCGGGAGATCGACGAGGTGTTGGGAGGGAAGGATCGGGCCAGTTTTGAGGACAGACACAACATGCCTTATGTGCAGGTACTGCACTGAACACTGATCAGTTAGACTAAACATGTGCATTTAGATGTGTCTGTCTGCTAGAGCATCATACAAAGTCAGTTAATGGCTGGAGATCATAAAATCATTTAGTAAATCTGTTGATTTATCATGGCTGTTTTTTTCCTGGTTGCAGCTGTATTGATCTGTGTTTTTGTGGCTGACCTTCTGAACACCTGCACTTTTGGACTCTTGACTTTCTTTTTGTTTAAATCTCTCTTCATCCAGGCTTTTATCCATGAGGTGCAGAGGATTGCCAACACTGTTCCACTCAGCGTCTTCCACAGCACGACTAAAGACACAGAGCTCATGGGATTTTCCATTCCCAAGGTATGGGCCAAATGGTTAAATAGATTTTCACAACAGAGACAACAAAATAAAGAGTCTCCTTTATGATCTTTGTTCTGGTTAATATCTCCTCAGGGTACAATGATCATCCAGAACCTGACCTCAGTGCTGAGGGAGGAGGGACAGTGGAAATACCCTCATGAATTCAACCCTGAGAATTTTCTTAATGACAAGGGAGAATTTGTCAAACCAGAGGCCTTCATGCCTTTCTCTGCAGGTACAAGAGCATAAACACTGTATCACACCGATAGGGTGAGTCTAATCAAACTGCTGTAGATGACTCTGAGGTGTTTTTTTATTCCTCAGGTCCTCGGATGTGTCTCGGAGAGGGTCTGGCTCGTATGGAGCTTTTCCTCATCATGGTGACTCTGCTGAGGAAGTTCAAGTTCATCTGGCCTGAGGATGCAGGAGAGCCAGATTTTGCTCCAGTCTTTGGGGTCACGTTAAGTCCCAAACCTTATCGCATGATGGTCCAGCTCAGGACATCGACTTGAAGTGGCTTTAAGACACACAGCAGAAACAGTGCAGATTGACTCAGATGAAAACAAACTGTGCAAAAAATGGCCACCCAGAGACTTCAGAAACTCCTATGTGAAAGTGATAAATTTTTTATTAAGCTTGCTCTCATTTAAGGAAGTTATGAGTCCACAAAAACAGCCTTTTCAATCATATACTTTGTAATTAATGGGACTAAAAGCATTGCAATTTGCAATCTGATGCAAGTTAATGACATGTATATACCCTTGCTTGTAGAATAAAGATTTACTCGAGTGCTATTATTTTCTGCTTCTGATAAGACCATGCCTGGCTCTGTGTGTCTGGTTGTGGCCCGGCCAGTTTCCTCTGAGATTATATGCATCTCTCTGTGATGCTGATGAGATTAGCTCTTGACCTGGATGGCACTCCTCTTTGTGTTGCATTGAATGACTTTTTTTTTAAAACTATGAACATAATTGAAAGCATTTTAAAAAGGTCCCTAACTGCTTAAACCTGCATTTAATAGGAAGAAATAAAATCCATTGTACAATCCATTGTATCTGCAGAATGGAGAATCTGTCATTTCTGATTATTTCAAAAGCCAGTAAAGAAAGTAAGTAAAGAAAACTGAAGTTATCTCGGCTGACCATAAATTCAGCAACTTGGATGTACGGTAAGAAGAACAGTGTTTTAATGTAAGTCGCAGACTTTCAAAGTTACTAAAGATTAGTGAAAAAACAGTTTAATATGGTTACAGCTGAGAAAAGTATGACCTGCCACTGTAGGCAGACGCTGCTCCATTCAATGTTCAAACTATATCTCTGGGGTGGGCAAAAGGATTTGAAGCAAAGCTGCTCTGGATGTGGGTGTCCATGGTGCTGTTCAGATTTTATTTAATAAATCTCCTAAAATGGATTTGCTCCATGGAGCAACAGTTACTTTCCTCAATCAAGTATCTGTACACGGAGACACCAATAGCTCACTTCCTCTTGACATGAACAGTCACCTGTCTGAGATGGACCGAAAGGCAAAGCTGCAAGTACAGTCCTGCCTCGACTTCAGCGGTTGGAGTGTTTTTGAGAATGCAGCTACAGATCTAGATGAGTTTACAGACACTGTGTCACCCTCCATCTTCTTTTGTGAGGAAGAAGCCTACAGGAGTGAAGACTGAATCCTGTACAATCAGGCCAGAAACACAAATCTGCTAAAACAAGTAGGTATCAAGGTATCAAGGTATCAAGGAATCTTTATTATCCCCGTGGGGCAAATCCTTCTACAGCCTGCAGATCCACAATCATCAGTCACAACAAACACAAAGCACAGACACCAACAGGAAGAAGTAAAATAGGACAAACAGATTAGTAAATCACCTGTTCAACAGGGCAATAGCAGCAGGGACAAAAGAATGTTTGAGCCGATTTGTCCTGCACCTTGGCAGGACGTACCTGCGGCCTGACGGAAGCAGCACAAACACACCAGCCAAGGGGTGGCTCTGGTCACCAAGGAGTGAGTGGGCCTTATTTAGGGTTCTGAGCCCATGTACAAGTGGTTCTTAAAACAAATGGCTGGTGTGAGGAAAGACTGTAAGAGGATTCTCGGTCATCAACACCTTTAGAATTGATCATCAAAAGAGCTGTCATTGATGTAGTCGCTGCCGGACTCTGGATGAGCTTTTACTTGTACATGCTTTCCATCAACAGAATCCAAACACAGAAGGAAGTCCTCATATTTCTCCAGAACTCTGGTGCAATGTCTGCCCACTATGCTCAGTACACATCAGGATTAGTAACTGCCACGGTGCCCCAGCGCAATCTGTAACCAGCTGCTGTTTGGTCGTGTGTTTGATATGAGGGGAAATGTTGACGTGTATAGCCCTGTTGTAATATGAACAGAGCCACATGCATGTCCACAGTCCCCTGTGTCCACCCCCTGCAGTTTGCCTACCGAGCAAACAGAGCAGTAGATGATGAAGTCTATGTGGTCATTACATTCTGCAACACCTGGACTCAGCAGCGACATATACAAGGGTCCTGTTTGTTGACTTCACCTTGACGCCATTATACCTACAATCCTGCACAAGCAGTCCCCCCTGTCTGTGGAATATAAACTTTTTGACAGGGAGTCAGCAGCAGGTGAAACTCCTGAAGATGCAAACAGCACAACAGTCATTGGCATCATCTGGGACGGTGATGAATCTGCATGCAGGTGAGAAGTTTAATGGCTGGTCTTCTGGTGTTGTCCCAAAGACCTGGAGCTGAACCCAACATAATACTGGACATAATTAAGACTTCACCTAATAAGAGCACTCTGTCTACAGTGGAAATTTCAGGGTTTGGGGATGGAAAAAGGCCTAGGAAAAGAGGTACTTCTTGCACCAGCTCAGGAAGTTCAATCTTCAAATCAGTGGGTCTCGACCGACCTGCCTTCCATCCAGGACTGAAGCATGCCCAGAGTTAGAAAACGGGCAGGTACAATCACTGCACATCCATCACACCCTGGACACAACCTGTTTCAACTCCTCCCCTCTGGAGGGTGCTACAGATCAATGGACACAAAAACAACTAGACACAAGAACAGTTTCTTCCCACAGGTCATCACTGTGGTGAACATTATATTCATTCAGAATCCAAACCCTAAGTCACAAAAACACTGTACATATACTGTATATCACATGTTTGTTTGTATTTCAGCCCAGAAACACTGCTCTCTGTTCATCCACCTACCTCATCGGTACAAGATGACAATAACTTTATTGATTTTTAACTGTTTTTACACTCAAATCTTTGGTTCACTTTAAACATGCTCTTTTACACATATATTTTGTAGTTACGTTAAGAGTAAAGAAAACACTGGATTTAAATTTAGATTGTCAATCTGTGTTCAGTGTTCTCTCTTACCTAGATACAGAGACACAAAGTAAACATCCAGAAAAGGCGGGACTAAGGGACAGAGATACCCTTTAATGGGAGGTTCACCACTTAACCTCTTCAGTTCAGTCCAAGCCATACTACCATGTTGGGTTCAGTTGTCCTGCTGTTGCTATGCATTTTCTTCATCATCCTTCACCTCAGGCCCAAGAGGCCCAAGAACTTTCCACCAGGACCCCTTGCGCTGCCCATACTGGGAAACATTTTGCACCTGAGCATCCAAAATCCTTTGGAGGACTTTGAGAGGGTAAGGACAATGTTGCACTAAATTATGCTGCTCTTTAAATGTCTTAAATTGTTATAACTGTCAAGGAATCTTTGCACTGCATACTTAGATGGGTTACTTAGTAACAATGCTGCTTCAATGCTATTTTTCTGTGATAACAAAATATGTTGTCGTTATAAAGTCGACTGCTTGCTCACTTGGAGTGCACCCAAGTAGTGTGGCCGGTCATGCACGGCCTACCTGCCTGACTTTGATTACTGATCAATCAAGATGTGAGATTGTTGCTGAGAATGCAACACTATGTGGGTGAAAGGCTGTAGCTTTGTGGTGCTCAATGCATTTCAAAAAATACTTTAAAAAACAGCAAGACCTCTTTCCAAAACCACAGTTCTGGAGGATAATTTGTAAAAGTTACTTATAGGAAAAGATGGCGGCGCACGGCGGTGGAGCGGCTTCTCGAGCCCTTGGTGCAAGCTGAAGTAGTGTTAGTAGTTTTAGTATTAGTAATGTTGTTTTCGGCACAGTGCCAAAGAAATATAGCTCAGAAGAACTGCTTGAGCTAAACAACAGCCTACTCGTCCGGATTTACCCGGACCTTAGGGCAATGCTCGGCAGATTGAAGATCCTGAGAACCAGCAGCACTCGGAGTTGGCCTGGAACCAAGAGAGGCGGTGCACGCGGAAACAGAAGAGAGGCCAGCGGGCCGATCTGCTAACCAGGCTGAGGACTAACGCTGGAAGGCCGGCTATCCCGTCACTCTTTTTATCCAACGTCCGGGCACTGGATAATAAAATGGACTTGCTACTTTTTGAGGCTGAACCAGAGGGAGATGCAAAGCTGCAGCGTTTCTGTCCTGACGGAGACGTGGCTCAACGACAACATGCCGGACTCCGTCTTCGCGCTCCACGGACGGCTAGTCTTTCGCTCGGACAGAGACCAGCAGAGGAGGGGGACTCTGCATCTACATTAACAAAGGTTGGTGCACGAACTGTTCTGAGGTGAAAAGACACTGCTCAGAGGCTGTGGAACATCTAATAGTAAAATGCCGTCCCCACTATCTGCCGCGGTGTTCATTGTGGCCGTCTACGTCCCCCAACAAGCTAACGCTAACGACGCGCTGAAGGAGCCACACGACAACATCGGCTCGCTTCAAAACAAACACCCAGAAGCGTTGTTTGTGGTAGCGGGGGACTTCAACCATGTGAACCTGCAGGACATTCTCCTCATGTTCCACCAGCATGTTAACATCGCCACATGGGGGGAAAACACTCTGGACAAGGTGTTCACTAACATACACGTGTGGTCCTCGGCGCCTCGGACCACATCTCCCTCCTCATGGTTCCTGCATACAGCCCGGTGTCGAGAAGCAGGGACACTGAAACAAAGACCATCTCTGTGTGGCCAGATGGGGCTGTGTGTCTATGCTTCAAGACTGCTTTGAGACCACCGACTGGCAGATATTCAGAGAGGCTGCGACAACAGGGAGCAGTGTGGACTTGGAGGAGTACACATCGGCCTTTCATGGCTACATCTGGAACTGCATGGACAGTGTGACCACCTCCAAGACCATCACCATCAGGCCAAATCAGAAACCGTGGCTGACTGCAAAGGTGCGCTCCCTGCTGAGAGCCCGTGATGCTGCGTTCAAGGATGGTGATGCAGCAGCACTCAAAGCAGCCAGAAAGAACTTGTCAGTGGGAATAAAGAGGGCCAAGTCCACATATGCTCTCAAGATCCAAGGCCATCTTAAATCCAATGACCCACAGAGCATGTGGAGGGGCATCAGATGCATCACTGACTACAAGAAGAGTGTAGTACAGTGCTCTGCAGACCCAGCACTCCCCGACACCCTGAACACCTTCTACCCCCGCTTTGAGGCCTCCAACACCACCACTCCCTCCCGTCTCAGCCCCTCCCCCGATGAGCCATCAGTCATCAGCATAACAACAGGAGAAGTGAGAAAAGCGCTGCAGAAGATCAACCCCCGGAAGGCCCCAGGCCCTGATGGCCTACCAGGCAGGGTTTTGAAGGACTGTGCACACCAGCTGTCTGAAGTCCTGGCAGACATATTCAACATCTCTCTGTCCCAGGCCAGAGTTCCACCATGCCTCAAGACATCAAAAATCATCCCTGTGCCAAAGATCTCTGCACCATCATGGCTCAATGACTACAGGCCAATTGCACTCACCCCTGTCACCAGTAAGTGCTTTGAGAGGCTGGTGATGAGGCGCCTGAAGCAGACTATTGACGTGGCTGTGGACTCTCACCAGTACGCCCACAGGCGGAACCGGTCTACAGCTGATGGCATCTCCACCGTGGTACACCAGGCCCTCTCTCACACAGAGAACAAGGACTCCTATGTGAGGCTGCTGTTCCTGGACTTCAGTTCTGCATTTAACACCATCATCCCGCAGAAATTGGTGTCCAAGCTGGCTGAACTAGGAGCCCCCTCGTCACTGTGCAACTGGGTCCTGAATTTCTTGACGGGGAGACCACAGAGTGTCGGCATTAACAGCATCTCCTCATCCACCATCATCCTGAACACCGGCTCGCCCCAGGGATTTGTGCTGAGCCCATTGCTGTACACACTGATGACCTTCGACTGCAGAGCTCAGCACGAGAACAATCTTGTTGTTAAGTTTGCAGACAACACAGCGGTGGTCGGACTCATCAACCATGGTGACCCGACAGCATACAGGTGAGAAGTGGAAGACCTGACACGGCGGTGCGGAGACAACAACCTCATCCTGAACATACAGAAGACCAAGGAGATGGTTGTAGACTTCTGCAGGTCTGCCCCCACCAGCCCCTCCCCCCTCTACATCAATGGAGCAGCTGTGGAGATTGTGCCCTCCATCAGGTACCTTGGAGTCCACCTCTCTGACACCCTCACCTGTCGCACCAACACCTCAGCTGTCATCAGGAAAGCCCATCAGCGCCTCTATGTCCTGAGGAAGCTAAGAAGGGCAGGACTGAACACTGATGTCCTCAGGGCCTTTTACAGCTGTGCGGTGGAGAGTGTCCTGACCTCCTGCCTCTCTGTGTGGTATGGTGGCTGCACGGTGGCAGAAAAGAAGGCGCTGCGGCGGGTGGTGAAGTCTGCACAAAGAACCATCGGGTGCAGCTTACCACCGATTGGAGACATTTACACCACCAGATGCAGGGACAGAGCCACCTGCATCCTCCAAGACTCCACCCACCCTGCACACAAACTGTTCTCTCCCCTGCCCTCTGGAAGGAGGCTGCGCAGCATCCGGGCAAAAACATCCAGACTAAAAAACAGCTTCTACCCGGATGCAGTCAGACTGTTAAACAGCTCCACATCCATCATTGCACTCTGAACTGTAACCTGCATATGTCACTTTAATGTCACTACTCACTTTAAAATGCTGCTGCTGGCCCTGTGCCCTGTATATACTGTATATAGTATATATGTCCATTTGTTTTGTTTCTGTGTATATTGTATAGGTGTATATGTGTGTGTATATACATATGTTTATCTATGTATGTGTATATATATATATATATATATATATATATAGATACAGACATTTAGCATCTTAGTAATGTTTACTTTTTATTAGTATTATGTTGAAGGTCATTATTATTATTATTTTTATCTTATCTTTAATATCTTTTATAAGCTACACCAAGACCTGAGAATCTGCATTTCGTTCGTCCTGTAAGGGGTCGAATGACAATAAAGAAGTCTGAGAAAAACTGCTGATGGTTTTTGCAGAACAAAAAAGCAAACCTTTTTGGTGTTTTGAGCAGTACAAACAAGATTATGCCTCAGATGTCGAGAGGTGGTAGCTGGACTCTTAACTGTTATGTCATATTCAAATAAACTGTTTTAATTAAAATTGTCAAATCAGTAGATGAGTTAAAATCATATATATTATTTAATGAATGTCATGTAAAAAGTCATGTATTTTAACAGTATCTGTATTCTTTAACTGCCTTAGACCATAATGAAAGCTTCTCCTTTAAGTCAACAAATGTGTGCTGCGTTTTGAGGACAGCAGGGTACATTTAGGTGACTGTGCAACAACTGATCTTGATATGGCAGAAAATCAACAGCAACAATGCTGCTCAAATCCCTTTGATGTGATAGCTTGATATGTTGCTGGTAGGAATAAAGTTTATTTCTTGCATACTTGGAGTTTTCCCAAGCAGCATGGCAAGTCAGACGGACCTGTAATTAAAAACTAATTTTCATGTTCTGATCTTGAAATAAGTAGAAGTGAAATGCCATTGTGTCATATCTTAATATGATGTGTCATTTGTACCTTTAAATATAGAAGGATTGAGACGGAAACACTGTCAGATTGATACAGTCATATAAACAGCTTTATCTGCAGAGAACCCACTATTTTCAATAAAACCACTCTGTTGTTCCTTCCCAGCTGAGGAAATCTTATGGAAATGTCTACAGTCTGTTCATCGGTCCTAATCCAGCTGTCGTGATCAATGGGGTGAAGGCCATGAAGGAGGCTATGGTGACCAAGGCGACTGATTTTGCTGGACGACCTCAAGGCCTGTTTATTAATGATATCACCCACAGAAAAGGTAGAATGGACATTGTATGTCATACCATGGGTGCAGCCTTTGTTTAAACATTGGGGACAACTAATAAGTGATTACATCAGTTTTCTCTTCCTTCAAGTCAATATGTAGTAGATGCACCTTTTGCCACAACATTGAACCTCTGCTGATAGGTTTCGATCAGCCATTTCAATTTTACCCCATTCTTCTTTACAAACCTGTTCAAGCTCTGTCAGGTTGCTTAGGGATCAAGAATGAATAGCCCTTTTCAAGTCCAGCCACAAATTCTCAGTTTGACTGATCTCTGACTGGGCTCTGACTCTTTAAACAAAAATTATTTACATATATGTTTTTTTGTTTGTATCATATTTTATACACTGGGCATTATCTGCAATTCAGGCAATAACAGAATCTTACATCTATAACATCTATGTCTTTATACATCATTATACAAAGTTTTTACGATATGGTGACGCAACAAGTCTCAGAAATGTATGTATGAAATATGATATCCATGGCATTATAGGGTTAAACTATTTTGTGTAGCTTTGGCTGTATGCTTTGAGTCACTGTCTTGCTGGAAAACAAATCTTCCCCAAGTTACACTTCTCTTGCAGACTGCTGAAGGCTACCCTTCAGGTTTCCCTATACTTTTTTGCATTTATTTACCCCCTAGCCTCCCAGGGCCTGTTGCCGAGAATTATGATGCTGCCACCACCATGCTTCATGGTGAGGAGGTGCATTTGTGACGATGTGTAGTGTTGTCTGCTAAAGTTGATGTCTAGTCTGACAGACAAAAAATTTTAGTCTCATAATACAATATTCTTTTTACAGATGACTTCAGTGCCTCCCACATGCCCTATGGCGAACTCTACGCAAGATTTAATAAAGGCTTTTGTCAACAGTGGCTATCTCTTTAACATAGTCATAGGTCTTTTGGTGGCCTCCCTCACTAGTCACTCTAGAGCACAGTTTCTCACTTGCTGTGGATGGTTTGCGCTAGGTAGATTTTCAAATGCGCCATATTCCTTCCATTTAATGATGGATTCTGTACTCCAAGGTATGTTCAGTGATTTGGAAATTTCAATCCCCTGACTTATGCTTTTAACAGACCTTGTCACAGATTGCTTGGAGTGTAGTTATAGCCAGGAGTACCAATTCACCAGTAACTGGACCTTCCAGATACAGGCGTCTCCATGTTACAATCATTGTGACACTTTCACTGCACTAAGATGATCTCTATTTAAGGACCTGTCTGACTTGTAGTGAGTGTCACTTTAAACAGGATGAATACCAATGCAGTCACATATTTTACGTTCATATTATTATTAATTTACTTTGTAGAAATCTGTTTTCACTTTGACATTAGTCTTTTTGGCTTATGTTAATTTAATTCGACATAAGCCAAATTAAATTGATCATGATTTAGTGCTGAAAAGCAATAACGGGAACCTTCTAGAGGGGATAAAAAGCAGATGTTCTCTGGAATGGAATAGTCATGACAGTGATATTTTGAGAAACATTACATTAAATCATTCTTAAACAGTTTGTGCTGCTACATCGTTTGCAGGAGTGATTCTGGTAGATTACGGCACGATGTGGAGGGAACATCGTCGCTTTGCTCTGATGACTTTGAAAAACTTTGGTCTGGGGAAGAAATCAATGGAGGAGAGAATTCACGGCGAGCTTCAATACACCATTAAAACACTGGAAAAAAGCATCGGTATGTCATCTTTGGGTGCACACAGTTGAAATTTTGCATTGCGCTCATGTTTCTGTAATGTTCTTTTGTGCTGTTGTACAAATGTTAGTTTGCATTTTGTCTTTTACAGGCAAAACTGTGAGTCCTCAAGTGATGTTTCATAATGCGGCTTCTAACATCATCAGTCAGGTCCTTTTTGGTAAACGCTACGAGTATGACGATGACTTTATCAGAGTAACTGTTCGGTGCTTCACTGAGAACTCCAAAATAACCAATGGGCCATGGGCAATGGTGAGTGAAAGCATGTTTTTGAGGTCATTAACCTGTAGAAATATTACAAAGGGTAAACCATGCTTACAGGTATTATGTGTAAAAAAAAAAAAGTCAAGCAATTTGCAAGTACTGCATCAGTGAGAACAGGTGAACAGACAAAAGGTGGCTGGTGATCCAACAATGAACAAGTATTCATCAAAATAAAACAAAGATATGGGAGGCGGAAGAGACACAATTATCACATCAGTACTCTTTTATTCTTGTCATTTGAAGGAAAGAACTGAGAATAAAATTCACAAGGATTCATGCCATGAAGCAGAATCTAAATATTTGGATTCAGATATATTACTAATGAGTTTTTCTTTACAGCTTTATGATTGTTTTCCCTTTATTCGCAACCTGCCACTACCCTTCAACAAGGGCTTCAGGAATGTTGAGGTAAAATGACTCAAACCACAAACATGCTTTGTAAGGTTCAATGCATATACTCATACGCGCACATACAGATTTTTATTGATGACTTCTGTTTTTTTCTAAGACTCTGAGGAATCTTTTAATTTGTATGATGAACGAGCACAAGAAGACCAGAGTCCCTGGTGACCCACGACACTTTGTAGACTGCTACCTGGATGAAATAGAAAAGGTGTGTGACAACAGTCAGGTTGCCTTTGTCGACTCCAGAATAAATATTGACTGTGGTTAAATAAATTATGTCAAATTCATATTTGTATTTGTCTGAATTCATTGTAGTCATGAGCTGAGTCTTTTCACCTCCCATAGTGTGTCAGTACTGTATAATTACATGTTTATGTTACTTACATCTGTCTTACTAAGGTCATTCTTCTTTTTTAGAGACCAGATGATCCTTCATTTTCAGAAGATCAGCTCATCATGTATGCTATAGAACTTCACTTTGCTGGGACTGACACGACCTCCAACACGCTGCTAACTGGTTTTCTTTACTTTATGAACTACCCACACATACAAGGTATAACTGCACACGTAATCCTTCGTTTGTCCTTTATTTCATTGGCTTTGTAATCCAACTGTTGTCTTAATGAAATGTGTCTCCATTCATCTGTTAAATTTTGTGCCGAGGAATACTTTGAAAGTCAAAACAGAACAGGTGTTTTCACAGAACACATCAACCCACACTCACTTCCATACCTACAAAAAACAGGCTTCAAGAGCTCCATTTGATCCTTTGGTCAATTTTCACAACAGATCCTACTTGACTGGTGCTGACAAAAATAGCTGGAGACAGTCGTCCAATTCTTTGAAATCAACAGTGTCAAATTACAAAAGAGAAGCTTGTGTGTTATCTTATTATTCGTACATTCAAAAATGCCCCCATTATCAGTTCATCATTTTGTTCAATATGGAAAGGAAAATGTGATGTTGTCTTGCCCCCTCAGAACGATGTCAGCAGGAGATTGACCAGGTGTTGGAAGGGAAGGATCAGGCCAGTTTTGAGGACAGACACAAAATGCCCTACATGCAGGTACTGTACTGATCAGTCAGATTTAATGTGTGCGTCTGGGCTTCAGTGTCAAGTCAGTTAAGAGCCTGCATTGTTTTCCTTCTGCTCTGAATCTGACAAATCGTAAGAAAATGTTGTCCAAACCTCTCTTCATCCAGGCTGTGATCCATGAGGTGCAGAGGATTGCCAACACTGTTCCACTCAGCGTCTTCCACTGCACAACTAAAAACACAGACCTGATGGGATATTCTATTCCGAAGGTAAGAGAAAACTGGTTAAATAGGTTTCTGCAACAGAGACAACAAAATGAAGAGTCTCCTTTATGACTTTTGTTCTTTTGGTTCATTTTCTCCTCAGGGTACATTGATCATTCAGAACTTGACCTCACTGCACGATGAGGAGGGACAGTGGAAATACCCTCATGAATTCAACCCTGAAAACTTCCTTAATGACCAGGGAGAGTTTGTTAAATCAGACTCCTTCATGCCTTTCTCTGCAGGTACAAGAGCATAAACACTGTATCACACTTGGAGTGGCAGACACAGATAGGATGAGTCTAATCAAACTGTTGCAGATGACTCTGAGGGGCTTTTTATTCCTCAGGTCCTCGGATGTGTCTCGGAGAGGGTCTGGCTCGTATGGAGCTCTTCCTCATCATGGTGACTCTGCTGAGGAAGTTCAAGTTCATCTGGCCTGAGGATGCAGGAGAGGCAGACTTCACTCCAGTCTATGGGATCACTTTGACCCCCAAACCCTATCGTATGAAGGTCCAGCTCAGGTCATCAGCGTAAAGTGGTTTTAACTTACCCAGCAAAAACAATGCAGATGAATTCAGATGTACACAGAGTAAAACCTTTAAAGCAGATAATAGTTAGCTGGACAAGCACACTTATGGACACGTGGTGACATATCATTAGTTCATTAATCAGTTACTCTATTCTATTAATGTACATTGCACCACACTGGATATCATATTAATTCAAAGAAAAGAACCCTCCTTGTCTTATGTTTAAGTGAAACAAGATACAGTTGTGAACAAAAGTTCACACACACTTATAAAAAAAGGAAAATTCTGTATATCATGATAGTCTTGAGTTTCCAGTCACTCCAATAATGTTTAAGTGTCTTCAAATAAATGATTGACAATGCATCTTTGCCACACAAAAACTATCATGCGTTTTGGTTCTTTTGTAGATTATTAGGTCTTCTGGAAATATGACAAAATATGCTGAGTCAAAAATATGCATTCAACAACTTAAACAATCAGTTTGGGTGTTGTAGAAAACTGTTAATCAGATTTTACTTAGTGGTGTGGCCTTTTTACTTCTTTTGACTGATTACGATTCACTACAGCTGCTGACTCCTCTGAGCTGATTTTAATAGGGATCATTTGATACACTCAACAGACTCGGCCACAAATGCTACAGTGGGAAAGTGAGGAGATCAGCACAGTTCTGAAAAAGAAAGTTATTGGATCCATTTCAAAGTAGCTACACATCCCAAAATCAACTGTACAAACAATAGTAAGTATAACATGCATGGTAAAGTTGTGTCAATGCCACGATCAGAAAGTCGTGGCAGTGCCTTTATGATTGTGCTGCTGCTGATCACATGGACAAAGAAAAGACCTTTTGAAGGAAAGTTCTGTTGTCACATGAAACAAAATGAGTTATTTGGCCATGAGAAATATGTTTGGAGGAGAAAAAATTAGGTCTTTAACTTCAAGAACACCAAACCAACCACTAAGCATGGCGGTGGAACTATTATGCTCTCAGGCTTGTTTGCTGCCCATGCCCTGTTGCTTTACACAAAGCCAGCAAAAAAAGAAAAAGAATTACCTCTGTTGTGGAAATCTGGATGAGTCCTAGCAAGAACCGTAAAGGTGCAATAGTATTTGTCTTTGTATTTTATTGAAGAATAAGGACTAACAATGAATAATAAAGGAGAAATTCAGAGTAAATATTTCAGCTGAAGGGCAGAGCGCCAACACCAGGCTCATGTTCAGAGATCTGACCCAAATGAAAACAACAAATGCAAACCTGTCGTTAAAATCTGTCCTTCAAACAGCACAGCGTCACCTTTATCATGAAGACAGACTCCTCAGCAAAGGAGTCTCACGGTGTTACCGTTATTAGACAATGGTGCTTGACGATCACAATGTAATAACATGCCATAACAAAATAGACATTCAGAATGAAGGTCTATTATGTGCTCTGATTAACACTCATGTCCAGACTTGTTGGTAATAGTCACATTACTAATACAATTCATCCATCATCTATACACCGCTTATGAGTGCACAGAACCAAGTAAACCAAAACTGGTGTCTCAAAACACACATTACAAAAAAAGGACACAGGACATGAATCACCACTGCTCAGTGGCAGACACTAATATCTAATCACCAAATCTGAGATCTTGGACATGTTATTGAAGGACTACAATTGTTACGTGGGTTGAAACACACCTTTACGGTCAAAAAACAACCTTTTTAAATTAGCAAGTTTCCTCCCATGTGCTCACCAGGCACACCACCATTTTGGAAGTGATGTCATGTGGACAGCAATTCACATCCTGTCACATGACTTCACCAGTATGTGAAGTGGATGTCACTTTGGGACCTCATCAGTTAAATGAAGGAATAAATGTCTTTTAGGAACGTCCCAGAATATTTAAAGGGTGTGTCACCTGTGTCACCATGGGTCCTTATACAAACACAAAGATGTTCAAGTAAATATAACCCAAGAAACCAAAACCAATAAACACAACCCCAATTCAAATAATGCTTAAATGACTAGATATTAACCCTGAAAGTAAGTAGAAAATACCCATATTTAAAGCACCTAAAATAAATTAAATACTTTTTAAAGCACTGTGCAATGATGATTGTATCCTTACAGCTTCAACAGCTTATAACTTCTGTTACACAAAATACAAAATACACAAAAAATTATAACTATCAAATTACCATTAGCTTTTAAAATACACCACATTTTTGCCTGTTCTTTTACTCACATGATATTAAATATAGGACATGTTAACTGGCATTTTAATCACATGACTTTTGAAATACATTACATTTCAACCTGAATTTAAACACACGAATAGTTCACAGCTCACAACAACTCCAGTGCAAGCTGCAAAGACACAGAAAAGAACTGAAAGCTCACCGGCTCCTTCTTCCTTCTTTGAAACAAGCCTTAATCTTGCAGTCTCCTTTTCCTGGTCCAGACTCTCCAACTATTGTCTCTCACACAATGCTCACTTCTCGCTGTCCTTTGTGTGAGTGCCTCCTCCTGATTACCAGATCACCTGGTGCATTTAATCAGCCACACCCAGACGTGATCTTTACACACACACACACACACATCTTACATCTTCTGCAGATGTGAGATGGCTGTAGTGGCTTGGCTGGAGGTGGAGGCTAGAGAGTGATGGGCCAATCAGACGGGTCAGGAGGCGGGGAGGACAAAGAGTGCAGTGCAGGTCTTCAACTCCAGGCTAATCAGCTGGGATGACTGGCTCACACAGGCCATCATGACACACGATGCTTCAAAAAGTCCACCACAGAAGTGGGACGGCACACTGACACCTGTGGCTGTAACAATATTTACTTCTTAAAAGACAGAATTAGGCCAGAAGTGCCATCAGATTGATACAGTCATATTAGCAGCTTTATCAGAATTTAACCTTGTATTTGCAATAAAACCACTTGTTCTTATCAATAATTGTACAGTGTCTTATTTACTTTGAACTTCCTTGTAGTGATGTTATTATTGACCTTTCTTAGTGTTTTTATTGGTATTACATGTTGATCTTTTCCACAGTGAGTACAGCATGAAACATACATCCAACAAAGCCTTGTCAAAGCCTGTAAATAATTCTAGGAAAAAGACAAAACATGTTTAAAAGTGAACTTATTCAATAAAAAATGTGATCACTTCAGTGAAGTCAGAGGAAAGACTCAGCTGGAAGCAACAACATAAATCTTAGCTCCTGTCAATGGCTAATCATTACAGTGATCTAATGATGCTTACACTTGCACTCAGGGACTGTAAATGCATTTATTGTTCCCTTCACCGACTGTTGAATATCGGTGAACTTAACTGAGCTGGGGTGGTTGAGGTCACTGAGAACTTTCATGAACTGTTGTGAACTTGCATAATCATAGTGACTCAGCAGCATCGTGGCTCCAGTTGTTTGTATAGTGGTTGCTTAATACGGCTTCAGTATAAAGTTGTAAAGAAGGTAAAGCAAACTAAAGTTACCAAATGGCTGCAACAAATTTCTATAATTGTAAGGTAAAAACGTGGTTTAAAGCAAGTTATAGAATGTTTGATATGTTCGATATGGTCAGAGATGAGAAATGCATGACCTGCCACGGCAGAGTAACACTGCTCTCTTCAATGTTAACTGTGTTTCTGAGGTGGGTGAAGGGATTGGAAGTGAAGCTGCTTTAGAGGTGGTTGTCCATGGTGCTGATCACATGTCTTTCAGTAAATCTCCTAAATTAGATTTGCTTCATGAATCGTCTTTAATGGAACAATTACAGTTCAAGTGACAGTAAACACAGACACTAACAACTCGCCTCCTCTTGGTCTGAAAGGTCACCTGTGTATGTTTGATATCATCACTTATCTTCATACAGAGAGACAAAGTACACATTAAGAGGAGGCGAGGCTCAGGGCAGCGACACCCTTTAAAAGCTGGTGAGCAACTTACTCTTTCCAGGTTAATCCAATCCATCCCATCATGTTTGTCTCAGTTATTCTGCTGTTGCTGTGCGTTTGCTTCATCATCCTCCAACTCAGGCCCAAGAGGCCCAAGAACTTTCCACCAGGACCTGCTGCTCTGCCCATACTGGGGAACCTTTTCCACCTGAGCCTTCAGAACCCCTTGGAGGACCTGAAGAGGGTAAGAAACATGGTGCAGTGACCACAGGATCAGTGCTGCTCCTGTTGCTTTATGTGATTGCATAATATGTCATAGATAAACAGTTGACTGCTTGCAAACTTGGAGCAACATGGTGGGTCATGCACAGTGGACTTTTCTACCCCCTTTTTAACCTTTATTTTACCAGATTAAAGCGTCTGAGAAGTTTTTCTTTTTTGCAAACATGACCTGGACAAGATGCACCAGCAAGAACAAATACACATATAAAACCACAGACACAAAAAGACATAGAAACATTAACTTAAAACAAAAGTATACAGGTCAACAAGTGAGAAGCATGAAAATCAACCATATGCCTGTGAGTGAAAAAGTGTGCATAAGATGTAGGAAAGTGTGTCTATATGTATGTATATGTGTAAGTAAAGATCCAAAGTGATATGCAGGAGCAATAGTCGACTACAATCTGTTGGAGTTTGAGTGTGAAGGTGGTGGGTGGAGTCAAAGTTGTGAGTTTGAGGCTGTTTTGTAAGGTGTACCAGTAGTTAGCTGCTGCAAAGCAAAAGGAGTTATGGCCAAAAATAGTAGAAGTATTGGGGATGATGAGCTTGATGTATTCACTTGACCTTGTACGACATGAATTATAGACGAGGTGAAGAAGAGAAGATAGATAGAGAGGTGTCTTGCCCAGAACTGACTTGTAAACAAAATGAAACCAGTGATGAAGCTGCCAGGTGTCAGTAACGAGTGTGGAAGAGTGGTTAGTGGCAAAGCGGATGGCTGAGTGATAAAGAGTGTCCAGTTTTTTGAGTGCAGTGTTTGAGGCCATTTTGTAGATGATGTGGCTGTAATCCAAAATTGGTCATCTTGAAGAGGTTTGGCAGCATGAGTGAAGGAGGCTTTGTTGTGGACGAGGAAAGTTAGTCTGGCTTTGACTTTGGTCTGAAGGTTCTAGCCAGAAGCCCAGACACTTAAAGGATACTCCACAGGCCCAGCCATCTGCACAGCTGATCGTGACAAGGTTGGATGCAACATTCCTCCTGTCAGTGATGATGCATTTGGTCTTACTGATGTTAAGACAGAGGTTGTGATAGGACTGCTCAACACAAGTAAGGCTGAGCGTCATTAAATGCCTGCTGTGATCTGAGGACACATATACTCATAAATTTGCAGGATGTGGATTGAAAAGTGCCATATCAGAGTGCAGTGCCACTACAGATGATCATCGTTAATTCATGCCCATGTAGGCAAAAGTAAAATGCAGTGGTGCCACATCTTAGTATGATGTGACTATTTACGCCTTAAAATACAAGAGAACTAAGACTAAAACACAGCAAGATTGATGCTGTCATATAAACAGCTTCATCAGCATTTACCCTTGTATCTGCAATAGTTTTGTTTTAATCTTTTTTAATTATTGGCCATGTTCCTCTTGAGGTCAAACAACTGATTAACCCATTTAAAGGTAATTTCTGTCTAAAGGTATGATGCATGCATTTTAACCACTGACTTGTTGTTTCCTCCCAGCTGAAGAAGTCTTATGGAAATGTCTACAGTCTGTTCATCGGTCTTAATCCAGTTGTCATCATTAATGGGGTGAAGGCTATGAAGGAGGCTATGGTGACGAAGGCTGTTGATTTTGCTGGACGACCTCAAGACCTGTTTATTAATGATGCCACAAGGAGAAAAGGTAAAGTAGACTTTATATGTCACACCTTGGGTGCAGCTTTCATTTAAACACTTGAGGTAACTCATTAAACAAGATTTGGACATTGAAACACTTCATTTTCTATGTTCTGGTGTATTTTTATGCACCAATTTATGGTAAAAATGTTGTTATTTATGTCAAGAAAACACCAAATTGAGGCACCAGGTGAGAATTCAAATAAAAATGGAATATAAAGCAATAAGACTCTCAAGCACTCCTGTAGGTCAACTTTTTGTCATTTAATATTGGCCTTGCTGAGACAATACACACACACAGGCATGATTTACTAATGACATTTATTTAATTTCCAAACCTCAGGACTTTAATAGCTCAAAACCTTCAAGAGTTAATGGTTCAAATCCTTCTGCACATTCAAAACGTTTCACACATGTCTGTGTTTCAGACAGATTTTTAGGAGTTATGAACATCTTGGCAATGATATTGAAGCTAACTGAAAATACAACATATATTGGCCAGAACAGATTAAAACATAAATTTAATCTAAAAGAAAATTAGACCTTGT
This sequence comes from Dascyllus trimaculatus, assembly GCA_024666655.1. Classification (NCBI taxonomy): domain Eukaryota; kingdom Metazoa; phylum Chordata; class Actinopteri; family Pomacentridae; genus Dascyllus; species Dascyllus trimaculatus. The sequence continues at coordinate 9,950,895 of CM045448.1, read as the reverse complement.
CAAAATCTGTAAATAATTCTGAGTATAAGTCATAGGACAGATGGTGTAAGATGACATTTCACAACAAAAAAACTGACCAAATACATGAAGTATGTCAATAATATGTTTCTAAAAAAGTGTGGTGATGATGTAAGTGAATTTATATTTCTATTGTTAATTCAGTAAATAAAGTGTACACAAGGAAAAGCCTCAGGTTATAAAGTACATAACAAGGCACTAGGGAGAGATTCGATAATTAGAAGGGATTGAAGGCAGACATGCTCTGGAATAGAACTGCAATCCCAGTAATATTATGAAATACACCGATCAGCCACAACATTATGACCACTGACAGGTGACGAGAATAACATTGATCATATTGGTATTATGAGGTGTTCTGCTGGAAAACCTTTGATTTTGGCATCCATGTTGATGAGACTTAGACACCCAAATAAACATTGTCCCACAAGCACACTCCCTCATGCAAATGGAATATCCCAAATGTCAATGGCCTACTACCCGCAGGAAAATTCACCCCACCACATGGCAAAAACATCAAACATTCAGGAACATCCTGACAAACATGACAATGTCCCAACATGTTGATTTGACCTCCAAACTTCCTACACCCCATTCTGATCAAGCATCAACAGGATGCTGTGGAACAAGTTTGATTGACAGAGGCCCCACTGCACAAGCCAGAGTACCCAAAAGATCCACTGCCAATGTCCTGGTTCCAGACCCCATAGGACACCCTGAGAGGTCCTCTTGTCAATGCCCAATGGTTCAGAGCATTTTTGAGCACATGACGGGGACCAACACAATATTAGTCAGGTCATAATGTTAAGCCTGATTGGTGTATGTGACATTAAATTAGTCTAACTGTTTATGTGCTTCACCTGTTGCAGGAGTGGTTATGATAGATTATGGCCCTAATTGGAGAGAGCACCGTCGCTTTGCTTTGATGACCATGAGGAATTTTGGTATGGGGAAGAAATCAATGGAGGACAGGATTCATGATGAGATTCAATACACCATCAAAACACTGGAAAAGAGCATTGGTGCGTCATCTATGGGTCTACACAGCTGAGTTTTGCATTGTGCTATTGTGTCTGTAATGTTCTTTTGTGCTGTTGTGTAAATGTTAGTTTACACTTTGTCTTTTACAGGCAAAACTGTGAGTCCTCAAGTGATGTTTCATAATGCAGCCTCCAACATCATCAGTCAGGTTCTTTTTGGTAAACGCTACGAGTACGACGATGAGTATATCAAAGTAACTATTCGGTGCTTCACTGAGATTGCCAAAATAACCAATGGACCATGGGCAATGGTGAGTGAAAGCATGTTTTTGAGGTCTTAACCTTCCCTATCTGTCTCTGCAGCTTATGACAACCTGCAGACTCCAAACAAATTGAAAAAAATTCATAAATCAATCAATCAATAGGCCACAGACTGTGACTAAATGTGCAGGTAGAATTCCAAAATTAAATCCAGAATGGACTTGCAGTTCTCCTTGAACTTCTTAAGAATGATTTCAGCTGTATTTTCTGTGCCAATTAAGCCATTCAAAGAGAATAACTGAGGACAAAATAGTCTATCCATCCATCCACTTATCCATTCATTATCTTCCGCTTTTTCAACGCCGGGTCACGGGGGCAGCAGTCTAAGCAGAGAGGCCCCGACTTCCCTCGCTTCAGACACCTCCTTCAGCTCCCATCAGGAGAGCTGAAGGAGGCTTACTTGGAAACACCCCGAGATGTTTCCAAGTAAGCCTAGAGACATAGTCCCTCAAGCGTGTCCTAGCTCTACCCCGAGGCTTCCTCGCAGTGGGACATGCTGGGAACATCTCCCCAGAGAGGCGTTCCGAAGGATTTGGGACAGATGTCCAAGCCACCTCAAGTGACCCCTCTCGATGTGGAGAAGAAGCGCTCTACTCCAAGCTCTTCCCTGGTGACCGAGCTCCTCACCCGATCTGGAAGGGTGCGCCCAGCCACCCTGCAGAGGAGACTCATTTCAGCCGCTTGTATCCGGGATCTCGTTCTTTCGGTCAAGACCCAAAGCTCATGATCATAGGTGAAAGTCAGAACTTAGTTTGACCGGTAAATAGAGAGCCCTGTCTTTTGGCTTAGCTCCTTCTTCACCACAACAGACCGGTACAGCAACTGCATTACTGCAGAAGCTGCACCGATCCGCTTGTCAATCTCACGCTCCATTCTCCCCTCACTCGTGAACAAGACCTCAAGATGCTCGTGAACAAGACCTCAAGATACTTAAACTCTTCCAATTGGGGCAGGGTCTCTCCACCGACCTGGAGAGGGCAAGCCACCTTTTTCCAGTCGAGAACCATGATCTCGGATTTGGAGGTGCTAATCCTCATCCTAGTCCTTCACACTTGGCTACAAACCATCCCAGTGTATGCTTGAGGTCCAGGCCTGATGAAGCCAAAAGGACCACATCATCCGCAAAAAGCAGAGATGGGATCCTGTGGTTCCCAGACCCCCTGGCTGTGCCTAGAAATTCTATCCATAAAAGTTATGAACAGAACCGGTGACAATGGGCAGCCCTGCCGAAGTGCAATGTGCACTGGAAACAGGTCTGACTTACTGCTGGCAATGCGAACCAGGCTCCTGCTCCAGTTGGCTACAGCAACTTAGCAAAGGGCCCCAGACCCCATACTCCTGGAGCATCCCCCACAGGATGCCACGACGGACACGGTCGAATGCCTTCTCCAAATCCACAAAGCACATGTGGACTGGTTGGGCGAACTCCCATGAACCCTCGAGTCTGTCCAGCATCCTCCCCTGCCAGCGCATCCAACTCACCGCCAGGTTGTGATCGGTTGACATCTAAGCCCCTCTCTTTGCCTGAGTGTCCAAAACACGTGGCCGGAGATCAGATGACACAACTACAAAGTCAATCATCGCCCTCTGGCCTAGGGTGTCCTGGTGTCATGTGCACTTATGGACACCCCTGTGCTCGAACTTGGTGTTCATTATGGACAGACTGCAACTGGCACAGAAGCCCAATAACAGAACACCGCTAGGGTTCAGATTGGAGAGGCTGTTCATCCCAACCACCCCCCTCCAGGTCTCACTGTCGCTGCCCACGTGAGCGTTGAAGTCCCCCAGTAGATCAATGGAGTCCCCAGTCTGAGCACTGTCCAGCAACCCTCCCAGGGACTCTAAGAAGGCCAGGTACGATGCACTGCTGTTTGGCCTGTAGGCCAAGACAACAGTCAGAGACCTGTCACCTACCCGAAGGGTAAACCCCAACACGTGGCAGCTGAGCTGTGGGGCTGTGAACAAGCCCACACCAGCCCGCCGCCTCTCACCATGGGCAACTCCAGAGAAGTGGAGAGTCCAGCCCCTCTCTAGGATCTGGGTTCCAGAGACTGAGCTGTGCATGGAGGTGAGCCTGACTATATCGAGACGGTACCTCTCAACCTCCCGCATAAGCTCAGGCTCTTTCCCCTCCCCAGTGAGGTGACGTTCCATGCCCCAACAGCTAGAAGCTGTGTCTGGGGATTGGGTCGCCAAGGCCCCCACCATCGACTGCCATCCAATCCACATTGCACTCGGCCCCTGCAGTTCTCTCTGCAGGTGGTGGATCCACAGGAGGTTGGTCCCACGTCATCCATTCGGGCTGAGCCCAGCCAAGCCCCATGTGCTAAAGCCCGGCCACCAACCCCAGGCCTGGCTCCAGGGTGGGGCCCTGGCTGCGCAATACCGGGCGATGTCACGGTCCTTTTTATTGTTCTTTCCTTAAGGGCTTCTTGAACTGATTTTAGTCTGACCCGTCACCTAGGACCTGTTAGCCTTGGGTGACCCTACAGGGGCATAAAGCCCACGACAACATAGCTCCCAGGATGAATCGGGCACTCAAACTCCCCCACTATGATATTGTAGCAGTTACATGGGGAGGATCAAATCATCTGTTCACAACAATTCATGCCCAGAAGCAAAATATGAATATTTAGATTCAGATAAATTAATGATTTCTCTTTCGTTACAGCTGTATGACACCTTCCCCTTTATTCGTAACCTGCCACTGCCTTTCAGAAAGGTCTTTGAGAATGATGAGGTAAAAATCATTGTAACTACAGCCATATATTACAACGGTCAACACATATACTCTAATATGTGTCAATGAAAAGAAACAGTGTAAACTCATATAAACCCTGAGTGATGACTTGTGTTTGTTTTTTTGTAGACTTTGACTGGTCTTATTCATGTCTTGCTGGCTGAACACAAGAAGACCAGAGTCCCTGGAGAGCCACGAGACTTAGTTGATTGCTATTTGGATGAAATGGATAAGGTTTTACTATTTCAGATACTGTGGTGTGAATAAATATGTGTTGTGTTTGAATGAATTATAAGAAATTCCTAATTTGCACTTGTTTCAATTCATTGTGGTCATGAGTTGACTCCTTTACTCTCCCATAGTGTGTATCAGTATAGTATAATTACATTTTTACCTCACTTGCATTTGTCTTACATAGATCACTCTTCTTTTTTAGAGACCAGATGATCCTTCATTTTCAGAAGATCAGCTCAACAGGTTTGCAGCAGATCTTCACTTTGCTGGGACTGACACAACCTCCAACACCCTGCTAACTGGTTTCTTTTACCTGATGAACAACCCACACATACAAGGTATAGCTGCACACGTAAATATGAGGCTTTTCTTTATTTCATTGGTTCTGTAATTCACCCATTGTCTTTATTAGAAATTAGAAAGGCTCTTCAAACCCTGGGCAGGTACATGGATTCCTTCAATGGATTCAGTGTTTCACCCCTTCTTTCAGTTTATGGCATGATACTAAGATTCTCATTCATTGTCTACATATGCAACTATGGATTGCAATCTGGTCTTGCAATGACACTGCAAATGCTACTTATCTGCATAATGTTAAATAATGGGGAACGTTGAACTCTAGAAAGTTGAATCTGATGCAATCAGCAGATGTGGGCACACAACATCAGCAAACAGAAGACATTACCGAGTACACAAATTTAAGAAGTACGTACAATATGAGGGCACATCAAGAAGTTCTTGTCCTCACTCCGAAAACAAGGCCTGTAACTCCTATTTTGGGGCATAACTGTGACTATAAAACCTTATATCACTGTCCACAAAAACTCAAATGTTTGTCATCATGTTTTTGCAAGTAGATGAAAGCTTCAAGCTGGCGTACTGTTGCTTCAGGACAATGAGTCCATCCACACAGCACGGGTTTTTGTGGACAATGATATAAGGTTTTATAGTATACAGTTATGCACCAAAATGGGAACTACACTTCTTGCTTTTGGGTGAAGTCGAAAACTTTCTGAAGTACTCAAATGGAAAACAGATTTAACTGATGGCATGAAAGATCATTAAACTCCATTCAAGTGTTCCACAAAGCCATGCAAGCACCTTACCATGCAACATACTAGGACCCTGAATGGAAAGCAGCCATTATTATGGATTTGTTTGACTTTTTGTTGACTATAGTACTTACTTATAACTGGCATGTATCATTCTGATATTTATTAACCTCTCTGTACAAAATACCAGTTCATGCTTCCCTGACCCTTTCATGTTTTGTTACAATCCTATTGTTTTGTGATATATGGAAAAGCAACATGAGATGTTATCTTGCCCACCTCAGAACGATGTCAGCAGGAGATTGACCAAGTGTTGGCAGGGAAGGATCGGGTCTGTTTTGAGGACAGACACAACATGCCTTACGTGCAGGTACTGTACTGTACACTGATCAGTTACATTTATTGTGTGCTTGGGGATGAGTGACATGTCTGTAAGATCATGCTGCTAAGTTAACTAAAGGTTGGAGATCATATAATCATACAGTAAATCTGTGGATTTGAAGATCCATTGTAATCACTGTACATTGCGGGCAGTTCCCCTTGCTGCAGCTGTATTGACCTGTGCTTTTGGGACTGAGCTTCTGAGACAAATGTTTAAACCTCTTTTTGTACAGGCCGTGAACCATGAGGTGCAGAGGATTTCCAACACTGTTCCACTCAGCGTCTTCCACTGTACAACTAAAGACACAGAGCTTGCGGGATATTCCATTCCGAAGGCAAGACGCAACTGGTTAAATGAGTTATTGTGATAAAGACAACAAAGTGAAGATCATCTTTTATCTGTGTAGATTCTTAGTCATCCAAGTCATGATAATAGAAGTTCAGTAGCAGGAAAGTGGACTTTTGGTTCTTGAAGACATTTGACATTCTTCAGTTGTAACTGACTAAAGAAGGGTCCCAGATACATATTCCAGGACAATCAGGTCCAAATAGGAGCATGTCAGGGAAAATGAACTGCCTTTTTGGACCGTGTTGTTTAGCATTGAGTAGGATGGATGCCTCAACATTGAAATTACCAGAAACCTACACACACAGACCAATACTTACTGCAACATAAACTGAAGACTATTAGAACTTTACAGCAAATTTAAAAAATAAGACATGCATAATATTAAAGCACTTAAAAGCTGTCACTATCCCAACTGGACCTTCATTAAGAGATCCACAAAAAGCGACACAACATCAAACAGGGAAAAATAAGAACAGGTAGAACAACATTCTCATACCTTATGTAGCTGGTGTGTCTAAGAAACTTTAGAGTGAGTAAACTTGTGGTATATCAGAGGCAGCTCTTTAGGACAAGGATAAACAGTCAACCTCCATCTCAACAATAGGGGACACCTCTTTGAGGTAGCACTGTTCACATTCCAGACAGAGACAATGGTTTGACAGAGGAATGAAGGAATCCATCTGTGGTAAATTGAAACAGCCATCTCTAAACAAAAGAGGTGATCCATGACACCACTTATCAGGAACTTATAACACAGTGACTACATCCCTCCCTAGAATGTTTCCCCACCATGAACACCTCCAGTCATCCATCACCTGGCAGTTTACACGTGATTTGTGTGAGTCTTGAGTTTTTAAGGGGCCATAAAGATATAAGTTGGTGGTGACGATATACACAGATCAGCCACAACATTATGACTTAGACACCCAAGTAAACATTGTCTCAGAACAAGCACACTTCCTCATATGGATGAAAATCCCAAATGTCAGTGGACTTTCCCCGCAGGAAAATGCACTCCACCACATGGCAAAAACATCAAACAATCAGGAACATGTTGAGGAACATGACAATGACCCAACATGTTGATTTGACCTCCAAACTTCCTAGAGCCCATGTCAGTGGAAAAAGTTTGATTGACAGAAGCTCCACTGCACAAGCCAGTGTACCCAAAATATCACATAAGGGGGACCAACACAATATTAGGCAGGTGGTCATCATGTTATGCCCTATCAGTGTATGTCTGGGACTCACCATCAATCTGAAGAAGCCTCTTGAATGAGCGGTAAAACGTCTTAAAAAACCAAAAAGTCAATTTCAGTTGCCTTCTACTCAACCACTGAAGAGCATCTTTAATACCATTTTTCTTTCATTTTCTCCTCAGGGTACGACGATCATCCAGAACCTGAGCTCACTGCACGATGAGGAGGGACAGTGGAAATACCCTCATGAATTCAACCCTGAAAACTTCCTTAATGACAAAGGAGAGTTTGTCAAACCAGAGGCTTTCATGCCTTTCTCTGCAGGTACAAGAACATAAAAACTGCATCACACTTGGAGGGGCAGACACCGGTTGGGTGAATCAAATCAAACTGGTGTCAATGACTTTGAGACTTTTTTTTTCATTCCTCAGGTCCTCGGATGTGTCTCGGAGAGGGTCTGGCTCGTATGGAGATTTTCTTCATGACGGTGACTCTGCTGAGGAAGTTCAAGTTCATCTGGCCTGAGGATGCAGGAGAACCAGACTACACTCCAGTCTTTGGGATCACTTTGTCTCCCAAACCTTATCGTATGAAGGTCCAACTCAGGTCTTTGTCGTAAAGAGATCTCATCCTTGAATTATTAAAAAACTGTGTGAGTCTTCTAATAAAAATAAAGTTTTTATTACTTCCAAACAAGATTTTAAACACGCTGGAGTGTATATTTTTCAGTATGTATTATTTGGAGCAAGATAGAAAACTATATTTTAGTGGACACTGGTCAACAAATGAACTCTAAGGCAACTCTAAGTCTTTTATTAGCTAATGGATCATGATGAAACATTCCCAATTCATTATTTGCATTTAGACAATTATTTTTTTCATGCAAATTTTCTGAACTGTTACATTTAAATATGCAGATAAAGTATTGTCTACACAACTAGAACAACAGCACTCGTAACTATATTAAATTCTTTTTAATATAGTTACGAGTCGCATTTGACATTAAGACATCAGGACATACAGTCTGTTATTTCTGTTTCCTTTGTAAGATAGCAAAAAAGACAAATAAAGTTATCTTAGCTCACCATAGCTGGACAGCACAAAGTAACTTGGATATCTAGCAAAGACGTGTTTGAAAGTTATTCACACAATGTAAAAGTTGCAGAATGTAATTAGAAAGTTGTATGATATGATCACAGATGCATCATCCTCCACTGCAGACTGACACTAGTCTGTTCACTGTTTACAGGACAGTTACAGCCCAAATGACATAGTCTGCACACAGGCATTGCTCCGAACAATCACATGTCTGCGGTTGATGTCCTCACTTATGTTTAACGCAGAGAAACAAAGTACACACCTAGAAGAAGGCTAACGGCACCTATATCCTTACAGCAAATCAAACACTTAACCCCTTTTGTTTGGTCCAATCGGTCCTACCGTGTGTAACCAGTGGCACCTGGTGGTTCTCCGCTCTCTGCCTCTGATTGGCAGACAGCAATAAAGGGAGTTTGGTGAGTGCCCCACACAGAAGACAGTGTGTTCAGAGCTTATTCTGTATTTACAGCTGTCAAGAAGGATCGCCTTAGCAAAGTACTGGATGCAGAAAGGAGTAAAGGAGTGCTGATGCCAGAACTTTGTGGGGATGCTCGCAATACAGAGGAAAAAGCAGCCAATAGAGAGACCATGGCAGAAAGTATGTTCCTGCTGATTTGAATATGAAAAAGAAACATGAACTCTTCCGCCATCAAAATGAGCAGCAGATCTCATACGCTCTATATTATAGTGTATTCATGTATGACTTTAACCTGGGTTTTGGACACCCAGCAAAGGATGTTTGCAGCACCTGCGTTAAATTTCGATTGAAACTGAAAGACCCAGAACTCTCAGGTGAAGAAAAATGCAGAGAATCTGCCTTATTTTTGTTCCATAGGCGAAGAGGACACCAATTTTATGATCTGGTTAATGCTGTGGCCGAATCTTTCACAATCTCATTTGACATGATGCAAAATATGTTGCTGCCAAAGTCTCCCATTGAGCGGACTTACTACTCAAGACAGCCGTACCAGTATGTTTGTGGTGTTGTTCGCCATCACGGCCATGGTCACTATCAGAGAAAAGTGGACATTCATCTCTATATGTGGTTGGAGAATGAGAACAAGAAAGACAGCAACATGGTGGTATCTGCTCTGCAACATTATTTAAGCAGAGTTGCTTGCAATGAACTCTGTGAGTATAAAAACCTGAGGCTTTTCTCAGATGCGTGCTATGGGCAAAACAAGAGTGTTAGCGTATTAGCTATGCTTTTTGCCCTGAGGAAGCAAAAATACAAAGAACTAAGGATGGAGTATACCTATCCAGTCCATGGCCATATAGCTTCAGGCCCTCTGACCATGTCTTCGGTCATTTGGAGCAAGAGATTAGGAAAAAGGACACCATACTGCTGCCATCGGAATACCTGGAAATTATACACAACCATGGGAATATACATGTGTATGGAAAAGACTGTCAATGCTATGACTTTAAAGCTGCTGCACCTAAACGCTGTTCCTCCACTCGATCAATTTAAATCAGTGATTCCAAAGTATTGGAAATCAACAGCATCAAGGCAGGCATTAAGCAGCAGTACAGTGATGAGCTCTGTTACCATGCTCTTTTGAAGCATGCTAAGAAGTGGGAAAACTTCAAACCAGGGCTTGTTCCAGCGATAAACTGTGTAAAGGAAGCAAAGAAGGTTAATGTCCTAAACCTGCTAGGCCAAATTGGAGTTGGTAAAACAGTCCACACATCCTTGGCTATTATGGGACATGATGTTGGGAGACAGGACTTTGAGGAGGGCAGAAATGAAGAGTGATGATGACATGATGAATTTATTAAGTTATTCATATTTCTAAAGTTCTGTTTAGCTTGACAGTGTACTGAACTGAGTAAAGTTAAATAGTGGAGTTTTCTGTTTTTGTCAAAAAACAAAGTTCAAATGGAAAAAAAATGTATTTATAATAAAATGAGATTTTTAAGTTATCTCTATTTTGTGACTACATGTTATACATATTTTACTATTTATATTTTGTAAACACAGCTTCTGCATTTTTTCACGTGACTGGTGGATGCAGCTCAGCCACTAGTGTCCTTGCACTTGCATTAATAAGCACAGAAATATTTGTATTTTGCAAACCCTGGGTGCTACATATGGATTATTTTTTGTGAATAGTCCATGACACATGTAGAATAACAGGATTTTGATTAAATATGATTTCAAGCTTACATTTGGACAACATACTTTTTCAAACACCCGCAAAATTAATTTTTAGGCAGTTAAATTGTGTAAAATGCACTACATTACATCCATATAGAACACTTAAGAGATGTCATTTAATCAAATATGCCCAACAAAGCATCACTTTTTCATATTCCTTTTCTTTTGATTCATGCTGAACAACAAAGTTTTTATTGCTTTCATTTACACTGTAACAACTGAGCCTTCTGTCACTGTGTATTCTATATGTGTGTTATTTTCAGTATTAAATGTTCAGTTTATTCTTGTTTCCAACAAAAACAAGCAACATCAATTGGTCCAAATCTATCTTTATTGCACCTTTCAGTCAGTTTAGTGCAGTTCAAAGCCTGTGTTGGACCTTCATGGGATAAGGTTTGGGAGTCAAAGTGATTCCAAAGACTGGAGTGAAGTCTGCCTTTCCTGCATCCTCAGGCCAGATGAACTTGAACTTCCTCAGCAGAGTCACCATGATGAGGAAGAGCTCCATACGAGCCAGACCCTCTCCGAGACACATCCGAGGACCTGAGGAATATAAAACACCTCCATGTCATCGACAGCAATTTGGTTAGACTCATCCTACCTGTGTCTGCCACTCCAAGTGTGATGCAGTGTTTATGCTCTTGTACCTGCAGAGAAAGGCATGAAGGCCTCTGGTTTGACAAACTGTCCCTGGTCATTAAGGAAGTTTTCAGGGTTGAATTCATGAGGGTATTTCCACTGTCCCTCCTCATTCAGGACTGAGCTCAAGTTCTGGATGATCAATGTACCCTGAGAAGAAAGTCAACCAAAAGAACAAAGGTCATAAAGGACTCTCTTTACTTTGTTGTCTCCATTTCCACAACTGATTTTACCGTTTGCCCCATACCTTGGGAAGGGAGTATCCAGCAAGTTCTGTGTCTTTCGTTGTACTGTGAAAGACACTGAGTGGAACAGTGTTGGCAATCCTCTGTACCTCATAGATCACAGCCTGGACAAAGAGAAATTTAAACAATGTTTTTTTATTTGTTTTGCTTTATCTGACTTGGAGCAGAGGGAAAACAATGCAGGATGTCAGAGGCTTAGCCACAAAAACACAGATCAATACAGTGTCAGCAGGCAGCAGTATGTTTACAACCAGGAAAAAGACCACAATAAATTACATTTAAAGGCAGTGATCAGAATGAATCTAAAAATCCACAGATTATCTAAAATATGTTACAGTTTCCTACCTTGTGTAAAGCTTTCACATGTTAATTTGAAGTAAATTTATGAGAAGAAAACTGTCACATGATATACAGTACAGTACCTGCATGTAGGGCATCTGATGTCTATCTTCAAAACAGGCCCGGTCCTTCCCTTCCAACACCTGGTCTATTTCCTGCTGACATCGTTCTGTGAAGGCAAGATAATATTAGTCATTGGATTACACTTTTAAACCTTAACAATGAGATAATAACAAAACATGACAAAGTCAGGAAAATGGAACATTGAGATACACAGAGGCCTCAAGTCATTAGAATAAACAATATAATGAACCAAAAGTAAAACAAATCAGCAAGAATGTGCATTTTCCATTGGAAGTCCTAGTATGGTGCATGGTAACATAAGAGCATGGTTTTAACGGGTCTCATATTGAAAGACAGTTGTGGAATTACAATGTCAAAATCAGAAAAGTAATAACTGATATTTACATGTGCAGGCATACCTTGTATGTGTGGGTAGTTCATAAGGTAAAGAAAAGCAGTTAGCAGGGTGTTGGAGGTTGTGTCAGTCCCAGCAAACTGAAGATCTATAGCGGTAAATATGAGTCTCTCTTCTGAAAATGAAGAATCCTCTGCTTTCTAAAACAGGAGAGTGACGTTTGTAAGTCAATGCAAGTACGGTAAAAATGGTAAGAAACCATACCAATGCACACTATGGGAGATGCAAAGAGTCAGCTTATGACCACAATAAGAATAAGATAGGAATATGTTTTCCTTAATCTAAACACAACCCATTTCCATGACCACAATATGTCATCTGAGATAGTGAGCTGACTGGTTTCACACACCTTATCTAGTTCATCCAGGTAGCAGTCAATAAAGTCTCGTGGCTCTCCAGGGACTCTGGTCTTCTTGTGCTCATTCAACAAACGAAGTACAAGGGCAGAAGCACGCTAAAAATAACAAGTTATCATTCATAATTTGTAAATTTACTTTGGGCTTGTCTTTATTGAATATGCACATGCAATCAGTGTGGCTTTTGCCTAAGCACCTGTAGCAGATGTACAGTATGTAGGATATGTGGGTGTGTGAGTAATTATTTTCTAATTACCTTAATATCCTTGAAATACTTGTTTTTCTTTTTTCACTGACAAAATGAATACAGTATTGATCTTTATAGTATATGCAGTGTAGTTTTTACCTTTACATTCTTGAAGGCCTTGCTGAAGGGCAGTGGCAGGTTACGAATAAAGGGAAGAGAGTCATACAGCTGTAAAGAAAGATAAATCATTAGTTTATTTGAATGTAAATGTGAAGATTCTGATTACTGGCATGAATTGTTTTGGGCACATGGTTTTATTGTCAATTATTTTGTTTATTGAGAAGAATAAAGAGATAAAAGTACAGTTGGAGGTAATTGTCAAGATAATTGACAAGAAATACTATAAAACATTGATGAAACCAAAAAGAAGAGTGACCACCTTCCCCGGAAGAGGGAACCCGGGGCCCTTTACTGGAGCCAGGTCCGGGAAGGGAGCTCGCCAGGCAGTGTCTGGTTACCAAGCACCTTGCAGCCAACCTGAAGCAATAAGACAGGGCTGCTACCCAGCAGGCCATCTACCTGCAGGACTAGAAATTGGGGTCAGGTGCTACGTACACCAGGCAGTAGGCAGAAGTCACCAAAGCGTGCTGCCCACTGGCGACGTAAACTGGCTGTGGGGATTTGGAATGTTACCCCACTGGCAGGGAAGGACCCTGAGCTGGTGCATAAAATGAAGCGACACCAGCTAGATATACGTGGACTCACCTCCATGCACAGCAAAGGTTTTCAAACCAAACTCATGGAGAGGGGTTGTACTCTTTCCTTTTCCGGAGTTGCTCAGGGTGAGAGGCACTATGCAGGTGTGGGGATACTCACAACCTCCTGGCTGAGCACCACTTTGTTGGAGTTCTCCCTGGAGGACGAGAGGGTGGCCTCTCTGCAAGTGTGTGTTGCAGAGAGGAATACTCTGACTGTTGTTTGTGTTGATGCATCGAGCAGCAATTCAGAGTACTTGGCCTTCTTGGAGTCTCTGTGTGGTGTCCTGGAAGGGGTGCTGCCTGTGCACTCAATAGTTCTCCTGGGTGACTTCAACCTTCATGTGAGTAACGATGGAGGGGGTGATTATGAGGAATGGCTGACCCGGTCTGAATCCAAGTGGTGTTCTGTTATTGGACTTCTGTGCTTAACATGGATTCCATTTGAAGATAGATTTTGAAAAGGACTACCACTGTGTCCCCCGAGGGGGCACTGTAGGAGTATGGGGTACCAGGCTTGTTGTTATGAGCCATTTGGCCCCTATACAACCATAGTGAGAGCTGTGTTTGCATTCTTGGCACAAAGTCACACACATTTCCGTGGGCGTTGGACAAGGCTTTCCCTTGTCTCTGATCCTGTTTGTGATGTTATGGACAGGATTTGAAAGCGCAGCCGGGGTGAAGAGGGTTTCCAGTTTGGGGACCTCAGGATCGCATCTCTGCTTTTTCCAGATGATGTGGTACTGTAGACGTCATCAAATTGTGACCTCCATTATGCACTGGAGCAGTTTGCATTTGAATGTGATGCAGCTGGGATGTAAGTCAGCACTTCCAAATCTGAGGCCATGGTTCTCTGCTGGAAACCGATGGATTGCTCCCTGTGTTGTGGGGGAGTTGATTCCCCAAGCAAAGTAGTTTAAGTATCTCAGCGTTTTGTTCATTAGTGATGCGAAAATAGAGCGTGAGATGGACAGGCGGCTTGGTGCAGCATCAACAGGAAATACGGGCATTGTACCGGAACTGGAAATGTTGCCAGGGAAAGGGACATCTAGAATGACCTGCTTCATCTGCTGCCTCTGTGACCTGACCTCGGATAAATGGAAGAAAATGGATGGATGGATGGATGGATGGATGGATGGATGGATGGATGGATGGATGGATGGATGGATGGATGGATGGATGGATAATTGACAAGAAAAAAGAAATTGTTCTCGGTGAGGACACAATGCTTTGTGAGGTAAGTTGTTAAGCTGCTTAAAGAGGTCTTTAGAATGTTTTGCTCAGATGACTTAACAGGAGGAATACCCAGATTTGAAATGGTGGTAGCATAAGGCATATTACATAACCGTCCCCTAAAAAGAGTCAGTAGACAGACAATCCACTTTTCAGGACCAGATAATTGATTCATTCTGACCTCTATGATAACATCATTGTTGCCACAATTCCAGTGTGGATCCAGGAAATTTGGGTTAGTCCATCAGTCTACCACTCTGGTCAAGCTGAAGTATCCCAACAAATGTCGCCATAAAATGCCATCAAATTTCACACAAATATTCATTGTGCATAAAAGATGACCAGCAGGCCAGATACCCATTAAAGTAAAGACATTCCCAACAGTCTAGACTCTACTTTTTGTTCAGTGATAGTTATCAGGTATTAGCATGCTCACATGAGAAACTAAGCTAGTAAACATGGTAAATAGGTTATTGAACCTGCGAAAGAGCATGGCTCAGATGAGCCTTACAGGGGAGCTAGACTGACTGTAGACTCTTAGCCTTGGCCAGATTTGTTACCTCAGAAACATGCTTTGACTCACCATTGCCCAAGGTCCATTGGCGATCTTGGTACTCTCAGTTGAGCACTCAATAACTGTTGTGATGAACTCATCGTCATACTCGTAGCGTCTACCAAAAACAACCTGGCAGATGATGTTGGAGGCTACGTTATGAAACATAACATCAGGACTCAGAGTTTTGCCTGTAAAAGATATAATGCAAACAAATTTACGTCACAGCTGTAACTGCCACATGTTATTTTATGCCTCATGTATGTGTCTTCATATAGCTTCTACTGTTTGTTTTATTATGTGTAGTTCTACATGCCACCTTGAGATGGTTGTGGTTAAGTGTGTGCAAAAAAGCAACTCGAAGAAGTCAGATACAAGCAATGCAGCAAGACCAGCATCAATTAAGCATGGACTTTTAGCAAGAGAAAAGAGCAAAAAGTAGCTGAAAAGAAGAAAAGAAGCCTAATTCCTTTTGGTAGCACACAGCCAATTAGGTATGTTTATGTTTTATGTCTGTATTTGGTTTTCTAATACGTTTACTAATGTTTAATATCATGATTTGTCTTTATTTTTCTCAAGAGTTAATTGTTTTTTTTGTCTATGTATTTTTCTTTAGTTTTCACAGTGTGGAACTGTAATAAATTCATCAGTTGGAAGAAACCACTTGTGTCTGGATGTGCTTCATGGGAATTATGACAGCATTGTACAAGAAAACAGAACACCATTACAGAATCAATAAACAGTTTTCCACCACAGGAACATCTGTACATGTATCAACAGCAAGATCTGCCATGTAAAGCTTCTTTTAGAGCTGTTTTCAGAGGACAGAAAGTATCTACTTCAGCAACGGCACTACTGAGCAGCTCTAAAAAACTGCTTTGTGGGTCTTGATGCTAACTGACTAAGCTTGATGAAGACTATTGATTAGAAGATAACAAGCCGTGTTTTTTCAGCACTCTCAATGCCCTCATCGGGGAGCAGCCTTCTCTTCTTAAATATTGCAAAGAGCAAAATTAAAAACGCCACATCGCTGCAAAAGATGTGTTGCTAACTGAAGTTAAGTTGTGCCAAGTAACTACTGTTTGTCATTATTTTGGCACATTGAAGTGAAACCTGTCATATCTTACACTGCTGTGTAAACAGATGCAGTAAAAGAGTTGATCATGGGACCATTCCTGTCAACATTTATTCCACATCACATCTGCCCCAAGTTCCTCCAGTGGAAAGTTGCCTGTTGCAACAGTATTGAGTTGTGTGAACCCACAGATGTCTTACCAATGTTTTCATCCAGTGTTTTAATGGTGTATTGAATCTCGTCATGAATTCTCTCCTCCATTGACTTCTTCCCCAGACCAAAGTTCCTCATGGTCATCAGAGCAAAGCGACGATGCTCTCTCCAACGAGAGCCATAATCTGCCAGAATCACTCCTACAACAGGTGTCACGAAACAAAGAGCTGAGGAGTCATGTAATATAGCTTTTTCTGAAAATGTTACGGTCAGTGTGAACATTTACTTCTTTTGTCATTGAAACAACCTCAGGTTTCTCATTTACAGAGTTAACAATGATAAAACAAAATTCTTCCACACTGACCATCCTCTTTCTCAGGTTATACTGGCTACTATGTGATCTCTGAATCCAGCATAGGGACAGAAACATACTGGTGCCTGTACTACGACTGTGTTTAAATTAGAGAAACGTAATTGTACATCATCTGTCTGTTCTACCTTTATTCTCAAAGACATCATTAACAAACATGTCTTGTGGTCGTCCAGCAAATTCAGCAGCCTTGATCATCATAGCTTCCTTCATGGCCTTCAATCCATTGATGATTACAGCTGGTTTCGGGCCAAGGAACAGACTGTAGACATTTCCGTAAGACTTCCGTAGCTGTAAAGGAGAAACAGTTTAATAGCTTCAGATGTTTTTAAGAGGTTCAGCAGTCTTCATTGATCTGCAGGGCAGCATAACAAAAACAGACACAGCTGAGCAATTTTAACGAATAGGAAACGCAAGCATAAAGATATGAAATTTACAGTCATTTAGTAAGAGTACATATATTGACAATAAATACACTCATCAAACATCACAACAGGTAAAAACTGGTAACTACAAAGTGTTGTTCGTTGCAAATACAAATTTAAGTGTTGGTCAAACCATTTACGTGATGCTGTTTCAGTCTTAAATCTACTGTCTTTCAAGACATAAATGGTCATGTCTGAAGATCTGAACAATTACTGTTGAAGCAGTATAAGTACTGTGTATCTTTCAGTTTAGTTCATGGAGAAGACTGTTGACTTAAATGTGGCACAAAAACGATTACCAACAGCCTCCACTAGGAGACACAACAGGTTGTTGCTGTAAAGGCTGGCTGTTTGCAGAGTGGTGTATTGAAGCATAATAAGGAAAAGTCAACTGGAAGGGCCAAGTTTGGTAGGAAAAGGTGCACAAGCAAAGGGGATGACTGCACATTGGAGAGGATTGTCAAGAAAAGTCCATTCAAGAACTTGGGAAAGCATGACAAAGAGAGGATTGATGCTGGTGTCAGTGCATCAAGAGCCACCAAGCACAGATGTCTTTTTGAAAGGAGCTGCAACTGTTGCATTCCTAATATCAAGACACTTCTAAACCAGAGGCAATGCCAGAAGATGTTACCTGGGCTGAGGAGAAGAAGAACTGAACTGTTGTTCAGTGTTACAAAGTCCTTGTTTCTGATTAAAGTCAATTTTGCATTTCATTTAGAAATCAAGGTCCAAGAGTCTGGATAAAGAGTGGAGAGGCACAGAATTCAAGATGGTAGAAGTCCAGTGCTAAGTTTCTGAAGTCTGTTATTATTTGTGACGTAATGTCAACTGCTAGCATTGGTCCATTGTACTTTCTCAAGTCCAAAGTCAACACAACATCTACAAGGAGATTTTAGAGCACTTCATGCTTCCATCTGCTGACAGGCTTTATGGAGATTCAGATTGTCTTTTCCAGCAGGACTTAACACCTGCCCAAACTCCCAAAACTGCTACCAAATGGTTTACTGGCCATGATATTACTGTGCTTGATTGGCCAGCCAACTTACCTGACCTGAATCCCATAGAACCCCATATTGGGTATTGTCAAAAAGATGGTAAGGAACACCCGACCCGGAAATACAGACAAGCTGAAGGCTACTATCAAAGTAACCTGGGTTTTGATACATTTTTAAAATACTGAGCACCACAGAGCTCACCCACTTCACCCACATAGTGTTGGGCTCTTGCAAAAAATGCCTTCATATACTTTGGCCTAATTATTCTCTTAAAAAATTGATCTTCTCAGATATTTTACTGCATGCTCAAAGTTCTCATCTTGTGCCTGTCTGCTCTGCCAGCCTTGATGACTTTTAGCCAGTATCACTGTCTTTTGTCTGTGATACAATTATTTGTGCAAAGTCCACCCTCTGCCTGTTAGACATTGTTCCCACTCATTTGTTCAAAAACACACTGGACACTGTCAGACCCACATTCACACTCATTACAAATTTCAGTCACACAAATAGAACCACCTCCACCTGCTTTAAATATACAATAGTCCAGCTTTTCCTCAAAACGCCTAACCTAGATAAATCCAACCTCAGTAACCCATATTCAGTATATATAATATATATATAATATGGCCCATATTCAAGTTTCCATTCTTGTCCAAGGTTTCAGAGAAGGTGGATTGTGAACAGCTCCTGTCCTATCTATGCAAAAACAAGCATCCTGAAATTTTTCAATCAGGTGTCATTGCTCACAACAGCACAGAATCAGCCATACTCAGAGTCTGTAATGACCTGCTGATGTCCTGAGGCTCTGGTAGTTGTGCAGTTTATTTCTTCTGGAGGTGAGCATGGCTTCTGATGCAGTAAGCTGTCACATACATTTAAGACATCTGAAGGACCAGATAGGAACAGCGCTAAAGTAGTTTGACTTCTACCTTGCAGACAGGTATTTTAGTGACAGGTGAGAATTTCCCCACCTCTATCATATGTGTAGTACTTTTGGGGCTGATCCTTATTTTCCCTTTACATGCTACCATTAAACTTCATTTAGACATAAAGTGTAATTTCACTGTTATGCTGATGACACTCAAATATACTTACACTTCATTCATTTGTTTTTAAAGCCATACATGGGCTGGCACCTGAGTATATTTTGGAAAATATTTGGCCTCTACGTCAAAGCCTCTTAGATCTTAAGAACAGCTATTGGTAAGTGGTCTTTGATTGAGGCTTGTTGGTAAGGGACATGGAACCATTGCAGCACCAGCACCAAAGCCTTGGAGCAGCCTTTTACAAGAAAAAGTTCCTCCTCCATTCATATTTTGAAGGAAAATCTCAAGACGTACATGTTTTCAGTGGCTTTTGGTTATTCTGAATGGTCTTAAGTTCTCATATTTTAAATTTATTTCACCTTCAACTATGATTTTGTTGTCCTGCTTTGATTCTCATTCTGAAAGGATAAAATAAGAAAACGAGACAATATTATATTATTTTCCCCTTTTCCCCCTATTTTGTTGCTGCTGTTGACAACACTTTGGTCAATACTGCTTGTCTTAAAACATGTCACATAGGTAAACTTGATTTTTTTTTCATCTTAATAATCAAAGTCCACTGTGCCTGACATCCCATACTGCTTGGATACACGCCAAGTGTGAGAGCAGTCAACTTAATACCATCAACATATTGTGCAATCACATAAAAAACAGGAGCTGTAGTGCTGCTGAGTAACCCATGCTCATGTAAGTATCCACTGCAAAGATTCTTTAATAATTATAACAATTTAAGATGTTTAAAATGCAACATCATTTATTGCAACCTTTTTCTTACTTTCTCAAAGTCTTCCAAGGGGCTCTGTAGGTTCATGTGCAAAATATTCCCCAGTAAAGGCAGGACAGGGGGTCCTGGTGGAAAGTTCTTGGGCCTCTTGGGCGTCAGTTGAAGGATGATGAAGCAAATGCATAGCCCCAGCAGGACAACTGAAAGAAACATGGTGGAAAAGGATTTGACTGAACTAAAGAGAGGAAGAGATTACCCTGCTTTTAAAGGATACCTCTGTCCAATGCCCCGCCTCTTTTGGCTGTGTTTCTCTGTATTAAGGTAAGTGATAACATCAAGCACACACAGATAACCATTCAGGCTAAAAGGACGTGAGTTGTTGCTGGTGAGTTCTCTATCGTCTCAAGACTATCTCTCCACCCAGTTACATATTTCATATGAACGGAGAATGACCCACCTGCTCGTCAGGGTACCCCACAGGTTACCTATAAAGCACCTTTGCTAGCGCAAATTCACCGATTGTTTGATCTCCAGTCGCTCAGGGTGCAGTGTGACAATCAGTACTACTTTCAAAAATGTTCTATATGTTTGTGTGTGGGTTGCAGCATATTTCTGCTTACCTGTTGTGGTTTGGGCGTCTGACCCTGGATTGCTGTTTCCCTGTTCAGGTTAGTTAGATTTACTCCTTTGTCTCCTAGCGCATATCGCTGTGGTGCAGCCAATGCGCTAGGTGGGGACCCGTGCTCAGCTGAGTCAGCTAACAGCGGGATGAGCCTCAGTTCGAGCCCAGTTGAGCCAATATCACGATATCACGACTGTTATTCTTGCCGACGTATTGCCGACGTATTGCTGCGGACAGCTAACGTGTTCGGTGGAACAGACTCTGGTCGGTTGAACAGCTGGTGAGGAACTTTTCTCTGGCCGTGTTAGCATCTCACTGCCAATACCTGGATGTTGTTGAAGCATATCGCTGCGGCCAGCTAATGCGGTCAGTGGTAGTCCTTGTCGAATGCCAATTTTCATGACCGCCATTATCACGACTGTGATTCTTACCGACGTATCGCTGTGGGCAGCTAACGCATTCGGTGGAATCCCTGCTGAGCTGCAACTCCGGTCGGCTGTACAGTGAGTGAGGAAACTGTCCTCTGGCCGTGATGGCGTCTCTCTGCTGCCGCCAGCTTCAGCAAATTGGGCATTCCAGTTCTCGTTTGAATTCTTGGCTATCCTGCTAGATTGTGGAAACCATTCAGGAGATGCGTTTTTCCCAGGTGTGCCAGTCACATCCTGGGTACGCGTGACACTCACCTTGTGTGGCTGGCACATGAACTCAGTGATAGGGAGCCTCTCTCGCTGCCATAAGTGCAGCAGCCACATGGTCATCTCGATCCACTTCTGTCTCATCCATTGCAACATAGCAGCCAGTCCCTCCTTGGGAGTGGGTGCTGGGTCTGTCTTACCAATGGATGACAGGGCTTGACCTCTGTCCACTTTTATTGTCTCCCCTGGTCAGCTTAACAGCTTGCCAGCTGATCTGAGTGGCCACTCTGTTTACAGCTTGGCGGTTTCATCTTGGCCTTCACCTGTGTTCCTGACATCAGTCTGGCATATTGCGGACTGGCCTGATCAGCCCTTCTGCTTCTCAGGCCTGGTCTTTGCATTGTCCAGGGCCTCCACCTGGTTGATATGTAAATAGGTGTACATTTGCAAATAGTGCATTTGTCATATACATGGCTTGGGCTGCACCATCTCCTCACAGTGTGTCCTAAAGAGTTACCCCATACATATGACATATAACTGGGTGGAGAGATAGTCTCGAGACGATAGAGAATGTGTGGTTACATTGTAACCTTGGTTCTCTGAGTGAGACACAACTCTCCAGCTATATTGGCTGCTCGGAGAAACGTTTCGATCAAAACTATCAGTGAATTTACGCCAGCACAAGTGTTTTACAGGTAACCTGTGGGGCGTGAACAGGCAAGCCGGTGTGTCTTAAAGAAGTATCTATGTACCCTCATGAGCAGGGGAGTCATTCCCCGTACATATAGAATATTCAACTGGGTGGAGAAAACCAAGGTTACAATGCAATCATATGATATTGTCAGATAACCTGATGCACCAGCTGGTTAGTTACAGTCAACCATCTGCCACATTGTCTTTGAAAACTGTTGACAACAGCCAGGCTACTGCTCAAAGCAAGACACGGCAAACAAGTCTCAATTTAAAATTGCCATCCTGATCTCAATGCTATCATAAAGGCAGAGTAAAACACTCTGTTGTCTTTATAAGAAGGCAGGTTTTATGACATACTGTTCAAGTACAAACAAAGCCAATTGAATGGTAGTTTGAACCCTCTCCACTGATTATACTAATCTGATCTAAATGCTGTCGATGACTTTATTCTCTGGCCATCACATTGTGCACATGACAAGAACTTCACAATGGTCTTTTAAGGAAATTAACATCTTTCAACTTGATTTACATGCCTTGATGACTTTAATCAAAATCCAATTCTACTGTCCATGTTACAGCACTAATTATTAGGCCTCTGAATTCAGAGAAATTTCTATTCAATTGTTACTTCTGTCTCATTCTCTGGACTAATTTTTTACTGTAATATAAAGACCTGGACCTCTATGAAAACAGAACACACAAGTAAAAATACCTCAAATGTCTTTTTGCAGTATAACACATAGCATAAATCATAAAAGTGTCAGGATCTTTCCCTCAGCCCCTGCTCACCCCTCTCTCTCCCTCACTGTGATCCCTGCCCTGCCTGCCCTTGTTATTGCGGAAATTGGTGGCAACCGCAGGACGGCGCACCTGTGTACAATCACCGCTGCAATAAATCTCCAGTTCATTCCAGCACTCAATGCCAGATCATGAACAAGACAATATACTCTGTTCCTTGTCGGTCCCCGCTCTGCCTCCTGCCTGTTCGCCTGTGTTTTCCCGGACCGCTGTCACCTGAACTCTCAGCAGCTGCATCTCCTTCGCAGCCCGATCCTGTCCGCAGTCAGCACACTCAGCTGCTGCTCTCGTTCTATCTCCAGCCTGCATCCCTCGGTCCTGCCTGTCCTTTCTGTTAGTTTTTGATTGCGTGAGTATCCCCGCTTTGTTTGTGTAAGCGTAGTTTATTCATCTTAAGTTTCCAGAGTTTTCTCCTCTATGGTTAGTTTAGATGTTTCTTGGGTTTTGTAGTTTCGCTTCGTCTATCCTCTTCCTCCTTCCTCCTTACCGCCACTTGTTTATTCAGCTCTTTAGTAAGTTATTCACGATTATTCTGAGTTTATTGTTATTAGGTAGTAACCTTGGTTAGGTCCCCATCAGTCTGGTTTTTGCCTGCTTTAAGGGTTTCAGTTAATTTCTGTATTTAATGAATCCTCTTTTGCAAACCCCACCTACCTGTCTGCCCGTCTCTGTGTCTGCAATTGGGTGTGAACCTCAGCCTCGTGACAGATTTAAAAAAGAATTGAAATCACTTAAAGACAATAACTGAAAAAAACTGAAATCAGCATGTGCAACATTTTTCGTCTGTCGAAGGGGGAACCTAATCAATGCAAATGTAGAATAACGGGATTTCGATTAAATATGATTTCAAGCTTACATTTGGACAACATACCTTTCAAACACCAGCAGAAATTAATTTTTAGGCAGTTAAATTGTGTAAAATGCACTACATTACAGCCATATAGAACACTTGAGAGATGTCATTTAATAAAATATGCCCAACAAAGCCTCACTTTTTCATATTCCTTTTCTTTTGATTCATGCTGAACAACAAAGTTTGTTTTGTTTTCATTGACACTGTAACAATTGAGCCTTATGTCACTGTGTATTCTATATGTGTGCTATTTTCAATGTTTAATGTTCAGTTCATTCTTTTTTCCAACATAAGCAAGTTACATCAGTTGGTCCAACTTTATTTTTATTGCACCTTTCAGTCAGTTTAATGCAGTTCAAAGCCTGTGCTGGACCTTCATACGATAAGGTTTGGGAGTCAAAGTGAGTCCAAAGACTGGAGTGTAGTCTGGTTCTCCTGCATCCTCAGGCCAGATGAACTTGAACTTCCTCAGCAGAGTCACCATGATGAGGAAGAGCTCCATACGAGCCAGACCCTCTCCGAGACACGTCCGAAGACCTGAGGAAAAAAAAAACTCCTCCATGTCAACTTCAACAGTTTGAAGTGTATCTGTGTCTGCCACTCCAAGTGTGATGCAGTTTTTATGCTCTTGTACCTGCAGAGAAAGGCATGAAGGCCTCTGGTTTGACAAACTGTCCCTGGTCATTAAGGAAGTTTTCAGGGTTGAATTCATGAGGGTATTTCCACTGTCCCTCCTCATTCAGCACTGAGGTCAAGTTCTGGAGGATCCTTGTACCCTGAGGAGAAAATGAACCAGAAGGACAAAGGTCATAAAGGACACTCTTTACTTTGTTGTCTGTGTTGACAAAACCTATTTAATAATCTGCCAGATACCTTGGGAAGGGAGTATCCGGCAAGTTCTGTGTCTTTAGTCGTGTTGTGGAAGAGGCTGAGAGGAACAGTGTTGGCAATCCTCTGTGACTCATGGATCACAGCCTGGAAGAAGCAAGTTATAAACAACATTTTCAAATGCTTGTTCTGACTTGGAACAGAAGGAAAACAATACAGGCACGCAGAGGCAGAGCCACAAAAACACAGATCAGTAAAGCTGCAGCAGGCAGCAGTATGTTTACAACCAGGCAAAAAGACCATAATAATAATCCAAAAGACTATAATCTCAAACCTTATGTCATGCTTTCACATGTGGATTTGAAGTAAAATTATAAGGACAAAACGGTCACATGATATACAGTACAGTACCTGCACATAGGGCATCTGATGTCTGTCATCAAAACTGGCCCAGTCCTTCCCTTGCAACATCTGGTCTATTTCCTGCTGACATCGTTCTGTGAAGGCAAGATAATATCAGTCACTGTATTCCAGACTTAACAGTTCAACTTTAACAGTAAGGTGATAACAAGACACAATAGTGTCAGGGAAAAGGGAAAACCTTTAGGCATAAACCAAAGTTAAAAAACTTTGAAAAAGTTGCAAAAATGTCTACATTCCATTCAAGGTACTAGAATGGTGCATGGTAACATAAGAGCTTGGCTTCCGTGAGTTTCATATCAAAAGACAGTTGGGAAGCTACAATGTCAGAAACAGAAAAGTAATAACTGATATTTACATGTGCAGGCATACCTTGTATGTGTGGGTAGTTCATAAGGTAAAGAAAAGCAGTTAGCAGGGTGTTGGAGGTTGTGTCAGTCCCAGCAAACTGAAGATCTATAGCGGTAAATATGAGTTTGTCTTCTGAAAATGAAGAATCCTCTGCTTTCTAAAACAGGAGAGTGATGTTTGTAAGTCAAATGCAAGTATGGTAAAAATGTTGAGATGTCATACTGATGCACACTATTGGACGTGCTAAGAACCAGCTAATGACCAGCTTATAACATTATGGAACCACAATAAATTCAAACAAATTCAAGTGTTCTCATTAATTTAAACACAACCCATTTTCATTATCACAATATGTCATCTGAGATAGTGAGCTGACTGGTTTCATACACCTTTTCCATTTCATCCAGGTAGCAGTCAGTGAAGTCTCGAGGCTCTCCAGGGACTCTGGTCTTCTTGTGCTCATTCAACAAATGAAATACGAGGTCAGAGGAACGCTGAAAAACATAATAATTTGTATGAGTTTACTTTTTCCTTTCACTGAAAAATTGTTTATGATGAGTGTCGTTTTTACCTAAGCATTCTAAATAGATGTGCCGTATGTAAGATATGTGCGCATGGCTAATTATTTTTAGAGTTACCTTCATTTCCTTAAAGGCCTTGTTGAAGGGCAGTGGCATCTTACGGATAAAGGAAAGGGAGTTGTATAGCTGTAAAATAATAATAAAAAAACAGAAAAAAATAATTTATTTTTTTGAATTCAAATATGCAGATTCTAAATGCTAAGATAAACTCATTTCAGCAGATGGTTTTATTGTCAGTTATTTTGTTTAAAGGAGAAGAGAAAAGACATTAAAACTCCTGGAGATAATTCTCAGAAGGTCATGTCACCTTCAGCTCCTGTTCATGGGTCATGTTTCTTTATTTCCTGTTTTATTTTGTCCTCGCTGACCAGCTCCACTCTGGTGAGTGACCACCACATCACCCCAGTAACTCCCACATTCCCCAACAAACAGAGAAACTCAGGTTCCACCTGGTTAATTCACCACAGCACCCCGCCAGGGATATGCCTGGCTCTAAAGACACAACTGACAGATCATCTGGCTTACAGACTCGATCACCTCCTGGAGCAAATCCTGCACCTCTTCCTGTTTTACACCCCCTGAGCCCAAAATTGCAAATGGTAAATGGTCTGCACTTATATAGCGCCTTTCTACCTTAGTGCTACTCAAAGCGCTTTACAATGTGTTTCGCATTCACACATTCACACACTCACACACCAGTGGCAACAGAGCTTCCATGCAAGGTGCCTGCCTGCCATTGGGAACAACTTGGGGTTCAGCGTCTTGCCCAGGGATACTTCAGCCTGTGGAGGGGCTGAGGATTGAACCGCTAACCTTGTGATCAGTTGACAACCTGCTCAAGCTCCTGAGCCACTTGTACAAACACCTCGACGTTTCCCGACTTAGCTAATGCTCCCCAGAGCTATTCTGACCTCAAGGAGGTGTCTAATGAGACTTGAGCCACTTCTCTCCGTCTACAACACCCTCATGACTGTCCCATTGACCTGCTGCCTGGGACATTCCCACCTATAGGCCTCCTGTACTTACCAACTTGTCAGAATTAGGAAGAGGAACAAATGGACAGTGGTTAACACCCCCAGTCAACACTATGAGTCCCTTGGAATTCCCTTTGGACTTACAAATGCTCTTGCTATGTTTTAGTCAGTCATCAATCATTAATCAATAATGTTTTGAGGAACATGCTTAATGTCTTTGTGTTTGTGTATCTGGGCAATATTCTCATCTTTTCTACTGACCTCAAGATCCCCATTCCACATGTCCGCCAGGTCCTCCAATGCCTCCTGGAACACCAGCTTTATGTGAAAGGGGAACTGTGAGTTTTACATCCCAACCATCTCCACCTTGGGGTACATGGTGTCTGAGGTTGAGGTGAAGATGGATGACTAGAAGGTGAGAGCGGTCAGGGAGAAATCTTCTCCCTTGAATCACCAGCCGGTGCAAAGGCTTTTGGACTGTGCCAGTTTCTACCGCAAATTTCTAAGACATTCAGTAGCATCGTTGCCCCTCTACATGCTCTCACCTATTCAAACACCAGGATCCAGAGGACCCCCCCCCAGGTCAAGATGGCTTTCCAGAAGTTTAAGGAGAGCTGCATTGCTGCCTAGTGTTACCAGAGTCCAACAGACAGTTTGCGGTAGAGATAGATGTGTGGGTGGGAACGCTGTCCTCTTGATTGGACGCCCTTGACAGGAAGCTCCGCCCCTGAGCCTTCCTTTCCTGCAAACTATCCTCAGCTGAAAGTTGTTATGACATGGGTTGTAGAGAACTGCTGGCCATTAAGGTAGCCATGGAGATTGGCAAAACTGGTTGGAGGGAGCAGAGGAACATTTTCTTAGACTACTTCCGCATGGGCAAGAGGTTAAGACAACACCTTGCAGACAGGCAATGTGGGCTCTATTCTTCCATCCATCCATCCATCCATCCATCCATCCATCCATCCATCCATGCATCCATGCATCCATCCATCCATCCATCCATCCATCCATCCGTCCATCCGTCCGTCCATACATGCCCGGAACACCTCCCCAGCGAGGCGTCCCAAAGGCATCCGGAACAGATGTCCAAGCCACCTCAACTGACTCTCTTGATGCGGAGAAGTCCTCTACAATAATGGCCTCACTCGCATCCTCAACTCACTCGCTCCTGTCAAAACTCGTTCTGTTTTCTTCACTCGGTCTGCTTCCTGGTTCACTCCCAATCTCCGTATCATAAAATCCAAAAATCGCCAGCTTGAAAGACTCTATCGGAAATCTGGACTCACCATCCACAAAGACATGTATACTGCTCATTTATCTCATTATAAGGACTCCATTTCTCATGCCAAATCACAATACTACTCTGGACTCATCTGCTCTAATGCAGGCAATATCTTTTTTTTTTTGTCTGCATTTATACTCAACGTATAACACCACAGAAGGGGGTCAACTTTAATGAGATCAATGCATATTTTAGTCTTGCAACAAAATATATTAATATTTTGTGCATGTGCATGACCATCACCGGCCCCCCCTGGGACTAAGCTATCATTCTTTATTGAATTTTTCTATCATGAGCCAGAGGGGGCAGTGCAGCACCTCAGTGAATTGAGGGGGAAACAAATGAAGGACAGGACAAGACAAGACGAACAGGGAGGGTACAGATAGGCAGTGCTATTTGAATCCTATAGAGTGCTGTAAAATGCTATGTCATTCCCAACAACCGATCCCACATCTAAGAATTGGGAACAAATAGTCAACACAGAAATGAATTGGAAACCAGAAGTCCTGACAGCATGCAGAGTTAGGACGCCAAGGGACAGGAGTGAGAGAGAAGTGTATAAAGGGCGTGAGTTTAGTGCAAAGTCTGGAGAATGACTCTGCACAATCAGGCGGGTCCCATCAACTATCAGAAAGGGGACTCGACAGGAGTTGGTAAGCCCTGAACAAACATGCATGTGTGATGGACACCGAAGCCCAGAGCAACTACCACAAGTCAACAGGGCCAGGCCGCCCAAGTGCCCCCACACCCCGGGCAGGGGGAGCACCAGGAGGCACCGCCCAGAAGACCGCCCGGGCCGCAGACAAGCACGCGGACCCAGAGACCAAGAGAAGGCAGCAACCGACACCCCCAGCGCACCAAGGACAAGACCAGGGGGCACAGGGCATGGGGGCCCACCCGCCACCCAACGCCCACAACCAACCACCCCACCCGCCCCCCACCCCCACCCCCCAACCACCCCCCAACCACCCCTCACCCAACATCCCACCCCAGGGGAGGCAGGAGGCCCACCGCAGCCCGGGAAGCCAGACACAGGGACCGAGCGCTCCACCGCAGGGAAGGCCGCCGGCCCCACCCCAAGCAGGCCACCACCGGGAGCCAGCCAGAGGAAAACCAAGGCCGGGCCCAGATGCAAGCCCAGAGAGCGCGAGCGGACGGGGAGTCAGCGCCGCTAACAGGAAGGCGCCACGTATACCACTAGCACCATGCCCCAGGGAAGCGCGGCAACCCACGGTCCCCACCCCTGAAGACGCGCCCAAACCCCCACCGGATCCGAGCCGCCGCCCACCGCAAGCCAGCACCAGAGCCACGACAACCACCAGGCAAGTGAGTCCAGCCCCCAACCCAACAAGAGCCACAGCGCCAGAGGACCCGCCAGACATGCAGGAGATCCCCCCCTAGACCGTCACCTCCAGACCCCGGGGAACCCCAAGCCATGGTGACCCAGATGTGGGTCCACTCCCACCGACCCAGGCCCCGAGGGGGCCGGGCCCCCACCAGACATGCCATGGATGTGTAAAGTCACCGTTACCTCCCTATTACTGATTTTCCTCGGTCCCTGACGAGGAAAACTAACCCTAAACCGTGTTTGAGTGCAACCCTGTGTGTGATGTGGTGCATTAAAAGCTTGAGGGGTGGGAGAGATGGAAGGGGGAGGGCCAGAGGGCCGCAGAGGCTGGGTACTCTGCAGCCTACCCTGACCAAGGTCCCGATCCACCGCAGATCCCCACCCAAGATGTGAGTGTGTGTGCTGCATTAAAATTAGAAAGCAGGAGAGGCAAGCAGGAGGGAGACGGGGCGGACACAATGCCGCGGAGCACTGCAATCCGCCCCATCACCGAGCCCACCGTCCCCAATCTCTGCATTCCATGCAGGCAATATCAAGACACTCTTTTCTGTTTTCAACAGCATCATCCAACCCCCCGACTCCCTACCCCCCCACCTGTACTCCATCGACACCTGTAACTCTCTCCTCCGGTTCTTTAACGATAAGGTCATGAAAATCCACCAGCACCTTGGCCCCACTACCTCACCCATCCCTTCCTCTGAACTTCTCCTGCCATCTCATCCACTTTCCACCTTTGAACTCCCTCCTCCCTCTGTAATCTCTGACCTCATCACCAAGTCCAAGCCTTCAACCTGTCAGCTGGATCCCCTCCCCACAGTCCTGGTCAAATCCTGCCTCCCCTCTCTACTCCCCCTCATATCGGCCATTATTCACTCCTCACTGTCCACTGGAATTGTTCCCGCTCTCTTCAAATCTGCAGCCGTCAGCCCTATCCTGAGGAAACCTTCCCTTCATCTCCAAACAACTTCAATAACCTCCGCCCCATTTCTCACCTTCCCTTCATCTCCAAAATCCTAGAAAAAACTGCTGCCTCTCAACTCCACTCCCATCTCACCCAAAACAGTCTTTATGAACAATTCCAGTCCGGTTTCCGTCCCCGCCACAGCACCGAAAGAGCACTGTTAAAGATCACAGATGACCTCCTCATGGCAGCTGACTCCGGTTTGATCTCCATCCTCATCCTCCTCGATCTGAGTGTGGCCTTCGACACCGTTTCTCACTCCATCCTGCTCAACAGACTCTCCTCTTTAGGCATCACACACACTCCTCTTCACTGGTTTCACTCCTACCTCACTGGCCACACTCAGTTCATCCAGCTCAAGTCCTTCTCCTCACAACCCTCCCCCGTCACTTCTGGTGTGCCCCAGGGCTCCGTCCTGGGGCCCCTCCTCTTCATCATATACCTCCTCCCCCTCTGCAATATCTTCTGTAAATATGGTATTCATTTTCACTGCTTCGCGGATGACACCCAGCTCTATCTTTCCAGTAAACCAAACTCCACTCTCCCACCCTCCTCCCTCACCCACTGCATCTCTGACATTAAATCCTGGTTCACCTCAAACTTCCTCAAACTAAACAGTAATAAAATAGAACTTCTTCTTGTTGGCACCAAGTCCATACTTTCAAAATCTAACAGTTTCTCCCTCACTATTGACAGCTCCACAGTGTCCCCCTCCCCTCAGGTTAAGAGTCTGGGTGTCATCCTCGACAGTTCACTATCTTTCCACTCCCACATTAATAGCATCACTCGGTCTGCATATTTCCATTTACGTAATATTAATCGCCTCTGCCCCTCTCTCACCCCTCACACCACAGCTATCCTGGTCCACAGCCTCGTCACTTCACGTATAGATTACTGTAACTCACTTCTCTTTGGTGTCCCCCACAAATCCCTCCATAAACTCCAACTGGTCCAAAACTCAGCAGCCCGCATCATCACTCGAACCCCCTCCTTTCACCACATCACCCCTGTCCTCCAGCAGCTCCACTGGCTCCCAGTCAAATTCAGGATCATTTTCAAGATACTTCTGTTCACTTTTAAGGCCATCCACAACCTCGCCCCACCCTATCTGTCTGATCTCCTCCATATTAGCACCCCCACACGTTCCCTCAGGTCTTCCTCCTCCCTCCATCTCTCCATGCCCTCCGCCCGCCTCAGCACCATGGGGAGCAGAGCATTCAGCCGCTCTGCTCCCCAACTCTGGAACTCACTCCCACCTGACATCCGTAACACCGTTTCTTTTCCTCAGTTCAAATCTCGACTCAAAACCCATCTGTTTAAATCTGCATATCCACCGTAATCTCACTGTTTCCTCTTTACTTTTGTCTATTGTTTTTATTTATTTTTATTGTGTTTTTAATTCAATGTAAAGTGTCCTTGAGTGTCTTGAAAGGCGCTATGAAATAAAATGTATTATTATTATTATTATTATTAAGTAGCGGCTCTACTCCAAACTCCTCCCTGGTGACCGAGCTCCTCACCCGATCTCGAAGGGTGCGCCCAGCCACCCTGCGGAGGAAACTCATTTCAGCCGCTTGTATCCGGGATCTTGTTCTTTCGGTCATGACCCAAAGCTCATGACCATAGGTGAGAGTCGAAACGTAGATTGACTCGTAAACACAGAGCCTCGCCTTTCGGCTTAGCTCCTTCTTCACCACGATGGACCGGTACAGCGACCACATGACCGCTGCACATGTTTTTGACCCAGACAAGACACAACACATCCAAGACCTCCTTTCTCATCCTGCCGGTCTCCTCTTTAGTGGGGTTGGTCACATGGTAGATAGAGGAAAAGATCAAGCGGGCTGTTGCTGATGACAATATGCTGGCGAGGTGTCCTCCAACTATTTGTTCCCCCTAACCTTCATTCCCAGGTTATTAACTGGGCTCACTTCTCACCTGTCACCCTGAACACAAGAGACCCATAA
Source organism: Dascyllus trimaculatus (assembly GCA_024666655.1). Lineage (NCBI taxonomy): Eukaryota > Metazoa > Chordata > Actinopteri > Pomacentridae > Dascyllus > Dascyllus trimaculatus. The sequence goes on along the minus strand of CM045448.1, from coordinate 9,918,479 downwards.
GGTAAGTTCCAAGATGGTGCATTTTGTCCCTCTCACCAAACTGCCATCTGCCAAAGAGAGGATGAAAACTGCACTTTCTCAAGTGTTCAGACTGCATGGATGTGGTATGGTCCAAAGGATGTGGTGTCTGACCGGGGCCTCCAATTTGACAGTGTAGGAGCACCTGGACCCTTGCCCTACAGATCCTTCTCCAGAATATCAACCACTACAAGAGAACTGTGGACCAATATCGGACCATTGCTCCCCAAAACAAAGTGATTGACAAGGTATGGCTGGCAACACAGGACCTCCCTCTTCGCACAGAGTCTTGTTTTGTTGGCCTGTTCCTGTGTCAAGAATTATCCTTCATTGCATGTAGGCCATGAACAATTTAATTTGTAGGAATCGTTAATGGCCAAATACCCACTAAAGTAATGACATTTCCAACAGTCTCAGCTCTACTTTTTATTCAGTGCTAGTTGTCAATATTAGCATACTAACATGACAAACTAAGACTGTACCTGCAAAACATCAACATGCTAGTGGGGTGAAGTTATTTTTTGGCTTAAATCAGCCTTACAGAGGAGTTACAGCAGCTGTAGACTCTTAGCAGTAGACTCATAGTCAGATTTGTTATCTCAGAAACATGCTTTGGCTCACCATCGCCCAAGGTCCATTGGCAATCTTGGTAATCTCAGTGACACTCTGAACCATTGTTCTGATGAAGTCATCATCATACTCGTAGCGTCTACCAAAAATAACCTGGCACATGATGTTGAAGGCCGCATTATGAAACATAACTTGAGGAGTCAGTGTTTTGCCTGTAAAAGATATAATGCAAAATAATTTATAACACAGCATTGTACAAGAACACAGAACAACATTAGAGAGTCTATAAGCTGTTTTCCACTGCAGGAACATTTGGCTGTATTCAGGGGACAGGAACGTGGAGAAGACCATGCTGATGGGAGAAAAAGTGGCATTTTTGTATTTCTCCACTTAGATATTGTAGTGTAGAATGTAAAAAATGCCACTTGGGCAAAAGTGGTTCTTGATCTTCAACGTCCTCTATGCTAATAGAAGAGGAGTTGCACCTGTCATTGTTTTGTCACAGTTAAACCTGTCAGATCCTACACTGCACTGTAAGCAGACTATGATGACCCTTGAGGTCATCTTGAGGGCAGCTCTGGTAGCTCATTTCTATTGGTTCATTGAGTGACTTAATGTAAACAGAGCACCAGTGGGCTCTAGCATGTTCCCAGGTTTCTTAAGAACTCTTTAGTTGCTTTTTTGGGATTTGGTTTGCACCTTGCAACTCCTGCACAGATATTATTCATACATGCATCACGCACACACCACTGACCTCACTACTTTTCACAACACCATAGTGTTTTTGCTTTAATTTGGCTTGTTTTAAGTTAATAAAAACAATATTTAATCATTATACTTGGTGTGTCTCTCCTTTTGTTGTGGCCACTTTGAGTCGGGTCATAACAAGACGGACCGAAAGGGTTGATCACGTGACTGTTGCTGCCAACATTCCTGCTACCTCACACCTGCCCAAAGTTCCTCCAGTGGAAAGCTGCCTGTTGCAACAAAATTGAGCTGTGTGAACCCACAGATGTCGTACCAATGTTTTTATCCAGTGTTTTAATGGTGTATTGAATCTCGTCATGAATTCTCTCCTCCATTGATTTTTTCCCCAGACCAAAGTTCCTCATGGTCATCAGAGCAAAGCGACGATGCTCCCTCCAACGAGAGCCATAATCTGTCAGAATAAATCCTACAACAGGTGCAGCAAAACAAAAAGCTGAGGAGTCATGTAACTTTTTCTGAAAACATCATTGCCGTGAACATTTCTATTCTGGTCCAGTATCACACAACTAATGGTTTTCATGGGCCTTGAGGAGCCTCAGGATTTTTCTCTGCCATAAGTCTTTGATTTACTTATTTCCTGTTTATTTTGAAATCACCTTTTATCATTTGTCCTATGACATAAAATACCTTTTCCCTGGGAAACATCATTTATAAGCATGTCTTGAGGTCGACCAGCAAATTCAGAAGCCTTGACCACCATAGCTTCCTTCATGGCCTTAAACCCATTGATGACAACAGTCGGTTTAGAGCCGAGGAACAGACTGTAGACATTTCCATAAGACTTCCTCAGCTGTAAAGAAACAACATAACAGAGCAGTGTTTAAAATACATCTTTAATATCTTCAGAAACTTTTAAGGGATTCAGTAGTGTTTATTGATCTGCAGGGGAATATGACAGAAACAGACACTTCAGATCAAATTTAGTCATTAGGCAACAAAAGAGATTTGAAAAATAGGAAACATTACTGTATCAAAACAAAAAATAATCTAGGAAGAGTAATGCACAATAACAAGAGACAAACTAAGAAAAGTAAGTAAAAACGCTACTATAGGAAAAACCAGCAAGTTAAAAATAATGAGGCAGAAGGGCAATTATTGGTAACTACAAAGTGGTTTTATTGCAAATACGAGGTTCAGTGTTGATCAAACCATTTACACGATTCTGTTTAAGCCTTAAATCTACTGTATTTCAGGATATAAATGTCACATCATATCTAAAGATATGGTCCAATATCATTTTACTCTCTTGCATTTAAAGAATAAAACACTAAACACAGTTTTTTTAGTTATTCCCAACCTGTCCCATGCTTGTCAAGGGGCATTGGGATATTGTGCAGCACCCTGGTGTTATTGGTAAAAAATTTAATAAGGTGGATGACTGTTTGTGGTGGCACTGCACTCTGATGTGGCTCTTCTCAAATCATTTCTGCATATCTGTCTATTTATGTGTCCTGCTGTTCTCACATTTCTCCAGGAATTTAGTGACCTGAAGAAGCTTTTTATACATTTAAAGCAGCTGTTAGTAACAGATAAATTCAGAATCAATCACATACAGTTGTGAACAAAAGTTTACATACATTTGTAAAGACCATGTATATGATGGCAGTGCGGAGTTTCTAATGACTCCCACAATTTCTAATTTTCCATGATTGAGTCACTGACACACATACATCTTTGTCACAAAAACAATCATGCATTTTGGTTCCTTGACAGTTTGAAAATAAAAGACGGCTTCAAGTAAGTTTAATGTATATATATACATGTCACAGTAGAAATTCCGATTCAGGACAATCGCCGATTGTCCTAGGACAGATTGCGATTGGAGTCTCTCCTTGGACAGATGACAATTGGAATCTGTCCTAGAACAATCGGTGATTCTACTAGTACAGATTGTGATTGCAACAGGAAGGACATGACATCACATGCAGAGTATACTCAGCAAGAAGAAAGTTGAAGAAAACCTTCAAATCTGATGACCTTGTGGACATGCTAAACGTGTGTTTCCCATCACTTCAAAACACTGATGTCCAGGACCTTGAGGAGGTGACCCTTATCCAGTTGCACGGAAGAACTCGGGATGGCAAGCTAGCGCTGTACATCGACGTTCTGTTTGTGGCTGCAAAGGAAGTGGTGTTTCCAACAGATGTAGATGCAAGAAAGTTGGACTACCATGTTTGACAAAGTGCCACCTACATACTGTTGGAATATGTAAGAAAAGACTGTAAATACTGTATGTGTAAACTCTGAATTATAACATGGTTTGTAAGAATATTGTCGTTTCCTTTATTTTAACATTATATCATTAAAATAAATTTGAGTTTGTTCTAGGACAGATTGGGATTGCAATCTGTACAAGTAGAATCTTTGATTATCCGAGGACAGATCCCGATTGCCCTCTGTCCCAGGACAATCGGCGATTGTCCTGAATCGCAGTTTCTACTGTGACATTTATAAATATTTTTATAGCAAGCTGTTTAGGAAATTATATATCACACTGCTTGGATATATTCCAAGTGTGCAACAAGTCAACCCACATATCAACCCATACAACAATCACATAAAAAGAACAGGAGCTGTCGTACTGCTGAGTAACCCATGCTCATGTAAGTATCCACTGCAAAGATTCTTTAATAATTAGAACAATTTAAAGCATTTTAAAAGCAACATCATTCATTGCATGCAACATTTTCCTTACCCTTTCCAAGTCCTCCAAGGGATTCTTTAGGTTTAGGTGCAAAATGTTACCCAGTAATGGCAGGACAGGGGGTCCTGGTGGAAAGTTCTTGGGCCTCTTGGGCGTCAGTTGAAGGATGATGAAGCAAATGCATAGCCCCAGCAGGACAACTGAAAGGAACATGGTGAAAAGGATTGGACTGAACTAAAGAGAGGAAGAGATTACTCTGCTTTTAAAGGACTCCTCTGTCCAATGCCCCGCCTCTTCTGGTTGTGCTTCTCTGTATAAAGGTAAATGATAACATCAAGCACACACAGGTGACCACTCAGACCAAGAGGAGTTTCTGCTGGTGAGATATTGTCAGAATTTTTGTGACTTTTAGTATCCAATGCCCAAAAGTACAAGGTGGAACTTTTAGAGCATTAAATCCTCTGAGATTTACTGTTGATCCAGGTTTCCAAGTTGAGATATTGCCAGATAACCAGACGCACCAGAGGGTTAGATACAGTCGACTACCTGCACTATCTGCATTGTCATCCTGATCTCAGTGCTATCATAAAGGCAGAGTAAAACACCCCATTCTGCTTACATTACAGCAGCTTTTGCGATTTACTGATCGGGTACAAACAAAGCCAACTGAATGGTAGTTTGAACTCTCTTCACTGACTAAATCCCTGTCCAAGGTTCACTTTTGTTTGCACTCTTTGCCAAATCTGACAATAGGGCTCTTTATCTGTTGTCAGAGGTAGTTTAATTAAGGCTTCGTTTTCCATGAGATTTTGGTGAATGACAGAATTTCCCAGTGAAAGTGAGGTTAATACAGAACTGATCCAAATGCTGACATTGACTTTATTCCTTGGCAATTAAATTGTGCAACTGACATTAACTTTATAAATGGTACTGTCCATAGTATAGCAATGATTATTCAACCTCTGAACACAAAGGAGATTCTGGTCAATTTTTGCTCCTGTCACATTCTCAGGACTCATTTTTCATTGCAACATAAAGACCTGCACCCTTGTGGAAACATCACACATGAGTAAAAAGAACTCATAGATGCCTTCTTTGTAGATCTGATCAAATAGCTTAGTGACTAAATGAATGATGTGTTGAATTCTTAAAAAGCACTAGATCACATTCATTTTGGACATTTGAGCAATGTCATTGAAGCAAAAGTCCCCCAAAGCCCTGCTGTTTAAGATCTTTCTTCTCTTCATGCTAAACAACAAAGTATGACAGATGTCAGAAGAAGTAGACTGTAACTGTAGATGTCCTGACATCTTAATGTCAAGTGTCAGTGAACAGCAAATCCATCTGAAGCCACATTATTTGTAATAATTACTCCAAACCAGCAGGTGACACTCTGGTATTGAATGAATCACTTCGATCATCCATCTGTTATCTATACACCCCTTAATCCTCTGTAGGGTCGCAGGGGCTCTGTGTGTAAATGTGCACAACTCTTCTCTTTGGAGATGCTCATATTATTCATGCTGCTTTCTGATGATGTAGGTATTTAATAAGTAAAGGAAATAGTTCTAAACAACTGGAAGCAACAAACTCAACTGCCATTCTGTGTGTGACTGCTCACCTATCCCATGTGAAAACAAGTAGACCTACACAGTGTGGCATGCTTCAGAACCTGGCCCAGTCTGATCTGCTCTCCACGCTCCTTCTGAGGTCATTCATAATAAGAATTTAATGAAGTTACCAGTGCTGTTGTTCTACTTGTGTAGATAATACTTCACTTGTGTTACGCCCTCTGGTGCCATGTACTGGCAGTTTCTCTTCCCCTTCCCTCTTTCTCTCTCTCTCTCTCTCTACCAGGTGGGCGTGAGAACGGTGGCAGCGCGGCAGCAGACAGGCGGAAGCACTTGCAGTCAGTTGATGGGTGTAATCAGTTGCACCACCTACTCTACTGCACCATCAAACTGCCTCTGTTCGTTCCAGCTTCAGTCTAGCTCACTCATCTTGTGCATAATTCTAACAACTGTTCTCTATGTTCTCAGTGGGATCACTTGTCTGCTTCAGCCAGTTTCATCCGTCTGTCCCTGAAATAACCTGGTTCTTCAGATCACTCAGCCTGCCTCCCCTGGCTGCTCCATTCGATTGCTGGAAGTCATTTCCAGAGATTCCTACTCCCACACCACGCCACTCTCCCTCGTCACCACCTGTCTGTCGCCTTCATGCCAGCCACCAGTTGAATACTGCGTTGCAAATGGTTAGAAGTGTGTTGGAGAACATAGTTGTATGAGTGCTTTTGCATTACTTGTTAGTTCATTTGAATGTAACTTGTTAGTCAGAGTTATAAGTGTTTTTGTTGCTAAGTCTTGTTCAGAATTTATTCATAGCTCTGCTTGAGTTTTTGTTTGTCAGATTAATCTAGTTAAAATAACTAATGGGGTGACTTGAGTATGTTTTCTGTTCACTTTCCTAGCTTGTTGGTACCTGGTTCTGGTTAGAGTTTTTGCATACTTGTTTGTTGTAAATAGTTATCATTGAAAGAACATTTGTTCTTCCAAATCTGTTGTCGTGTTTTGTTACCCTGCACCTGAGTCTCTGAACTGTTTGTAACAATTTGCATATTTAAGTGTAACATTTCAGAAAACTTGGATTACGAAAGAATAATTGTCTAAATGCAAATAATGAACTGGGAATTTTTCATCGTGATCCATTAGTTAATAAAAGATTACACCTTGTAGGGTCTTGCCTTAGACTGCATTTGTTGACCAGTGTCCACTAAAATATAGTTTTGTATCTTGCTCAAAATAATACATATTGAAAAAAATAGACACTTAAACATTTTTAAATCTTGTTTGGAATCAAAAACTTTATTTTTAAAAGAGGACTGAGTTTTGTAATAATTCAAGGATGAAATAGTGAGTGATACATTCAGCTCCAGGATGTTTGTTGAAAATGCTATAAATACATTTATTAGGTGAACTTAAACAAAAAAAAAAATCAACTAAAGAAGCTCTTTTAATTCATGTAAACCAGCAAAGATTGTATGGCTTACATTGACAGAAACAGTTAAACAACATAACATAAGTTGACAAATGGGACTATGTCTTATCAGGATCATCTGGTTTTGTGCCAATATGGTACAGAGTACATTAATAGATTAATGACAGAGGAGACTAATGATAGGTCCAAACCTTATTTGATGATTTGCGGATTCACAGTTATTAAGAGTTACACAGAAAGTGCTAAAATTATTGATAAGCTGTCAGTTTGTGTCTATTCTTTCTGCTGTGTGTCTTGAGACCTCTTTACGACAAAGACCTGAGTTGGACCTTCATGCGATAAGGTTTGGGAGTCAAAGTGAGTCCAAAGACTGGAGTGTAGTCTGGTTCTCCTGCATCCTCAGGCCAGATGAACTTGAACTTCCTCAGCAGAGTCACCGTGATGAGTAAGAGCTCCATACGAGCCAGACCCTCTCCGAGACACATCCGAGGACCTAAGGAAAAAAAAAAGCCTCAAAGTCATCGACACCAGTTTTATTTGATTCACCTGATTGCTGTCTGCCCCTCCAAGTGTGATACAGTTTTCATGCTCTTGTACCTGCAGAGAAAGGCATGAAGGAGTCTGATTTAACAAACTCTCCTTTGTCATTAAGGAAGTTTTCAGGGTTGAATTCATGAGGGTATTTCCACTGTCCCTCTTCATTCAGCACTGAGCTGAGGTTCTGTAAGATCGTCGTACCCTGTGGATAAAATGAAAGAAAAATGGGATTAAAGATGCTCTTAAGTGGTTGAGTAGAAGGCAACTGGAATTGACTTTTTGGTTTTTGAAGACATTTTATTGCTCATTCAAGAGGCTTCCTCAGACTGATGGTGAGTCCCAAACATACACCAATCAGGCATAACATTATGACCACCTGCCTAATATTGAGTTGGTCCCCTTATGTGCTCAAAAGTGCTCTGAACCATTGGACATGGAAAAGAGGACCTCTCAGGGTGTCCTATGGGGTCCGGAACCAGGATGTTGGCAGTGGATCCTTTGGGTACTCTGGCATGTGCAGTGGGGCCTCTGTCAATCAAACTTGTTCCACTGCATCCTTTGGATGCTTGATCACAATGGGGTGTAGGAAGTTTGGAGGTCAAATGAACATGTTGGGCCATTGTCATGTTCCTCAACATGTTCCTGATTGTTTAATGTTTCTGTCATGTGGTGGGGTGCATTTTCCTGTGGGGATAGGCCAGTGGCAACTGGGATTGCCACCTGTATGAGGAAGTGTGCTTGTTCGAGACAACATTTATCTGGGTGTCTTAGTCATAATGTTATGGCTGATCTGTGCATATCGTCACCACCAATTCATATCTTTATGGCCCCTTAAAAACTCAAGACTCACATGAATCACATGTAAACTACCAGGTGGGGGACGACTTCAGATGTTAATGGTGGTGAAACATTTTAGGGACGGATGTTGTGACTGCGATTATTCTAAATTGTCCGTAGGTGTGAATGAGAGTGTGCTTGTTTGTCTCTATATGTAGCCCTGTGATAGGCTGGTGACCTGTTCAGGGTGTCCCCTGCCTTCGCCCGAGTCGGCTGGGATAGGCTCCAGCCCCCCCGCGACCCTACAGAGGAATAAGCGGTGTATAGATAATGGATGGATGGATGGATGTTGTGACTGCATTATAAGTTCCTGATAAGTGGTGTCATGGATCACCTCTTTTGTTTAGAGATGACTGTTTCAATTTACCACAGATGGATTCCTTCATTCCTCTGTCAAACCATTGTCTCTGTCTAGAATGTGAACAGTGCTACCTCAAAGGAGAATCCTTTATTGAGATGGAGGTTGACTGCTTAGCCTTGTCCTAAAGAGCTGCCTCTGATATATCACAAGTTTACTCACTTTAAAGTTTCTTAGACACACCAGCTACATAAGGTATGAGAATTTTGTTCTACCTGTTCGTCTTTTTCCCTGTTTGATGTTGGATCTCTTAATGAAGGTCCAGTTGGGATAGTGACAGGTTTTAAGTGCTTTAATATTATGCATGTGCTATGTTTTCTTCTTTTTGCTGTAAAGTTCTAATAGTCTCCAGTTTATGTTGCAGTAAGTTTTGGTCTGTGTGTGTAGGTTTCCGATAATTTCAATGTTGAGGCATCCATCCTACTCAATGCTAAACAACACGGTCCAAAAAGGCAGTTCATTTCCCCTGACATACTCCCATTTGGACCTGATTGTGCTGGAATATGTATCTGGGACCCTTCTTTAGTCAGTTACAACTGAAGAATGTCAAATGTTTTCAAGAACCAAAAGTCCACTTTCCTGCTACTGAACTTCTATTATCATGACTTGGATGACTAAGAATCTACACAGATAAAAGATGATCTTCACTTTGTTGTCTATATCACAATAACTCATTTAACCAGTTGCGTCTTGCCTTCGGAATGGAATATCCTGCAAGCTCTGTGTCTTTCGTTGTACGGTGGACGATGCTGAGTGGAGCAGTGTTGGAAATCCTCTGCACTTCATGGATCACAGCCTGTACAAAAAGAGGTTGAAACATTTGTCTCAGAAGTTCAGTCCAAAAAGCACAGGTCAATACAGCTGCAGCAAGGGTAACTGCCCTCAATGTACAGTGATTACAATGGATCTTCAATTCCACAGATTTACTGTATGATTATACAATCTCCAACCTTTAGTTAACTTAGCAGCATGATCTTACAGACATGTCACACAGCCCCAAGCACACAAAAAATATAACTGATCAGTGTACAGTACAGTACCTGCACGTAAGGCATGTTGTGTCTGTCCTCAAAATAGACCCGATCCTTCCCTGCCAACACTTGGTCAATCTCCTGCTGACATCGTTCTGAGGTGGGCAAGATAACATCTCATGTTGCTTTTCCATATGACACAAAACAATTGGATTATAACAAAACATTAAAGGTTCGGGGAAGCACAGTGATACATGTCAGTCATGAGTGAGCATTATAGTCAACAAAAAGTCAAACGAATCAGTAATAATGGCTGCTTTGCATTCAGGGTCCTAGTATGTTGCATGGTAAGATGCTTGCATGGCTTTGTGGAACACTTGAATGGAGTTTATTGATCTTTAATGCCATCAGTTAAATTTATGTTTTCTATGTGGATACTTCAGAAAGTTCTCGACTTCACCCAAAAATGAACCCTGTGCTGTGTGGACGGGCGCATTGTCCTGGAGCAACAACACGCCAGCTTGAAACTTTTCTGTCCTTGCAAAAAAAATGACGACAAACATTTAAATTTTTGTGGACAGTGATATAAGGTTTTATAGTCACAGTTATGCCACAAAAAAGGAGTTACAGGCCTTGTTTTCCAGGTAAGGACAAGAACTTTTTCATGTGCCCTCATATTGTATGTACTTCTTAAATATATGTACTCAGTAATGTCTTGTGTTTGCTGATGTTGTGTGCCCATGTCTGTTGATTGCACCAGATTCAACTTTCTAGAGTTCAAGGTTCCCTATTATTTAACATTATGCAGATATGTAGCATTTGCAGCTGTCTCTCAAAAGGCATTGCAAGACCAGATTGCAATCCATAGCTGTATATATAGACAATGAATGAGAATCTTAGTATCATGCCATAAACTGAAAGAAGGGGTGAAACATTGAATCCATTGAAGGAATCCATGTACCTGCCCAGGGATTGCAGAGCCTTTCCAATGTCTAATAAAGACAATGGATGAATTACAGAACCAATGAAATAAAGAAAAGCCTCATATTTACATGTGCAGCTATACCTTGTATGTGTGGGTTGTTCATCAGGTAAAGAAAACCACTTAGCAGGGTGTTGGAGGTTGTGTCAGTCCCAGCAAAGTGAAGATCTGCTGCAAACCTGTTGAGCTGATCGTCTGAATATGAAGGATCATCTGGTCTCTAAAAAAGAAGAGTGATCTTTGTAAGACAAATGCAAGCGAGGTAAAAATGTAATTAAACTATACTGATACACACTATTGGAGAGTAAAGGAGTCAACTCATGACCACAGTGAATTGAAACAAGTGCAAATTAGGAATTTCTTATAATTCATTCCAACACAACCCATATTTATTCACACCACAGTATCTGAAATAGTAAAACCTTATCCATTTCATCCAAATAGCAATCAACTAAGTCTCGTGGCTCTCCAGGGACTCTGGTCTTCTTGTGTTCAGCCACCAAGACATGAATAAGACTCTTCAAAGTCTAAAAAAACAAACACAAGTCATCATTCAGGGTTTATATGACTTTACATTGTTTCTTTTCACTGACATATATTAGAGTATATGTGTTGACTGTTGTAATATATGGCTGTAGTTACAAAGATTTTTACCTCAACATTCTCAAAGGCCTTTCTGAAGGGCAGTGGCAGGTTACGAATAAAGGGAAAGTTGTCATACAGCTGTAAAGAAAGAGAAATCATTCATTTATCTGAATCTAAATATTCATATTTTGCTTCCAGGCATGAATTGTTGTGAACAGATGATTTTATCCTCAGTTATTCCCTTTGCATGGCTGAATTGACACAGAAAGTACAGCTAGAAATCATTTTAAAGAAGTTCAAGGAGAACTGCAAGTCCATTCTGGGTTTAATTTTGGAATTCAACCTACACATCTAGGCCTTGTCCACACGTAGCCGGGTATCTCACCAAACAAAAACATTTTTTTATGATTTGGCCTGTCATCCACACGAAAACGCAAATTTATGGCATTAAAAACGATTCTTTTAAAAACCTCTGACCAAACTGAAGATCTGCAAATTCTCCGTTTATGCATCTGCATGTGGACATCAATAACTGGAGTTTTGTGTTTCGAAACGTCACTGCCTGCGACAAATTATGTTCTTACGCCACATATGCGACCTGTGTTTACATTCGGAAACAGTATGGATGCCCTCACAAGGTTTTTGGCGCTGTTTCTTAGCTTACTCTGATTGGATAGGATTTTGGGAACTACTATGACTTTTTTTGAAATTTGTTCGGAGTCTGCATGTTGTCATATGCTGCAAAGACAGTTAGGGAAGGTCTGAACACTTCATATCAAATGGAAACTGCTTCGCCTTTTTACAAATGATATCTGTAAGCATTGTTAACAAGCATTTCTGAGTCAGATTAATGGCCACAGAAACATGTTTTCACTCACCATTGCCCATGGTCCATTGGTTATTTTGCCAATTTCAGTGAAGCACCGAACAGTTACTCTGATATACTCATCGTCGTACTCGTAGCGTTTACCAAAAATAACCTGGCTGATGATGTTGGAGGCCGCGTTATGAAACATCACTTGAGGACTAAGAGATTTGCCTGTAAAAGACAAAATGCAAACTTAACATTTGGACAACAGCACAAAAGAACATTAGAGAAACAATAGCGCAATGCAAAAGTCAGCTGTGTAGACCCATAGATGACGCACCAATGCTCTTTTCCAGTGTTTTGATGGTGTATTGAATCTCATCATGAATTCTGTCTTCCATTGATTTCTTCCCCATACCAAAGTTCCTCATGGTCATCAAAGCAAAGCGACGGTGCTCCCTCCAATTAGGGCCATAATCTAGTAGAACCACTCCTGCAACAGGTGAAGCAACATAAACAGTTAGACTAATGTAATGTCACATACATTGATCAGGCATAACATTATGACCACCTGACTAATATTGTGTTGATCCCCCTTATGTGCTCAAAAATGCTCTGAACCATTGGTCATGGACAAGAGGACCTCTCAGGGTGTCCTATGGGGTCTGGAACCAGTACGCTGGCAATGGATCCTGTGGGTACTCTGACTTGTGCAGTGGGGTCTCTGTCAATCAAACCTATTTGTCTTTCATTTGAAAGCCTTGGTCTTACACACTTGAAAACGCTAGCCCCTTACTCTGAGTTTCTATCTGAATTCTCAGAGTTCTTAGCTGATTTAGTGCTCAGTGCAGATAAAGTCATTACACTGAGTGACTTTAATATCCACGTAGATGATGAGAATGACAGCTTCAACTCTGCATTTACTCCATTGTTAGACTCGGTTGGTTTTTCTCAAAACGTTAATAAACCAACTCACTGTTTTAACCACACCCTTGATCTTGTTTTGACGTATGACATAGAAATTGAACATCTTATTGTTTTTCACCAAAATTCTGTTTTGTCTGATCATTTTTTAAAAACATTTGAATTTATATTAATGGACTATGGAGCACTTGCCAAAAAGTTCCATTACAGCTGATGTTTATCTGATACTGCAGTAGCTAAATTTAAGGAAATGATTCCATCATTATTGACTTTAATGCCATATGCCAACACAATAGAGAGTAGCTCCTCTAGTGTTAGTCCCACACAGGTGGACAATCTCGTTGAAGGTACTGCAGCTTTACTGCAAACATCAATTGATACTATTACCCCTCTGAAAAAGAAGGTAATACATTATAATAAAATAGCTCCATGGTTTAATGAACAACTATGTATCCTAAAGCAGAGTTTAGGAAGACTGGAATGGCAATGGCGTTGTACAAATTCAGAAAAATTTCATTGAGCCTGGAAGGATAGTTTTACTGCATTTAAAAAGGCGATCCGTAGATCAAGAACTGCCTATTATTCATCTTTAATTGACCCCAGGTTTCTGTTCAGCTCTGTAGCCAGGCTGACAAAGATTCGTAGCTCTGTGGAGCCTTGTGTTCCTTTACATCTCAGTAGTGAAGATTTCATGACCTTCTTCTTTAATGAAGTCTTGAATATTAGACAGAAAATTATGAACATGTCTTTAAGAGCAGCAGCTCAGGAAGCGTCCATAGGACCAGATTTATACTTGAACTGCTTCTCTGCTGTAAATCTGACAGAGCTCATGTCAACAGTGAACTCCTGTAAACCAGCAACCTGTTTGTTCAATCCCATCCCCACTAGACTGTTCAAGGACATCTTTCCTTTAATTAACAATGCTGTTTTAAATATCATTAACTTCTCTTTACTAATAGGCTATGTACCACAGGCTTTTAAAGTCGCTGTAGTAAAGCCACTTCTCAAAAAGCCTACTCTAGATCCAAGTGTTTTAGCCAATTATAGGCCCATATCCAACCTCCCTTTTATCTCTAAAGCTCTAGAAAAAGTTGTTGCAAGCCAATTATGTGATTATCTACATATAAATGGTTTGTCTGAAGAGTTTCAGTCAGGATTTAGAATCCATCATAGTACAGAGACACCACTGGTAAAGGTCACCAATGATCTTCTAATAGCCTCAGACAGTAAACTAGTTTCTATACTTCTTCTGCTGGATCTCACTGCTGCTTTTGATACAGTTGATCACAGCATCTTATTACATAGACTGGAGCATCTTATTGGGGTTAAAGGAAGCGCTCTAAAGTGGTTTAAATCATATTTATCAGACAGATTCCCGTTTGTTCATGTTAATGGTGATTCTTCCATCCGCACTCCAGTTAGTCATGGAGTTCCACAGGGTTCTGTATTAGGACTAGGGATGCACGATAATATCGGCGTCCGATATTTATCGGTTAATTTTGGCAGTTGACAATAACATGATTCCGATAATAAAAAATTCAGCCGATAAAATGCCCCGACAATAATAAAGACTTTGAATCTTTGTTTTTGCCGTTCATCTGTGTGTTGTGGCTTGTGCTCATGCCTGGCTCCTCAACCCCTTCCCTCCCAGACGGTACTATCGCATGTGTGTGATGTCATAACACTGCGCGGGCAGAGAAAAACAAGCAGCATGGTGTGGCACTCACCAGTGTTTACCTGGTCAGAAAAACACATTTCACTCGGGCTGGTCCCAAATATTGGAATATCTGAACATTTTTTCACTGTTGTGGTATTTGGATTATGATCTTGATATTTGAATAGTCGTTCACAGCGCTGCCAGGCCAAGCTGCCAGGCTTAATGAGTTACCTCCAGTGTTTAAATGAAAGCTGCACCCAAGGTGTGATGAATAATGTAGAGTTTACCTTTTCCCCTTGTGACGTCATTAATAAACAGGTCTTGAGGTCGTCCAGCAAAATCAGTCGCCTTCGTCACCATAGCCTCCTTCATAGCCTTCACCCCATTAATGATGACAACTGGATTAGGACCGATGAACAGACTGTAGACGTTTCCATAAGACTTCCTCAGCTGGAAGGAAACAACAAGTCAGTGGTTGAAATACATGCACCACCTTTAGACAGAAATTACCTTTAAATGGGTTAATCAGTTGATTGTCCTCAAGGAGAACATGGCCAATAATTAAAAAAGATTAAAACAAAACTATTGCTGATACAAGGTTAAATGCTGATGAAGCTGTTCATATGACAGCATCAATCTTGCTGTGTTTCAGTCTTAATTCTCCTGTATTTTAAGAGATAAATAGTCACATCATACTAAGATATGACACCACTGCATTTTACTTTTGCCTACATGGGCATGAATTAATGATGATCATCTGTAGTGTGTCCTCAGATCACAGCAGGCATTTAATGACCTGACATATTTTGTCTTATCATCGTAATCAAGGTTGCAAAAGCTGCTGGCACTTCCTTTTCACTCACAGGCATATGGTTGATTTCCGTGCTACTCACTCGCTGACCTGTATACTTTTGTTTAAAGTTAATGTTGATATGTCTTTTTGTGTCTGTGGTTTTATATGTGTATTTGTTCTTGCTGGTGCATCTTGTCCAGGTCATGTTTGCAAATAAGAAAAACTTCTCAAACATTTTAATCTGGTAAAAAAAAAAAAAAGGGTAGAAAAGTCCACTGTGCATGACCCACCATGTTGTTTCAAGTTAGCAAGCAGTCAACTGTTTATCAATGACATATTATGCAATCACATAAAGCAACAGGAGCAGCACTGATCCTGTGGTCACTGCACCATGTTTCTTACCCTCTTCAAGTCCTCCAAGGGGTTCTGAAGGCTCAGGTGGAAAAAGTTCCCCAGTAAAGGCAGAGCAGCAGGTCCTGGTGGAAAGTTCTTGGGCCTCTTGGGCCTAAATTGGAGGATGATGAAGCAAACGCACAGCAACAGCAGAATAACTGAGACAAACATGATGGGATGGATTGGATTAACCTGGAAAGAGTAAGTTGCTAACCAGCTTTTAAAGGGTGTCGCTGCCCTGAGCCTCGCCTCCTCTTAATGTGTACTTTGTCTCTTTGTATTAAGATAAGTGATGATATCAGTCATAGATTTTTTAACTCTGATCATATCAAACATATCAGACATTGTATGAATTGCTTTAAAACCCTTTTTTTTTTTACCTTACGTTTACATAAATTTGTTGCAGCCATTAGATAACTTTACTTTTCTTTGCTTACTTTCTTTACTGTCTTTTGAAGAAGGCTGTCAAGAATTCAAGAGATACCAAAGATGTTTTTAAGTCTTCCTGTCAATTGCAGATTTAAACAATAAAAGATCAATTAAGATGCTGGATGTTTCTTTAAAATGCCCCAAATAATGTTTATTTGACAACACAACAGCTCCAAAATGAAATCATTTTTTCATCTTTTGTTTTTTTTTACATGTAAAATAACCGTGTTTGGATGTTTGTTTGTTTCTTTTTACTGAGACTGAAACAGCTGAGCCTTCAAAATGTTTGATATTCCATAAAATAAAATATCTATTTTCTTATGTATTGATTATATGTTACATGACAACAATTGGGGGCACTTAAAATAAAGTTTTCAATTTTTGTAAAATAAGTAATCAAAGAAATTCAACTTTTATTCTTCTTTTCTATGAGTCATGGCATTAAAACTTAGTTATTCTTAACAGAAGACAATTGTGAGTTCTGTCTACTTCTAGCTCTGGCTGTACAGACCAACAGATTGAGCACCACAAAGCTACGACCTTTCACCCACATATTGTTGAGCTCAATGCAAAAATCTCAATCATACTTTCTGGCTTATCAGTAATCAAAGTTAAAAAGTTCACTGTGCAGGTCTTGCAGCACTATTTGGATGCACTCCTAGTGTGTAAAAGGTCAACTTTATACCGATGACATATTAAGCAATCACATTACAAAGAACCGGAGCCGTGATGCTGTTGAGTGATATGATCATACAAGTTCTCAAGAGTTGAAATGAATGAATCAACATTCTCAGTTACCTCACAGCCACTCAGACAGGTCAAGTTCACTGGTATTCAGCTATCGGTCAAGGAAACAATAAATGCATTTACAGTCCCCTGAGTGCAAGTGTAAGCATCATTAGATTACAGTAACGATTAGCCACTAACATCCCTGAAATCTCAGAAGACACAGTTTATGTGTCATTTGTTGACAGAGGTATATACAGACATCAAAGCATTAACAGGAGCTGAGGTTCAGATTGTTGCTACCAGCTGAGTCTTTCCTCTGACTTCATTGAATTTATCACATTTTTTATTGGATGAGTTTACTTTTAGACGTGTTTTGTCTTTTTACCAGAATTATTTACAGGCTTTGACAAGACTGTCGGATTTGATTTATGTTTCATTCTGTTCTCTTTGTGAAAAAGATTAACATGTAATAACAATAAAAACTCTAAGAAAGTTCAGTAAAAACGTCACTACAAGGAAGTTCAAAGTAATTAGGTCACTGCACAATTATTGATAAGAACAAAGTGGTTTTATTGCAAATACAAGGTTAAATTCTGATAAAGCTGTTAATATGACTGTATCAATCTGATGGCATTACACTATTTATTCTCCCCGCCTCCTGACTTGTCTGATTGGGCCACCACTCGGTACCCTCCACCTCCAGCCAATCCACTACAGCCGTCCCACACCTGGAGAAGATAAAACCCACAACTAAACTCTCACTAGTTTGCCCTGGTGCCTCTTTCGTGTGTGTATTATGTTTTTTTCTCATTTGGCAGTTGCTAATTTGTTGAGAGGTATTCATGTCTTGGTGAAGACTTTGACCTCTGTTAATAATTACATAGATTTGGTGATTAGATATTAGTGTCTTCTGTTCAATTCAATTCAATTCAATTTATATTTATATCATATTTACAACGTAAGTCGTCACATAGCGCTAAACATTGTAAGAAAGAACAGGAAACAGAAAACAGAAAACAGATAACAGAAAACCCAACAATCCACAGATGCTTATGGATTCCCTATGAGCAAGCAATCAGCGACAGTGGGAAGGAACCAAAAACCCCCTATGATAGGGAAGTGGGGAAAAAAACCTCTGACAGAACTAGGCTCAGGGAGGGCGGCCATCTGCCTTGACCGGTTGGGTTGGGAGTGGGGATGAGGAGGGAGGGAGGGATAGCAGGAGAGGTTGGGGTGGAGATGGGAGGTGGTGAGGCCAGCGGCTGCAGATCAGGGATGTGTAGCTCCAGATCCAGACACATCCATGGAGAGAATACAATTCTGTGTGTTTAAGATCCAAATTTCTGTGTGTTTCATAGCCACCGAGCAGTGGTGATTCATGTCCTGTGTCTTTTTTGTAATGTGTGTTTTGAGGCACCAGTTTTGGTTTACTTAGTTCTGTGCACTTATTTGTCGTGTTTGTTTGTCATTTTGCCTTAGTAAGTTTTTTTTTATAATTAATAATAATTTTATTCAGCTATAATTTTAGCAACTCCCACCAACCTTGTTTTGTGTTAATTTTGTCACTAAGCAATAAATTGCTTCACCAAACCAATAACATCTGATTTTGTTTTGTTGTACCCAACTAACCTTAGAGGCTGGGTCATAACAATATCACTTTTACCTTTTTTCAGAACAAAACATGAAAATGGATATTTACAACCGTCCAGTGTTTATCAAAGTACAGGTGGTTGTTGTGTCTAAGCCTGGTGAATTAACAAGGTGAATGACCATCTGCAGTGACACCACGCATGTCGCGTAGCTTACACAAGCTCCACAACGTGCGTGGCGATGTCATTCACCAGTGCAGCCAGGAAACGGAATGTCCTGACGTCTTAGTGTCAGATTTGACAGTGAACAGTAAATCCATCTGAAACCACATTATGTGTGATACTTACTCCAAACCAGCAGGTGACACTCTCTCATGTGTTTTTTCAAATTTCTGAATGGTATTGTTTATATTAATACTTGTTACCCTGAAATATTCAGTCATAAGTACAAAATGGCAATTTGTCACCACTGCAATAGCTGCAAAGACCTTTTGTTTAACAACAAACAGACAGGTGTAAAAATATTCTCTGGTATTGAATGAATCACTTCGATCATCCATCCGTTATCTATACATTGCTTAATTCTCTGTCGGGTCGCAGGGGGAGCTGGACATTATCCCAGCGGACTCAGGCAAAGGCAGGGGACACCCTGGACAGGTCGCCAGTCAATCACAGGGCTACACATAGAGACAGACAACCAAGCACACTCTCATTCACACCTATGGACAATTTAAAATCATCAGTTAACCTCAGCATGTTTTTGGGCTGTGGGAGGAAGTCAGAGTAGCCGGTGAAAACCCACACTGCACAGGGAAAACATGCAAACTCCACACAGAAAGATCCCAAGCATCCTAACCGGGACGTGAACCAGGGATCTTCTAGCTGTGAGGCGACGCTGCTAAACACCGAACCACTGTGCAGTCCCACATTGACCATGTCAGGGATAATTATTGATATAGTTAATTAATGAAGTTACCTCTTTTGCTCTGTGCGTAAATGTGCACAACTCTGCTCTTCGGAGATGCTCTTAGCATGCTGCTGTCTGATGCTGCAGGTATTTTATAACTAAAGGAAACAGTCCTAAACAACTGGAAGTAACAAACTCAACTGCCATTCTGTGTGTGACTGCTCACCTGTCCCATGTGAAAACAAGTAGACCTACACAGTGTGGCGTGCCATCAGAACTTGGCCCAGACTGATCTGCTCTCCACGCTCCTTCTGGAGTTATTTATAATAACAATTTAATGAAGTTACCAGTACTGTTGTTCTACTTGTGTAGATAATACTTCATTTGCATATTTAAATGTAACATTTCAGAAAATTTGAATTACAAGAAAATAATTTTCTAATTGCAAATAATAAACTGGGAATGTTTCATCATGATCCATTAGTTAATAAAAGACTAAACCTTGTAGTGTCTTCCCTTAGAGTGCATTTGTTGATCAGTTAACCTGTGCCCTCTAAAATATAGTTTTGGATCTTGCTCTAAATAATACAGATTGAAAAATATACACTTCAACTTGTTTGGAAGCAATAACAACTTTATTTTTTAAAAGAGGACACACAGTTTTTTAAATAATTCAAAGATGAAATAGTGAGTGATACATTCAGCTCCAGGACGTTTGTTGAAAATCCAGTAAATACATTTATTAGGTGAACTTGAGCAAAGAAAAAAAGTCAACCTAAAAGCTCTTTTAATTCATGTAATCCAGTAAAGCTTGTATGGCTTACACTGGCAGAAACAGTTAAACAACATAACATGACAAATGGGACTATGTCTTATCAGGATCATCTGATTTTGTGCCAATATGGCACAGAGTACATTAATAGATTAATGACAGAGGAGACGAATGATAGGTCCAAACCTTATTTCATGATTTGCGGATTCACAGTTATTAAGAGTTGGACAAAAAGTGCTAAAATTAGTGATCAGCTGTCAGTTTGTGTCTATTCTTTCTGCTGTGGGTATCGAGACCTCTTTACAACAGAGACCTGTGTTGGACCTTCATGCGATAAGGTTTGGGAGTCAAAGTGAGTCCAAAGACTGGAGTGTAGTCTGGTTCTCCTGCATCCTCAGGCCAGATGAACTTGAACTTCCTCAGCAGAGTCACCATCATGATGAAAAGCTCCATACGAGCCAGACCCTCTCCGAGACACGTCCGAGGACCTAAGGAATAAAAAAACGCCTCAAAGTCATCGAAAACAGTTTGATTTGATTCCCCTGATCGGTGTCTGCCCCTCCAAGTGTGATGCAGTTTTCATGCTCTTGTACCTGCAGAGAAAGGCATGAAGGCCTCTGGTTTGACAAACTCTCCTTTGTCATTAAGAAAGTTTTCAGGGTTGAATTCATGAGGGTATTTCCACTGTCCCTCTTCATCGTGCACTGAGGTCAGGTTCTGGAGGATCGTTGTACCCTGAGGATAAAATGAAAGAAAAATGGTCTTAAAGATGCTTTTACGTGGTTGAGTAGAAGGCAACTGGTTTTTAAAGATGTTTTACTGCTCATTCAAGACGCTTCCTCAGACTGATGGTGAGTCCCAGACATACACTGATCAGGCATAACAATATGACCACCTGCCTAATATTGTGCTGGTCCCCTTATGTGCTCAAACATGCTCTGAACCATTGGACATGGACAAGAGGACCTGTCAGGGTGTCCTATGGGGTCTGGAACCAGAATGTTGGCAGTGGATCTTTTGGGTACTCTGGCTTGTGTAGTGGAGCCTCTGTCAATCAAACTTGTTCCACTGCATCCTGTTGATGCTCGATCAGAATGGGGTGTAGGAAGTTTGGAGGTCAAATCAACATGTTGGGCCATTGTCATGTTCCTCAACATGTTCCTGATTGTTTAATGTTTCTGTCATGTAGTGGGGTGCATTTTCCTGCGGGGATAGGCCCAACTGGGATTGCTATCTGTATGAGGAAGTGTGCTTGTTGTGAGACAATGTTTATGTGGGTGTCTTAGTCATAATGTTATGGCTGATCTGTGCATATCGTCACCACCAATTCATATCTTTATGGCCCCTTATAAACTCAAGACTAACATGAATCACCTGTAAACTGCCATCTGGGGGACGACTTCAGATGTTAATGGTGGTGAAACATTTTAGGGAGTGATGTTGTGACCGTGTTATAAGTTCCTGATAAGTGGTGTCATGGATCACCTCTTCTGTTTAGAGATGACTGTTTCAATTTACTATAGATTGATTCCTTCATTCCTCTGTCAAACCATTGTCTCTGTCTAGAATGTGAACAGTGCTACCTCAAAGGAGAATCCCTTATTGAGATGGAGGTTGACTGTTTATCCTTGTCCTAAAGAGCTGCCTCTGATATACTAAAAGTTTACTCACTTTAAAGTTTCTTAGACACACCAGCTACATAAGGTATGAGAATGTTGTTCTACCTGTTCTTCTTTTTCCCTGTTTGATGTTGGATCTCTTAATGAAGGTCCAGTTGGGATCGTGTTTTTATCACAAAATGTTTTTTTTTTATCACAATAACCTATTTAACCAGTTGCATCTTGCCTTCGGAATGGAATATCCCGCAAGCTCTGTGTCTTTCGTTGTACGGTGGACGACGCTGAGTGGAACAGTGTTGGAAATCCTTTGCACCTCATGGTTCACGGCCTGTACAAAGAGAGGTCTAAACATTTGTCTCCGAAGTTCAGTCCAAAAAGCACAGGTCAATACAGCTGCAGCAAGGGGAACTGCCCTCAATGTACAGTGATTACAATGGATCTTCAATTCCACAGATTTACTGTATGATTATACGATCTCCAACCTTTAGTTGACTTGCAGCATGATCTTACAGACATGTCACTCAGCCCAAAGCACACAATAAATATAACTGATCAGTGTACAGTACAGTACCTGCATGTAAGGCATGTTGTGTCTGTCCTCAAAACAGACCCGATCCTTCCCTGCCAACACTTGGTCAATCTCCTGCTGACATCGTTCTGAGGTGGGCAAGATAACATCTCATGTTGCTTTTCCATATAACACAAAATAATAGGATTATAACAAAACATGACAGGTTCGGGGAAGCAAAGTGATACATGTCAGTCATGAGTGAGCATCATAGTCAACAAAAAGTCAAACGAATCAGTAATAATGGCTGCTTTGCATTCAGGGTCCTAGTATGTTGCATGGTAAGATGCTTGCATGGCTTTGTGGAACACTTGAATGGAGTTTAGTGACCTTTAATGTCATCAGTTAAATCTATGTTTTCTATGCAGGTACTTCAGAAAATTCTCAACTTCACCCAAAAATGAACCCTGTGCTGTGTGGACGGGCACATTGTCCTGGAGCAACAGCACGCTAGGTTGAAGCTTTCCTATCCTTGTAAAAAAAATGATAAATATGATGACAAATATCTGAGTTTTTGTGGACAGTGATATAAGGTTTTATAGTCACATTTATGTCAAAAAATAGGAGTTACAGGCCTTGTTATCCGGGTGAGGACAAGAACTTTGATATGTGCCCTCGTATTGTATGTACTTCTTAAATATATGTACTCAGTAATGTCTTGTGTTTGCCGATGTTGTGTGCCCATGTCTGTTGATTGCATCAGATTCAACCTTCTAGAGTTCAAGGTTCCCCATTATTTAACATTATGCAGATAAGTAGAATTTGCAGCTGTCTCTCAAAAGGCATTGCAAGACCAGATTGCAATCCACAGCTGTATATGTAGACAATGAATGAGAATCTTAGTATCGTGCCATAAACTGAAAGAAGGGGTGAAACATTGAATCCATTGAAGGAATCCATGTACCTGCCCAGGGACTGGAGAGCCTTTCTAATGTCTAATAAAGACAATGGGTGCATTATAGAGCCAATGAAATAAAGACAAAGCTCATATTTACGTGTGCAGCTATACCTTGTATGTGTGGGTTGTTCATCAGGTAAAGAAAACCAGTTAGCAGGGTGTTGGAGGTTGTGTCAGTCCCGGCAAAGTGAAGATCTGCTGCAAACCTGTTGAGCTGATCGTCTGAATATGAAGGATCATCTGGTCTCTAAAAAAGAAGAGTGAACTTTGTAAGACAAATGCAAATGAAGTAAAAATGTAATTATACTATACTGATACACACTATGGGAGGTTAAATGAATCAACTCAGGACCACAGTAAATTGAAACAAGTGCAAATTAGTAATTTCTTATAATTCATTTAAACACAACACATATTTATTCACACCACAGTATCTGAAATAGTAAAACCTTATCCATTTCATCCAAATAGCAATCAACTAAGTCTCGTGGCTCTCCAGGGACTCTGGTCTTCTTGTGTTCAGCCACCAGGACCTGTATAAGACCCCTCAAAATCTAAAAACAAACACAAGTCATCACTCAGTGTTTATATGACTTTACATTGTTTCTTTTCACTGACATATATTAGAGTATATGTGTTGACTGTTGTAATATATGGCTGTAGTTACAATGATTTTTACCTCAACATTCTCAAAGGCCTTTCTGAAGGGCAGTGGCAGGTTACGAATAAAGGGAAAAGTGTCATACAGCTGTAAAGAAAGAGAAATCATTCATTTATCTGAATCTAAATATTCATATTTTGCTTTCAGGCATGAATTGTTGTGAACAGATGATTTTTTTCCCTCAGTTATTCTCTTTGAATGGCTGAACTGACACAGAAAATACAGCTAGAAATCATTCTAAAGAAGTTCAAATAGAACTGCAAGTCCATTCTGGGTTTAATTTGGAATTCAACCTGCACATTTAGGCCTTGTCCACACATAGCCGGGCATCTCAGAAAACAAAGATATTTTTCTACGATTTGGCCTGTCATCCACACGAAAAGTCTGATTTAAGGCTTCAAAAACTATTCTTTTAAAAAACTCCAACCAAAGTGAAGATCTGCGAATTCTCCGTTTATGCGTCTGCATGTGGACATCAATAACCGGAGTTTTGTGTTTGGAAACGTCACTGCCTGCAACAAAATATGTTCTTACTCCACATATGCGACCTGTGTTTACATTCAGAAACAGTATGGATGCCCTCACAAGGTTTTTGGCGCTGTTTCTTAGCTTACTCTGACTGGATAGGATTTGGGGAACTACTGCCACCTCAAGGTCTGGCATGTTTATGAATGTGCTTAAAAACGCACTCATGAGTCAGGTGTAGATGATTTTTTTTTCTAAAAACGAGGTGGTGTGTACCTAAGTTTTTTTCTAGACGGAGGGGGCAGGATATTCAGCTTTACAAAAATCAGGCTATGTGTGGACAAGGTCTTAGTCACAGTCTGTGGCCTACTGAGTGACTGATTTATGACTTTTTTGAAATTTGTTCAGAGTCTGCAGGTTGTCATACGCGGCAGAGAAAGTTAGGGAAGGTCTCAACACTTCACATCAAACGGAAATTGCTTCGCCTTTTTACAAATAATATCTGTAAGCATTGTTTAATACACGTTTCTGAGTTAGAGTAATGAGCACATAAACATGCTTTCACTCACCATTGCCCATGGTCCATTGGTTATTTTGGCAATCTCAGTGAAGCACCGAACAGTTACTCTGATGTACTCATCATCGTACTCGTAGCGTTTACCAAAAATAACCTGGCTGATGATGTTGGAGGCCGCGTTATGAAACATCACTTGAGGACTCAGAGTTTTGCCTGTAAAAGACAAAATGCAAACTTAACATTTGGACAACAGCACAAAAGAACATTACAGAAACAACAGCGCAATGCAAAAACTCAGCTGTGTAGACCCATAGATGACGCACCAATGCTCTTTTCCAGTGTTTTGATGGTGTATTGAATCTCATCATGAATTCTGTCCTCCATTGATTGTTTCCCCATACCAAAGTTCCTCATGGTCATCAGAGCAAAGCGACGGTGCTCCCTCCACATCGGGCCATGATCTAGTAGAACCACTCCTGCAACAGGTGAAACAACAAAAACAGTTAGACTAATTTAATGTCACATACACTGATCAGGCATAAAATTATGACCTGCCCAATATTGTGTTGATCCCCCTTATGTGCTCAAAAATGCTCTGAACCATTGGTCATGGACAAGAGGACCTCTGAGGGTGTCCTATGGGGTCTGGAACCAGTACGCTGGCAGTGGATCCTTTGGGTACTCTGACTTGTGCAGTGGGGCCTCTGTCAATCAAACCTATTTGTAATTCATTTGAAAGCCTTGGTCTTAGTCTTACACACCTGAACTTGAAAACACAGAAACCAGTTCTGTTAGTTGCTGTATGTCGGCCGCTGGCCCCTTAGTTTATATCTGAATTCTCAGAGTTCTTATCTGATTTAGTGCTCAGTACAGATAAAGTCATTATACTGAGTGACTTTAATATCCATGTAGATAATTAGAATGACAGCTTCAACTCTGCATTTACTCCATTGTTACACTCAGTTGGTTTTTCTCAAAACATTAATAAACCAACTCATTGTTTTAACCACACCCTTGATCTTGTTTTGACATATGACATAGAAATTGAACATCTTATTGTTTTTCACCAAAATTCTATTTTGTCTGATCATTTTTTAAAAACATTTGAATTTATAATGATGGACTATGGAGCACTTACCAAAAAGTTCCATTACAGCAGATGTTTATCTGATACTGCAGTAACTAAATTTAAGGAAATGATTCCATCATTATTGACTTTAATGCCATATGCCAACACAATAGAGAGTAGCCACTCTAGTGTTAGTCCCACATAGGTGGACAATCTCGTTGAAGGTACTGCAGCTTTACTGCAAACATCAATTGATACTGTTACTGTGTGATGTCATAACACTGCGCGGGCAGAGAAAAAAGGGCAGCATGGTGTGGTACTCACCAGTGTTTACCTGGTCAGAAAAAGACATTTCACTAGGGCTGGTCCCAAATATTGGAATATCTGAACATTTTTTCACTGTGGTGGTATTTGGATAATGATCTTGATATTTGAATAGTCGTTTACAACGCTGCCAGGCCAAGCTGCCAGGCCAAGCTGCCAGGCCAAGCTGCCAGGCTTAATGAGTTACCTCAAGTGTTTAAATGACAGCTGCACCCAAGGTGTGACGAATAATGTAGAGTTTACCTTTTCTCCTTGTGACGTCATTAATAAACAGGTCTTGAGGTCGTCCAGCAAAATCAGTCGCCTTCGTCACCATAGCCTCCTTCATGGCCTTCACCCCATTAATGATGACAGCTGGATTACGACCGATGAACAGACTGTAGACGTTTCCATAAGACTGCCTCAGCTGGAAGGAAACAACAAGTCAGTGGTTAAACTCCGTGCATCACCTTTAGACAGAAATTACCTTTAAGTGGGTTAATCAGTTAATTGTCCTCAAGGAGAACATGGCCAATAATAAAAAAGATTAAAACAAAACTATCGCAGATACAAGGTTAAATGCTGATGAAGCTGTTTATATGACAGCATCAATCTTGCTGTGTTTCAGTCTTAGTTCTCTTGTATTTTAAGAGATAAATAGTCACATCATACTAAGATGGGCATGAATTAATGATGATCATCTGTAGTGGCACTGCACTCTGATGTGGCACTTTTCAAACCACATCCTGCAAATTTATGAGTATTTGTGTCCTCAGATCACAGCAGGCATTTAATGACCTCACACATTTTGTCTAATCATAATAATCAAGGTTGCAAAAGCTGCTGGCACTTCCCGGATCCATCTGTATGCCGATGATACCATCTTATGCTCAGGTGGCCCTTCTCTCCACTCTGCAGCATCCACTCTTCAGCTCAGCCTTACTTGTGTTGAACAGTCCTATCACAACCTCCATCTTAACATCAGTAATACCAAATGCATCATTTTTGACAGGAGGAATGTTGCATCCAGCCCTGTCACGATCAGCTGTGCAGATGGCTCGCCTGTGAAGTATCCTATAAATGAGACCAAAGTCAAAGCCAGACTAGCTTTCCTCTTCCGCAACAAAGCCTCCTTCACTCATGCTGCCAAACCTAATCATGATGACAATACTCCTGATTCTGGATTACAGCTGCATCATCTACAAAATGGCCTCAAACACTGCACTCAAAAAACTGGACACTCTTTATCACTCAGCCATCCGCTTTGCCACTAACCACTCTTCCACTCTCACCACTGTGATCTCTGTAGATACCCGGCGGCTTCATCACTGGTTTCATTTTGTTTACAAGTCAGTTCTGGCCAAGACACCTCCCTGTCTATCTTCTCTTCTTCACTTCACCCATAATTCATATCGTACTAGGTCAAGTGAATACATCAAGCTCATCATTCCCAATACTTCTGCTATTTTTGGCCGTAACTCCTTTTGCTTTGCAGCAGCTAACCACTGGTACACCTTACAAAACACCCTCAAACTCACAACTTTGACTCCACCTTCAAGCTTAAACTCCAACAGATTGTAGTCGACTATTGCTCCTGCATATCACTTTGGATCTTTACTTACACATATACATACATATATGCACACTTTCCTACACCTTATGCACACTTTTTCACTCACATGCATATGGTTGATTTCCATGCATCTTACTTGTTGACTTGTATACTTTTGTTTTAAGTTAATGTTTCTATGTCTTTTTTTGTGTCTGTGGTTTTATATGTGTATTTGTTCTGACTGGAGCATCTTGTCCAGGTCATGTTTGCAAAAAAGAAAAACTTCTCAGACGCTTTAATCTGGTAAAATAAAGGTTAAAAAAGGGGTAGAAAAGTCCACTGTGTATGACCCACCATGTTACTCCAAGTTTACAAGCAGTCAACTGTTTATCAGTGACATATTATGCAATCACATAAAGCAACAGGAGCAGCACTGATCCTGTGGTCACTGCACCATGTTTCTTACCCTCTTCAAGTCCTCCAAGGGGTTCTGAAGGCTCAGGTGGAAAAGGTTCCCCAGTATGGGCAGAGCAGCAGGTCCTGGTGGAAAGTTCTTGGGCCTCTTGGGCCTGAGTTGGAGGATGATGAAGCAAACGCACAGCAACAGCAGAATAACTGAGACAAACATGATGGGATGGATTGGATTAACCTGGAAAGAGTAAGTTGCTCACCAGCTTTTAAAGGGTGTCGCTGCCCTGAGCCTCGCCTCCTCTTAATGTGTACTTTGTCTCTCTGTATTAAGATAAGTGGTGATATCAGTCATAGATTTTTTTTAACTCTGATCATATCAAACATATCAGACATTCTATGAATTGCTTTACCTCACATTCACATAAATTTGTTGCAGCCATTAGATAACTTTACTTTTCTTTGCTTACTTTCTTTACTGTCTTTTGAAGAAGGCTGTCAAGAATTCAAGAGATCGCAAAGATGTTTTTAAGTCTTCCTGTCAAATGCAGATTTAAACAATAAAAGATCAATTAAGATGCTGGATGTTTCTTTGAAATGCCCCAAATTATGTTTATTTGACAAACTTGAGCAAATAATGTCATACAACAGAACAGCTCCAAAATAAAATCATTTTTTCATCCTCTGTTTTTTTTTTTTACATGTAAAATAACCGTGTTTGGATGTTTGTTTGTTTTTTACTGAGACTGAAACAGCTGAGCCTTCAGAATGTTTGATATTCCATAAAATAAAATATCTATTTTCCGATGTATTGATTGTATGTTCCATTAATGATAACAATTGGGGGCACTTAAAATAAAGTTTTCAATTTTTGTAAAATAAATAATCAAAGAAATTCAACTTTTTTTCTATGAGTCATGATATTAAAACTTAGTTATTCTTAAGAGAAGACAATTGTGAGTTCTGTCTACTTCTAGCTCTGGCTGTACAGACCAACAGATTGAGCACCACAAAGCTACGACCTTTCACCCACATATTGTTGAGCTCAATGCAAAAATCTCAATCAGACTTTATGGCTTATCAGTAATCAAAGTTAAAAAGTTTACTGTGTAGGTCTTGCAGCACTATTTGGATGCACTCCAAGTGTGTAAAAGGTCAACTTTATACCGATGACATATTAAGCAATCACATTACAAAGAACCGGAGCCGCGATGCTGTTGAGTGATATGATCATACAAGTTCTCAAGAGTTGAAATGAATGAATCAGCGTTCTCAGTGACCTCACAGCCACTCCAGCTCAGACAGGTCAAGTTCACTTATATTCAACAATCAGTAAAGGAAACAATAAATGCATTTGCAAATGCAAGTGTAAGCATCATTAGATTACTCTAATGATTAGCCATTAACATCCCTGAAATCTGAAAAGACACAGTTTATGTGTCATTTGTTCACAGAAGCATAGACAGACCTCAAAGCGTTAACAGGAGCTGAGGTTCAGATTGTTGTTTCCAGCTGAGTCTTTTCTCTGACTTCATTGAATTTATCGCATTTTTTATTGGATGAGTTTACTTTTAGACGTGTTTTGTCTTTTTACCAGAATTATTTACAGGCTTTGACAAGGCTTTGTCGGATTTAATTTATGTTTCATTTGTCTTTGTGAAAACGATTAACATCTAATAACAATAAAAACACTACGAAAGTTCAGTAAAAACGTCGTTCAAAGTAACTAGGTTAGGACACTTCACAATTATTGATAAGAACAAAGTGGTTTTATTGCAAATACAAAGTTAAATTCTGATAAAGCTGTTAATATGACTGTATCAATCTGATGACAATGCCCTGCCCCACCTCCCCCTTCTGCCCTCTGCACACACAAACTCCGGACTCTAAGACCCCCCTCATCACCACTGGACTTCAATAAATATACTGTACACACACACTTTACCGTCAATAAGCTTATTTAATTTGCACTATCTGCCACTCTCATTTGCACTAAGTGAAATATTTTGCACCAGAGTCTCTATTTTGCACCAGAGTGTCTCACAGTGTACTTATTTAGTTGTATTTTATTATTATTATTTTATTTTATTTTATTTTATTTTTTTTAATGCTCTTTTGGCTTGTTCTGTTGAATTTTATATACGTAATGTCTTTTTTACCTGATGTTTACTGTCCACACCGAGGGTTTGACGAGTACAGCAATTTCAATGCTGTTTATGTCCTGTACATATTGCAGTATGGACAATAAAAAGACTTTGACTTTGACTTTGACCATTTGTTCTCCCCGCCTCTTGACTTGTCTGATTGGGCCACCACTCGGTACCCTCCACCTCCAGCCAATCCACTACAGCCGTCCCACACCTGGAGAAGATAAAACCCACAACTAAACTCTTGGTCGTGGAGGCTGGGATTTAATGTGACCAGTTCGCCCTTTCGCCCTTTTGGTGCCTCTTTCATGTGTGTATAATGTGTTTTCTCGTTTGGCAGTTGCTAATTTTTTGAGAGGTATTCGTGTCTTGGTGAAGACTTGGACCTCTGTTAGCAATTACATAGATTTGGTGATTAGATATTAGTGTCTTCTGTGTGTTTAAGATGCAAATTCCTGTGTGTTTCGTAGCCACTGAGCAGTGGTGATTCGTGTCCTTTCTGTAATGTGTGTTTTAAGGCACAGTTTACTTAGTTCTGTGCACTCATTTGTCCTGTTTGGTTTGGTGTTGCTTTTGTGGTTAAGTTTGGCTTGGGAGTTTTGTTGCTTCATTATTTTGCCTTAATAAGTTTCCGTAACTGTGTTAGCCTTCACTTGGTTTTATTCGGTTCTTTAATTTTAGCAACACCCACCACTGTTACTTTGGTTATCACCTGTTTTGCTTTAATTTCGTCACAGTGGAGGATGATGCATCTGTGATAATATCATACAACTTTCTAATTACATTCTGTAGCTTTTACATTGTGTGAATAACTTTCAAACACGTCTTTGCAAGATATCCAGGTTACTTTGTCCTGTCCACCTATGGTGAACTAAGATAACTTTATTTTTCTTTTTGGCTGTCTTACAAAGGAACAGAAATAACAGACTGTACATCCTGTAGATGTCCTGACGTCTTAATGTCAGATGTCACAGTGAACAGTAAATCCATCTGAAACCACATTATGTGTGATACTTACTCCAAACCAGCAGGTGACACTCTTTCATGCATTTTTTCAAATTTCTGAATGGTATTGTTTTGTTACCCTGAAATATTCAGTCATAAGTATAAAATGACAATTTGTCACCGCTGGAATAGCTGCAAAAACCTTGTAGTGTCTTGCCTTAGAGTGCATTTGTTGACCAGTTGACCCCCTCTAAAATATAGTTTTGTATCTTGCTCTAAATAATACATATTGAAAAATATACACTTCAACTTGTTTGGAAGCAATAACAACTTTATTTTTAAAAGAGGACACACAGTTTTTGAATAATTCAAGGATGAAATAGTGAGTGATACATTCAGCTCCAGGACGTTTGTTGAAAATCCAGTAAATACATTTATTAGGTGAACTTGAGCAACAAAAAAAAAAGTCAACTTAAAAGTTCTTTTAATTCATGTAAACCAGTAAAGCTTGTATGGTTTACATTGACAGAAACAGTTAAACAACATAACATATGTTGACAAATGGGACTATGTCTTATCAGGATCATCTGATTTTGTGCCAATATGGTACAGAGTACATTAATAGATTAATGACAGAGGAGACTAATGATAGGTCCAAACCTTATTTGATGATTTGCGGATTCACAGTTATTAAGAGTTACACAAAAAGTGCTAAAATTAGTGATCAGCTGTCAGTTTGTGTCTACTTTTTCTGCTGTGGGTCTTGAGACCTCTTTACAACAGAGACCTGAGTTGGACCTTCATGGGATAAGGTTTGGGAGTCAAAGTGAGTCCAAAGACTGGAGTGTAGTCTGGTTCTCCTGCATCCTCAGGCCAGATGAACTTGAACTTCCTCAGCAGAGTCACCATCATGATGAAGAGCTCCATACGAGCCAGACCCTCTCCGAGACACGTCCGAGGACCTGAGGAATATAAAACACCTCAAAGTCATCGAAAACAGTTTGATTTGATTCACCCGATCAGTGTCTGCCCCTCCAAGTGTGATACAGTTTTCATGCTCTTGTACCTGCAGAGAAAGGCATGAAGGCCTCTGGTTTAACAAACTCTCCTTTGTCATTAAGAAAGTTTTCAGGGTTGAATTCATGAGGGTATTTCCACTGTCCCTCTTCATCGTGCACTGAGGCCAGGTTCTGGAGGATCGTTGTATCCTGAGGAGAAAATGAAAGAAAAATGGTGTTAAAGATGCTTTTACGTGGTTGAGTAGAAGGCAACTGGTTTTTGAAGATGTTTTATTGCTCATTCAAGACGCTTCCTCGGACTGATGGTGAGTTCCAGACATACACTGATCAGGCATAACAATATGACCACCTGCCTAATATTGTGTTGGTCCCCCGTATGTGCTCAAAAATGCTCTGAACCATTGGACATGGACAAGAGGACCTCTCAGGGTGTCCTATGGGGTCTGGAACCAGGATGTTGACAGTGGATCTTTTGGGTACTCTGGCTTGTGTAGTGGAGCCTCTGTCAATCAAACTTGTTCCACTGCATCCTGTTGATGCTTGATCACAATGGGGTGTAGAAAGTTTGGAGGTCAAATCAACATGTTGGGCCATT
This sequence comes from Dascyllus trimaculatus, assembly GCA_024666655.1. Taxonomy (NCBI): domain Eukaryota; kingdom Metazoa; phylum Chordata; class Actinopteri; family Pomacentridae; genus Dascyllus; species Dascyllus trimaculatus. The sequence goes on along the minus strand of CM045448.1, from coordinate 9,885,448 downwards.
GTCATGTTCCTCAACATGTTCCTGATTGTTTAATGTTTCTGTCATGTGGTGGGGTGCATTTTCCTGTGGGGATAGGCCAGTGGCAACTGGGATTGCCACCTGTATGAGGAAGTGTGCTTGTTCTGAGACAATGTTTATTTGGGTGTCTAAGTCATAATGTTGTGGCTGATCTGTGTATATCGTCACCACCAATTCATATCATTATGGCCCCTTAAAAACTCAAAACTCACATGAATCACGTGTAAACTGCCATGTGGGGGACGACTTCAGGTGTTAATGGTGGTGAAACATTCTAGGGAGGGATGTTGTGACTGTGTTATAAGTTCCAGATAAGTGGTGTCATGGATCACCTCTTTTGTTTAGAGATGGTTGTTTCAATTTACCACAGATGGATTCCTTCATTCCTCTGTCAAACCATTGTCTCTGTCTAGAATATGAACAGTGCTACCTCAAAGGAGTGTCCCTTATTGCTAAGATGGAGGTTGACTGTTTATCCCTGTCCTAAAGAGCTGCTTCTCATATACTAAAAGTTTACTCACTTTAAAGTTTCTTAGACACAACAACTACAAACGGTATGAGAATGTTGTTCGACCTGTCCTTCTTTTCCCCTGTTTGATGTTGGATTTCTTAATGAAGGTCCAGTTGGGATAGTGACAGGTTTTAAGTGCTTTAATATTATGCATGTGTTGTTTTTCTTCTTTCTGCTGTAAAGTTCTGATAGTCTCCAGTTTATGTTGCAGTAAGTTTTGGTCTGTGTGTGTAGGTTTCTGGTAATTTCAATGTTGAGGCATCCATCCTACTCAATGCTAAACAACACAGTCCAAAATGACAGTTCATCTTCCCTGACATGCCCCCATTTGGACCTGATTGTCCTGGAATATGTATCTGGGACCCTTCTTTAGTCAGTTACAACTGAAGAATGTCAAATGTCTTCAAGAACCAAAAGTCCACTTTCCTGCTAATGAGGTTCTATTATCATGACTTGGATGACTAAGAATCTACACAGATAAAAGATGATCTTCACTTTGATGTCTATATCACAATAACTCATTTAAACAGTTGCGTCTTGCCTGCGGAATGGAATATCCTGCAAGCTCTGTGTCTTTCGTTGTACGGTGGACGCTGAGTGGAACAGTGTTGGAAATCCTCTGCACTTCATGGATCACAGCCTGTACAAAGAGAGGTTTAAACATTTGTCTCAGAAGTTCAGTCCAAAAAGCACAGGTCAATACAGCTGCAGCAAGGGGAACTGCCCACAATGTACAGTGATTACAATGGATCTCCAAATCCACAGATTTACTGTATGATTATACAATCTTCAACCTTTAGTTAACTTAGCAGCATGATCTTACAGACATGTCACTCAGCCCCAAGCACACAAGAAATATAACTGATCAGTGTACAGTACAGTACCTGCACGTAAGGCATGTTGTGTCTGTCCTCAAAACAGACCCGATCCTTCCCTGCCAACACTTGGTCAATCTCCTGCTGACATCGTTCTGAGGTGGGCAAGATAACATCTCATGTTGCTTTTCCATATATCACAAAATAATAGGATTATAACAAAACATGAAAGGTTCGGGGAAACAGTGATAGATGTCAGTCATAAGTGAGCATTATAGTCAACAAAAAGTCAAACGAATCAGTAATAATGGCTGCTTTCCATTCAGGGTCCTAGTATGTTGCATGGTAATATGCTTGCATGGCTTTGTGGACCACCTGGATGGAGTTTATTGATCTTTAATGCTATCAGTTAAATTTTTGTTTTCTATGTGGATACTTCAGAAAGTTCTCGACTTCACCCAAAAATGAACCCTGTGCTGTGTGGACGGGCACATTGTCCTGGAGCAACAGCACGCCAGCTTGAAGCTTTTCTGTCCTTGTAAAAAAAATGACAACAAACATTTAAATTTTTGTGGACAGTGATATAAGTTTTATAGTCAAAGTTATGCCACAAAATAAGAGTTACAGGCCTTGTTTTCCAGGTGAGGACAAGAACTTTTTGATGTGCCCTCATATTGTACGTACTTCCTAAATATGTGTACTCGGTCATGTCTTCTGTTTGCTGATGTTGTGCCCACATCTGCTGATTGCACCAGATTCAGCTTTCTAGAGTTCAAGGTTCCCCATTATTTAACATTATGCAGATAAGTAACATTTGCAGCTGTCTCTCAAAAGGCATTGCAAGACCAGATTGCAATCCACAGCTGTATATGTAGACAATGAATGGGAATCTCAGTATCATGCCATAAACTGAAAGAAGGGGTGAAACATTGAATCCATTGAAGGAATCCATGTACCTGCCCAGGGATTGGAGAGCCTTTCTAATGTCTAATAAAGACAATGGGTGAATTACAGAACCAATGCAATAAAGAAAAGCCTCATATTTACGTGTGCAGCTATACCTTGTATGTGTGGGTTGTTCATCAGGTAAAGAAAACCACTTAGCAGGGTGTTGGAGGTTGTGTCAGTCCCAGCAAAGTGAAGATCTGCTGCAAACCTGTTGAGCTGATCGTCTGAATATGAAGGATCATCTGGTCTCTAAAAAAGAAGAGTGAACTTTGTAAGACAAATGCAAGTGAGGTACAAATGTAATTAAACTATACTGATACAAACTATGGGAGGTGAAATGAGTCAACTCATGACCACAATGAATTGAAACAAGTGCAAATTAGGAATTTCTTATAATTCATTCAAACACAACCCATATTTATTGACACCACAGTATCTGAAATAGTAAAACCTTATCCATTTCATCCAAATAGCAATCAACTAAGTCTCGTGGCTCTCCAGGGACTCTGGTCTTCTTGTGTTCAGCCACCAGGATCTGTATAAGACCCCTAACAATCTAAAAAACAAACACAAGTCATCACTCAGGGTTTATATGACTTTACATTGTTCCTTTTCACTGACATATATTAGAGTATATGTGTTGACTGTTGTAATATATGGCTGTAGTTACAAAGATTTTACCTCAACATTCTCAAAGGCCTTTCTGAAGGGCAGTGGCAGGTTACGAATAAAGGAAAAGTTGTCATACAGCTGAAAAGAAAGTGAAATCATTAATTTATCTGAAGCTAAATTTTCATATTTTGCTTCCAGGCATGAATTGTTGTGAACAGATGATTTTAACATTTTAACAGTCATTCCCTTTGAATGGCTGAATTGACACAGAAAGTACAGCTAGAAATCATTCTAAAGAAGTTCAAATAGAACTGCAAGTCCATTCTGGGTTTAATTTTGGAATTCAACCTGCACATTTAGGCCTTGTCCACACATAGACGGGCATCTCAGAAAACAAAGATATTTTTCTACGATTTGGCCTGTCATCCACACGAAAATGCTGATTTAAGGCTTCAAAAACGATTCTTTTGAAAACCTCCGACCAAAGTGAAGCTCTGCGAATTCTCCGTTTATGCGTCTGCATGTGGACATCAATAACCGGAGTCTTGTGTTTGGAAACGTCACTGCCTGCGACAAAATATGTTCTTACGCCACATATGCGACCTGTGTTTACATTCAGAAACAGTATGGATGCCCTCACAAGGTTTTTGGCGCTATTTCTTAGCTTACTCTGACTGGATAGGATTTGGGGAAGTACTGCCACCTCAAGGTCTGGCATGTTTATGAATGTGCTTAAAAACGCACTTATGCGGTTAGGTGTGGATGAATTTTTTTCTGAAAACGAGCTGGTGTGTACTTAAGTTTTTTTCTAGACGGAGGTGGCAGGATATTCGGTTTTACAAAAACCCGGCTACGTGTAGACAAGTTCTTAGTCACAGTCTGTGGCCTACTGAGTGACTGATTTTGAAATTTGTTCGGAGTCTGCATGTTGTCATACTCTGCAGAGAAAGTTAGGGAAGGTCTCAACACTTCACATCAAATGGAAATTGCTTTTCCTTTTTACAAATAATATCTGTAAGCATTGTTTAATACACATTTCTGAGTCAGATTAATGAGCACATAAACATGCTTTCACTCACCATTGCCCATGGTCCATTGGTTATTTTGGCAATCTCAGTGAAGCACCGAACAGTTACTCTGATGTACTCATCATCGTACTCGTAGCGTTTACCAAAAAGAACCTGAGTGATGATGTTGGAGGCCGCGTTATGAAACATCACTTGAGGACTCAAAGTTTTGCCTGTAAAAGACAAAATTGCAAACTTAACAATAGAAACAATAGCGCAATTCAAAAACTCAGCTGTGTAGACCCATAGATGACGCACCAATGCTCTTTTCCAGTGTTTTGATGGTGTATTGAATCTCATCATGAATTCTGTCCTCCATTGATTGTTTCCCCATACCAAAGTTCCTCATGGTCATCAAAGCAAAGCGACGGTGCTCCCTCCACATCGGGCCATAATCTAGTAGAACCACTCCTGCAATGGGTGAAACAACAAAAACAGTTAGACTAATTTAATGTCACATACACCGATCAGGCATAACATTATGACCACCTGACTAATATTGTGTTGGTCCTTCTTATGTGTTCAAAAATGCTCTGAACCATTGGTCATGGACAAGAGGACCTCTCAAGGTGTCCTATGGGGTCTGGAACCAGTACGCTGGCAGTGGATCCTTTGGGTACTCTGACTTGTGCAGTGGGGCCTCTGTCAATCAAACCTATTTGTAATTCATTTGAAAGCCTTGGTCTTAGTCTTACACACCTGAACTTGAAAACACAGAAACCAGTTCTGTTAGTTGCTGTATGTCGGCCGCTGGCCCCTTAGTTTATATCTGAATTCTCAGAGTTCTTATCTGATTTAGTGCTCAGTACAGATAAAGTCATTATACTGAGTGACTTTAATATCCATGTAGATAATTAGAATGACAGCTTCAACTCTGCATTTACTCCATTGTTACACTTAGTTGGTTTTTCTCAAAACATTAATAAACCAACTCATTGTTTTAACCACACCCTTGATCTTGTTTTGATGTATGACATAGAAATTGAACATCTTATTGTTTTTCACCAAAATTCTGTTTTGTCTGATCATTTTTTAAAAACATTTGAATTCATAATGATGGACTATGGAGCACTTACCAAAAAGTTCCATTACAGCTGATGTTTATCTGATACTGCAGTAACTAAATTTAAGGAAATGATTCCATCATTATTTACTTTAATGCCATATGTCAACACAATAGAGAGTAGCTCCTCTAGTGTTAGTCCCACATAGGTGGACAATCTCGTTGAAGGTACTGCAGCTTTACGGCAAACATCAATCGATACTATTACCCCTCTGAAAAAGAATGCAATAAACTATAATTAAAAAAGCTCCATGGTTTAAAGAACAACTGTGTATCTTAAAGCAGAGTGTAAGAAGACAATGGCGTTCTACAAATTCAGAAAAATTCATTCAATTCAATTCATTCAAATTCAAAATTCATGTTCATAATTCCTAAAAATCTGTCTGAAACACAGACATGTGTGACACGTTTTGAATGTGCAGAAGGATTTGAACCATTAACTATTGAAGGTTTTGAGCTATTAAAGTCCTGAGGTTTGGAACTTAAATAAATGTCATTAGTAAATCATGCCTGCATGCATGTTTGTGTATTGCCTGAGTAAGGCCAATATTAAATGAGAAAAAAGTTGACCTACAGGAGAATAAATATGCCAGAATGCCTGAGAGCCTCATTTTTATTTGAATTCTCACCTGGTGCCTCAATTTGGTATTTTCTTGACATAAATAAAAGCATTTTTCCATAAATTGGTGCATAAAAGTGTTTCAACCTCCAAATCTTGCTTAATGAGTTTCCTCAAGTGTTTAAATGAAAGCTGAACCCAAGGTGTGACAAATAATGTCGAATTTACCTTTTCTCTTTGCGACATCACTAATAAACACGTCTTGAGGTCGTCCAGCGAAATCAGTTGCCTTCGTCACCATAGCCTCCTTCATGGCCTTCACTCCATTAATGACGACAACTGGATTAGGACCGAAGAACAGACTGTAGACGTTTCCATAAGACTTCGTTAGCTGGAAGGAAACAACAAGTCAGTGTTTAAACTACGTGCACCACCTTTAGACTGAAATGACCATTAAGTGGGTTAATCAGTTGATTGTTCTTAAGAGGAACATGGCCAATAATAAAAAAGATTAAAACAAACCTATTGCAGATACAAGGGTAAATGCTGATGAAGCTGTTTATATGATAACATCAGTCTTGCTGTGTTTCAGTCTTAGTTCTCACCTATTTTAAGACATAAATAGTCACATCATACTAAGATGTGGCACCACTACATTTTACTTGTGGCTACATGGGCATGAATTAATGATGATCATCTGTAGTGGCACTGCACTCTGATATGGCACTTTTCAAACCACATCCTGCAAATTTATGAGTTTATGTGTCCTCAGATCACAGCAGGCATTTAATGACCTCACACATTTTGTCTTATCATAGTAATCAAGTTTGCAAAAGCTGTTGGCACTTCCCGGATCCGTCTGTATGCCGATGACACCATCTTATATTCAGTTGGCCCTTCTCTCCACTCTGCAGCATCCACTCTTCAGCTCAGCCTTACTTCTGTTGAGCAGTCCTTTCACAACCTCCATCTTAACATCAGTAATACCAAATGCATCATCTTTGACAGAAGGAATGTTGCATCCAGCCCCGTCACGATCAGCTGTGCAGATGGCTCGCCTGTGAAGTATCCTATAAATGAGACCAAACTGATTCTGGATTACAGCCATCATCTACAAAATGGCCTCAAACACTGAACTCAAAACCTGGACACTCTTTATCACTCAACCATCCCCTTTACCACTAACCACTCTTCAACACTCACCACTGTGATCTCTATAGATACCCGGCGGCTTCATCACTGGTTTCACTTTGTTTACAAGTCAGTTCTGGGCAAGACACCTCCCAGTCTATCTTCTCTTCTTCACTTCACCCATAATTCATGTCGTACTAGGTCAAGTGAATACATCAAGCTCATCATTCCCAATACTTCTACTATTTTTGGCAATAACTCCTTTTGCTTTGTTGCAGCTAACCACTGGTACACCTCACAAAACACCCTCAAACTCACAACTTTGACTCCACCCACCACCTTCAAGCTTAAACTCCAACAGATTGTAGTTGACTGTTGCTCCTGCATATCACTTCGGACCTTTACTTCCACATATACAAACATATACACACACTTTCCTACATCTTATGCACACTTTTTCACTCACATGCATATGGTTGATTTCCATGCTTCTCACTTGTTGACCTGTATACTTTTGTTTTAAGTTCATGTTTCTATGTCTTTTTGTGTCTGTGGTTTTATATGTGTATTTGTTCTGACTGGAGCATCTTGTCCAGGTCATGTTTGCAAATAAGAACAGCTTCTCAAACATTTTAATCTGGTAAAATAAAGGTTAAAAAAAGATTAGAAAAGTCCACTGTGCATGACCCGCCATGTTGCTCCAAGTTTACAAGCAGTCAACTGTTTATCAATGACATATTATGCAATCACATAAAGCAACAGGAGCAGCACTGATCCTGTGGTCACTGCACCAAGTTTCTTACCCTCTTCAAGTCCTCCAAGGGGTTCTGAAGGCTCAGGTGTGAAAAGTTCCCCAGTATGGGCAGAGCAGCAGGTCCTGGTGGAAAGTTCTTGGGCCTCTTGGGCCTGAGTTGGAGGATGATGAAGCAAACGCACAGCAACAGCAGAATAACTGAGACAAACATGATGGGATGGATTGGACTAACCTGGAAAGAGTAAGTTGCTCACCAGCTTTTAAAGGGTGTCGCTGCCCTGAGCCTCGCCTCCTCTTAATGTGTACTTTGTCTCTCTGTATTAAGATAAGTGATGACATCAGTCATGCATTTCTCAACTCTGATCATGTCGAACATATCAAACATTCTATGACTTGCTTTAAAACCCTGTTTTTTTTTACCTTACGTTTCCATAAATTTGTTGCAGCCATTTGGTAACTTTACTTTTATTTGCTTACTTTCTTGACTGTCTTTTGAAGAAGGCTGTCCAGATAGAGATCCCAAAGATGTTTTAAAGTCTTCCTGTCAAATGTAGATTAAAATAATAAAAGATCAATTAAGATGCTGGATGTTTCTTTAAAATGCCCCAAATAATGTTTATTTGACAAACCTGAGCAAATAATGTCATACAACACAACAGCTCCAAAATAAAATCATTTTTTCATCTTTTGTCTGTTTTGATTCATGTAAAATTACAGTGTTTGGATGTTTGTTTTTACTGAGACTGAAACAGCTGAACCTCCTGTCACTTCAAAATGTTTGGTATTCCATATAGTAAAATATCTATTTTATGTATGTATTGATGTATGTTCCTTTCATGATAACTTTTGGGGGCACTTAAAATAAAGTTTTCAGTTTTTGTAAAATAAATAATCAAAGAAATTCAACTTTTTTTTTTTTATGAGTCATGACATTAAATCTTAGTTATTCTTAACAGAAGACAATTGTGAGTTCTGTCTTCTTCTAGCTCTGGCTGTACAGACCAACAGATTGAGCACCACAAAGCTACGACCTTTCACCCACATATTGTTGAGCTCAATGCAAAAATCTCTATCAGACTTTATGGCTTATAAGTAATCAAAGTTAAAAAGTTTACTGTGTAGGTCTTGCAGCACTATTTGGATGCACTCCAAGTGTGCAAAAGGTCAACTTCATGACATATTAAGCAATCACATTGCAAAGAGCCGGAGCCGCGATGCTGTTGAGTGATATGATCATACATGTTCTCAAGAGTTGAAATGAATGAATCGAAGTTCACCAAGAGTACCTGGCTGCAGACCTCCACTGTGAGAAAACCTCCACTGTCAGGACAGGAAGTAACGGGTAAAAAACAGGAAAGGAAATTTAAAGCGTCCAGTCCGCTAGGTGGCGGTGACGCATGTGAAGTTGGTTTGCTAACGCTAATTAAATCACCTCCGGGAGAGCTTCTCTCAGATCCCGGGGGATGTTGGAGACATTGAGTCCGAGTGGACCATGTTTTCCACTTCCATTGTCGAAGCTGCTGCTCGGAGCTGTGGTCGCAGGGTCTCTGGTGCCTGTCGTGGCGGCAACCCCCGAACCCGGTGATGGACACCGGAAGTAAGGGATGCCGTCAAGCTGAAGAAGGAGTCCTATCGGGCGTTGCTAGCTCATAGGACTCCTGAGGCAGCTGACGGGTATCGGCAGGCCAGGCAGGCCGCAGCCTGGGCCGTTGTGGAGGCAAAAACTCGGGTCTGGGAGGAGTTCGGGGAGGCCATGGAGAAGGACTATCGGTCGGCCCTGAGGAAATTCTGGCAAACCGTCCAGCGCCTCAGGAGGGGGAAGCAGTGCTTCACCAACACTGTTTACAGTGGAGGTGGGGAGCTGTTGACTTCGACTGGGGATGTCGTCGGGCGGTGGAAGGAATACTTCGAGGATCTCCTCAATCCCGCCGTCATGTCTTCCACTGAGGAGGCAGAGGCTGAGTGTTCAGAGGCGGACTCGCCCATCACCCGGGCTGAAGTCACCGAGGTGGTTGACAAGCTTCTCGGTGGCAGGGCCCCGGGGGTGGATGAGATTCGCCCTGAGTACCTCAAGTCTCTGGATGTGCAGGGACTGTCATGGCTGACACATCTCTATAACATCGCGTGGCAGTCGGGGACAGTGCCTCTGGATTGGCAGACCGGGGTGGTGGTCCCTCTTTTCAAGAAGGGGGACCGGAGGGTGTGCTCCAACTACAGGGGGATCACACTCCTCAGCCTCCACGGGAAAGTCTATTCCAGGGTACTGGAGAGGAGGATCCGGCCGATAGTCGAACCTCGGATCCAGGAGGAACAATGCGGTTTTCGTCCCGGTCGTGGAACACTGGACCAGCTCTACACTCTCCATCGGGTGCTCGAGGGTTCATGGGAGTTTGCCCAACCAGTCCACATGTGCTTTGTGGATTTGGAGAAGGCATTCGACCGTGTCCCTCGTGGCGTCCTGTGGGGGGTGCTCCGGGAGTATGGGGTCCGGGGCCCTTTGCTAAGGGCAGTTCGGTCCCTGTACGACTGGAGCAGGAGTTTGGTTCGTATTTCCAGCAGTAAGTCGGACCTGTTCCCGGTGCACGTTGGCCTCCGGCAGGGCTGCCCTTTGTCACCGGTTCTGTTCATAACTTTTATGGACAGAATTTCTAGGTGCAGCCAGGGGCCGGAGGGGGTCCGGTTTGGGGACCGCGGGATCTCGTCTCTGCTTTTTGCGGATGATGTGGTCCTGTTGGCTTCATCGAACCTGGACCTCCAGCGTGCACTGGGGCGGTTTGCAGCCGAGTGCGAAGCGACTGGGATGAGGATTAGCACCTCCAAATCCGAGGCCATGGTTCTCGACCGGAAAAAGGTGGTTTGCCCTCTCCGGGTCGGTGGAGAGATCCTACCCCAAGTGGAGGAGTTTAAGTATCTCGGGGTCTTGTTCACGAGTGAGGGGAGGATGGAGCGTGAGATTGACAGGCGGATCGGCGCAGCGTCCGCAGTCATGCGGTCGCTGTACCGGTCCGTCGTGGTGAAGAAGGAGCTAAGCCAAAAGGCGAGGCTCTGTATTTACCGGTCAATCTACGTTCCTACTCTCACCTATGGTCATGAGTTTTGGGTCATGACCGAAAGAACGAGGTCCCGGATACAAGCGGCTGAAATGAGTTTCCTCCGTAGGGTGGCTGGGCGCACCCTTCGAGATCGGGTGAGGAGCTCGGTCACCAGGGAGGAGCTCGGAGTAGAGCCGCTACTCCTCCACATCGAGAGGGGTCAGCTGAGGTGGCTTGGACATCTGTTCCGGATGCCTTTGGGACGCCTCCCTAGGGAAGTGTTCCGGGAATGTCCCACGGGGAGGAGGCCTCGGGGTAGACCTAGGACACGCTGGAGGGACTATGTCTCTCGGCTGGCCTGGGAACGCCTCAGGGTCCCACCGGAAGAACTGGAGGAGGTGTCTGGGGCGAGGGAAGTCTGGGCCTCTTTGCTTAGTCTGCTGCCTCCGCGACCCGGCCCCGGTTAAGCGGAAGATAATGGATGGATGGATGGATGGATAATTAAATCAAGCGAAGAAGCAGCCATATAACGCGAATGGTTGTGGCTGTTTCTCAATATGCGTACCTGTCCACGGTACTATTGTGACTGTGACACAAAATTTAGTTTTAAGATTATTTGAGGCGAGAAAGTGGTTGTATAAACGTCAAATCTGTGGTCAATTTATCAAGATAAATTCTGCTTAGAAATTTACTACAACGATTTCGGAGATGTGAGTGTCCCCGTTAGACAGCTACTACTGGGCGATCAGCGCTCACAGCACCCCGCTGACAGCAGCCTTAGCTCTGCTAGACTTTTTGAAATCTGCTGCTGGCTCTGATGGTTCTGTAGCAGGATAGAAGTAGTTTTACGGGTATCTAACGGTTACACTTTTGTTGTTTAATGTCCCTAGTCGCCAACTTTGTTATTATATTAGTAATTATTGTGTTGTCTTCATTACCTGTAGTACATCTTTGTTCTATTCTTTTGACTGTAACTGTGCATTAAAAATAACATTTAAGGATTATTCTGTTAGCAGACATAAAAACTCACAATGGGGCTCATTCTCAAAATAATAACAAGTTTAATATATAAATTAAAACGATATATACTATAGACAATGGTCTAGTAGATTTTACGTTGTATTACTAATGCATTAGCGTGAAAATTAATTCCACGCGATTTTATTTTGTAATGCATCCTGTGCATTTCCTTTCCTGACAGTGGAGGTGTTCTCATAGCGGAGGTCTGCGGCGGAAGCGACCTCACAGTGGAAGTCTGCAGCCAGGTGCCTCTCAAGTTCTCAGTGACCTCACAGCCACTCCAGCTCAGACAGGTCAAGTTCACTGATATTCAACGATCAGTAAAGGAAACAATAAATGCATTTACAGTCCCCTGAGTGCAAGTGCAAGCATCGTTAGATTACTGTATTGATTAGCCATTAACATCCCTGAAATCTCAAAAGACACAGTTTATGTGTCATTTGTTCACAGAAGCATATACAGACCTCAAAGCATTAACAGGAGCTAAGGTTCAGATTGTTGCTTCCAGCTGAGTCTTTCCTCTGACTTCATTGAATTTATCACATTTTTTATTGAATTTTATTGAATAAGTTAACTCTTAGACGTGTTTTGTCTTTTTACCAGAATTATTTACAGGCTTTGACAAGGCTTTGTTGGATTTGATTTATGTTTCATTCTGTACTCTTTGTGAAAAAGATTAACATGTAATAACAATAAAAACCTTAATAAGTTCAGTAAAAGCGTCACTACAAGGAAGTTCAAAGTAACTAGGTTAGGACACTTCACAATTATTGATAAGAACAAAGTGGTTTTACTGCAAACACAAGGTTAAATTCTGATAAAGCTGTTAATATGACTGTATCAATCTGATGACAATGCACCATTTATTCTCCCCGCCTCCTGACTTGTCTGATTGGGCCACCACTCGGTACCCTCCACCTCCAGCCAATCCACCACAGCCGTCCCACACCTGGAGAAGATAAAACCCACAACTAAACTCTTGGTCGTAGTGGCTGGGATTTAATGTGACTAGTCTGCCCTGGTGCCTCTTTCGTGTGTGTATTATGTGTTTTCTCGTTTGGCAGTTGCTAATTGGTTGAGAGGTATTTGTGTCTTGGTGAAAACTTGATCTCTGTTAGCAGCTACATACATTCGGTGATTAGATATTAGTGTCTTCTGTGTGTTTAAGATGCAAATTTCTGTTTCGTAGCCACTGAGCAGTGGTGATTCGTGTCCTTTTTGTAATGTGTGTTTTAAGGCACAGTTTACTTAGTTCTGTGCACTCATTTGTCGTGTTTGGTTTGTTGTTGCTATTGTGGTTCAGTTGGGCTAGGGAGTTTAGTTGCTTCATTATTTTGCCTTAATAAGTTTCCGTAACTCTGTTAGCCTTCACTTGGTTTTATTCTGTTCTTTAATTTTAGGAACACCAACCACTGTTACTTTGTTTATCACCTGTTTTGCTTTAATTTCGTCACTAAGCAATAAATTGCTTCACCAAACCAATAACTTTTGTTTTGTTGCACCCAGCTAACCCTAGAAAAATAGAAAACATTATTCTTACCACACACTGTCAGGTAAGTGATCCAACATTTGGAGGTGAATTTGCTCCTTCTTTTCAGCCTTGTCTTTTTTTTCCGTACGTGACGGGCCGATAAGCTCTTACTGGCCCGGGACCTAAAAGCTCCTCTAAACACTCCAATGCAGCCTCCATCATTCGCCAAAAATTAATAAAAATGCATCTAGTAAACAAAAACCGCCAAAATGCCTGTGGGGTCCCACCGATTACTGGCCAAATCACCGAGATGCGTATTCTCACAGGATTAAAATTATCCCAGGACATCGGAGTTCAGCAAAATATAGTAGGTAATTTGAAAGGGAGTTTTTTCTTTCCAAATTACCGACATGGCCGATTCTCATGGGATTAACATCACTGACAACCTCAGCAACTATTACAAATTACAATAGGTCCCCAGCTTATACTTATCCCGTGAGAATAGGGCTTAAGCCTGTGAATTAACAAGGTCAATGACCATCTGCAGTGACACCACACACATTGCGTAGCTTACACAAGCTACACAACGTGCGTGGCAATGTCATTCACCAGTGCAGCCAGCAGGAAACCGCCCAAGTGGCACAAACGCTCGAAAGTTTGATTACATTTCATGAGAAAGGACGACAACAGGGCAACTTGCAATACCTGCAAAGTGGATATTTCAGAGGGTGGAAATACTACCAATATGCAGAAACATTTGCACACAGGGCATGCGATAACTTTGAATGAATGTCGCATTTTCAATCCACTCTGAGTGAATCTCAACCCAGCGGTGTTACAGGGGGGATTGTGACAAGCGGCAACATTAGCACATCAGTGAGAATCGATAAGAGAATCAATAAAGAACCGAATCGTTAAGCAGAATCGAAAATGGAATCATAAAAATCTTATCAATTCCCATCCTTAGCCTTGAGGACAGGTGCAGGCCCAGGCAGTGGCAGGCTGTACATTTCATTCCTAGGCCTTCAGGGACATCCTACTTAATCCTACCAAAATTATTACACCTCATAATACCATCAATATTACACCATGGCTCGAGAATCCATACAGAATCACTTACACATTACCTCACCTTAATATCGGCTAGTCGAGAAACATTTAATTTCCAGAGCTGTTTTCCGTTTCATATAAGACACCAACGAGACGATAAGGACACAAACTATTCATTGAAAATAAAAGTAAACCGACGTCTTCTCACAAGATCCAGCTTTTCATGAAAGGTCCATCTTGAAAATGGCGTGGCTAGTATATCCACAACCAAATCTAACTCTTCTCCTCCTTCAGGCATCTTGGGTTAAAAAATACAGCGATAGCTGTTGGTAGCTGCATCTCCTTGTTTAGTTCAGAGTTCAAAGTCGTTCAAAGTGCCGCCTTTCAGGCTCTCACGAGTGTGCTTATCCAATCACAGGACATGTCCAGTTCAGCGTAAGACCTTCTAGCTGTCCTTGGTGTCACAGACTCGAGGACTGATTGACTATCGCAACTGATCGTGTCCGTTCACTTAGAGCACACAGGAGCCTGGTCTGTTGATTCTGAAGGCCTTAGGCAGATTTCATAGAACCTGACAACACAAACTAGCTGAAATATGATTGGCTAAAAACTCTATGGTAATAGACAACGCTGAGAGTAGCACAACCAAGTGGATATAATATGACATGAACTATGAAGAATAATTTATTTACATATTTACAAAAAATATTTTTCTGAGTATGTTTAGGCCAGCAGAGAAGGCCTTGCTGGCCCTGATGGCCCACCACTGCATTAAACACAAGTAAGGATATCAACTGCAGGTGGAATTGTTCAGAGCAAAGTCTGTGTGCTGACAATGTCATGTGGGCTGTAACTGTCCAGTAAACACTGAACAGACTAGTGTCAGTCTGCAGTGGAGGATGATGCATCTGTGATCATATCATACAAGTTTCTAATTACATTCTGCAACTTTTACATTGTGTGAATAACTTTCAAACACGTCTTTGCAAGATATCCAGGTTACTTTGTCCTGTCCACCTATGGTGAACTAAGATAACTTTATTTTTCTTTTTGGCTGTCTTACAAAGGAACAGAAATAACAGACTGTACATCCTGTAGATGTCCTGACGTCTTAATGTCAGATGTCACAGTGAACAGTAAATCCATCTGAAACCACATTATGTGTGATACTTACTCCAAACCAGCAGGTGACACTCTTTCATGCATTTTTTCAAATTTCTGAATGGTATTGTTTTGTTACCCTGAAATATTCAGTCATAAGTATAAAATGACAATTTGTCACCGCTGGAATAGCTGCAAAAACCTTGTAGTGTCTTGCCTTAGAGTGCATTTGTTGACCAGTTGACCCCCTCTAAAATATAGTTTTGTATCTTGCTCTAAATAACACATATTGAAAAATATACACTTCAATATGTTTTAAAACTTGTTTGGAAGCAATAACAACTTTATTTTTAAAAGAGGACACACAGTTTTTGAATAATTCAAAGTATGTGTAAATGAGTGATACATTCAGCTCCAAGACGTTTATTGAAAATGCTGTAAATACATTTATTGGGTGAACTTGAGCAAAAAAAGAAAAGCCAACTTAAAAGTTCTTTTAATTCATGTAAACCAGCAAAGCTTGTATGGTTTACATTGGCAGAAACAGTTAAACAATATAACGTATGTTGACAAATGGGACTATGTCTTATCAGGATCATCTGGTTTTGTGCCAATATGGTACAGAGTACATTAATAGATTAATGACAGAGGAGACTAATGATAGGTCCAAACCTTATTTAATGATTTGGGGATTCACAGTTATTAAGAGTTACACTAAAAGTGCTAAAATTAGTGATCAGCTGTCAGTTTGTGTCTATTCTTTCTGCTGTGGGTCTTCAGACTTCTTTACGACAAAGATCTGAGTTGGACCTTCATGCGATAAGGTTTGGGAGTCAAAGTGATCCCAAAGACTGGAGTGTAGTCTGGTTCTCCTGCATCCTCAGGCCAGATGAACTTGAACTTCCTCAGCAGAGTCACCGTGATGAGTAAGAGCTCCATACGAGCCAGACCCTCTCCGAGACATGTCCGAGGACCTGAGGAACAAAAAAAAGCCTCGAAGTCATCAACGCCAGTTTGATTTGATTCACCCGATCAGTGTCTGCCCCTCCAAGTGTGATAGAGTCTTTATGCTCTTGTACCTGCAGAGAAAGGCATGAAAGCCTCTGGTTTGACAAACTCTCCTTTGTCATTAAGGAAGTTTTCAGGGTTGAATTCATGAGGGTATTTCCACTGTCCCTCCTCATCGTGCACTGAGGTCAGGTTCTGTAAGATCGTCGTACCCTGAGGATAAAATGAAAAAAAAAAAAGGTATTAAAGATGCTCTTAAGTGGTTGAGTAGAAGGCAACTGAAATTGACTTTTTGGTTTTTGAAGACATTTTGCCGCTCATTCAACAGGCTTCCTCAGACTGATGGTGAGTCCCAAACAAACACCAATCAGGCATAACATTATGACCACCTGCCTAATATTGTGCTGGTCCCCTTATGTGCTCAAAAATGCTCTGAACCATTGGACATAGACAAGAGGACCTCTCAGGGTGTCCTGTGGGGTCTGGAACCAGGATGTTGGCAGTGGATCCTTTGGGTACTCTGGCTTGTGCAGTGGGGCCTCTGTCAATCAAACTTGTTCCACTGCATCCTGTTGATGCTCGATCAGAATGGGGTGTAGGAAGTTTGGAGGTCAAATGAACATGTTGGGCCATTGCCATGTTCCTCAACATGTTCCTGATTGTTTAATGTTTCTGTCATGTGGTGGGGTGCATTTTCCTGCGAGGGTAGGCCAGTGACATTTGGGATTTTCATCCGTATGAGGAAGTGTGCTTCTTTTGGGACAATTTTTATTTGGGTGTCTAAGTTATAATGTTATAGCTGATCTGTGTATATCGTCACTCCCAACTCATATCTTTATGGCCCCTTAAAAACTCAAGACTCACATGAATCACATGTAAACTACCAGGTGGGGGACGACTTCAGCTGTTAATGGTGGTGAAACATTTTAGGGAGGGATACTGCGACTGTGTTACAAGTTCCTGATAAGTGGTGTCATGGATCACCTCTTTTGTTTAGAGATGGCTGTTTCAATTTACGACAGATGGATTCCTTCATTCCTCTGTCAAACCATTGTCTCTGTCTGGAATGTGAACAGTGCTACCTCAAAGGAGAATCCCTTATTGAGATGGAGGTTGACTGCTTAGCCTTGTCCTAAAGAGCTGCCTCTGATATACCACAAGTTTACTCACTTTAAAGTTTCTTAGACACTCCAGCTACATAAGGTATGAGAATGTTCTTCTACCTGTTCTTCTTTTTCCCTGTTTGATGTTGTGTCGCTTTTTGTGGATCTCTTAATGAAAGTCCAGTTGGGATCATGACATGTTTTAAGGGCTTTAATATTATGCATGTATAATATGCATAATATTATGCATAATATATGCATGTCTTTTCTTCTATCTGCTGTAAAGTGCTGATAGTCTTCAGTTTATGTTGCAGTAAGTTTTGGTCTGTGCGTGTAGGTTTCTGGTAATTTCAATGTTGAGGCATCCATCCTACTAAATGCTAAACAACATGGTCCAAAAAGGCAGTTTATTTTCCCTGACATGCTCCCATTTAGACCTGATTGTCCTGGAATATGTATCCGGGTGTCATGGGCTCCACCCCCTCTGCTTTGTGACAGTCTCTCCCTCACCTGGCTGATTGGCCAATTCAGGACACCTGTGGCTGGAGCGCTTCACCTGCACCTGTCTGTCTGTCCCATAAAGCCTGGCTGAGTTCTACATTCCACATCAGACCGTGATATAGCAACTGTCAGCGCTCTCTGACCAGTATTCAGTTTTATGTTGCTTTAGCTGTGTTGAGTAACACGTTTCTCTTCTACTTAGTGACTCGGAGCCGCTCCCAGCTGCACATCCTTACCACCTGCTTACTGCTGCCCTTTTCCCTGCACCATCCCCACCTGGTTCTTCTTGGGCTCACCTCCTGCCTTTCCACGCCACACAGCCACATCTGCCTCACCTCAACTCACTCCCTGGCCGGCAGGCATTTGAGTAGTAAGCCTACGTGATAGTTTATGTTCGCCAAGTGTTTTTTTTTTTTTTTTAATTTGTTGAGAAGTGTTTGCCGTAACGGTGTTCTGTGTTAAAATCAGTAGTTTCGCTTTTACTCGCGTTCTGATTTAAAATCGGTAGTTTCGCCTTAACCAGTGTTCTGAATTTCTGTTTTTGTGTTACGCCTCACAATTAGTTATTTGTACCTATATGCCACCTTGCTGGTGTTTTGATTCATCCATGTCCAGCTGTTGGCTGTCGATCTCCTTTGGACTGTTTTTTGATTGAGTTTGTATTAAATTTTTTTTTTCTATTGGCCATCGGTGTGCCGTGTGTTTCCCTGTCTGCACCTGGGTCTCTGTGTTCCCTCCTTTAGTCAGTTACAACTGAAGAATGTCAAATGTCTTCAAGAACCAAAAGTCCACTTTCCTGCTAATGAACTTCTATCATGACTTGGATGACTAAGAATCTACACAGATAAAAGATGATCTTCCCTTTGATGTCTTTATCACAATAACCTATTAAACCAGTTGCGTCTTGCCTTCGGAATGGAATATCCCGCAAGCTCTGTGTCTTTCGTTGTACGGTGGACGACGCTGAGTGGAAGAGCGTTGGAAATCCTCTGCATCTCATGGTTCACAGCCTGTACAAAGAGAGGTTTAAACATTTGTCTCAGAAGCTCAGTCCAAAAAGCACAGGTCAATACAGCTGCAGCAAGGGGAACTGCCCTCAATGTACAGTGATGACAATGGATCTTCAAATCCACAGATTTACTGTATGATTATACGATCTCCAACCTTTAGTTAACTTAGCAGCATGATCTTACAGACATGTCACTCAGCCCCAAGCACACAATAAATATAACTGATCAGTGTACAGTACAGTACCTGCACGTAAGGCATGTTGTGTCTGTCCTCAAAACAGACCCGATCCTTCCCTGCCAACACTTGGTCAATCTCCTGCTGACATCGTTCTGAGGTGGGCAAGATAACATCTCATGTTGCTTTTCCATATGACACAAAACAATAGGACTATAACAAAACATGAAAGGGTCAGGGAAACAGAATGATAGATGTCAGTCATGAGTGAGCATTATAGTCAACAAAAAGTCAAACGAATCAGTAATAATGGCTGCTTTCCATTCAGGGTCCTAGTATGTTGCATGGTAAGGTGCTTGCATGGCTTTGTGGAACACTTGAATGGAGTTTATTGATCTTTAATGCCATCAGTTGCTATGCATATGTTTTCTATGCGGGTACTCCAGAAAGTTCTCGACTTCACCCAAAAACAAGAGGTGTAGCTCCCATTTTGGTGCATAACTGAATACTATAAAACCTTATATCATTGTCCACAAAAACCTGTGCTGTGTGGACGGACTCATTGTCCTGAAGCAACAGTACGCCAGCTTGAAGCTTTCCTCTACTTGCAAAAAAATGACGACAAACATTTGAGTTTTTGTGGACAGTGTTATAAGGTTTTATAATCACAGCTATGCCCCAAAATAGGAGTTACAGGCCTTGTTTTATGGGTGAGGACAAGAATTTTTTAATGTGCCCTCATATTGTATGTACTTCTTAAATATATGTACTCAGTAATGTCTTCTGTTTGCTGATGTGTGCCCATGTCTGTTGATTGCATCAGATTCAACCTTCTAGAATTCAAGGTTCCCCATTCTTTAACATTATGCAGATAAGTAACATTTGCAGCTGTCTCTTAAAAGGCATTGCAAGACCAGATTGCAATCCACAGCTGTATATGTAGACAATGAATGAGAATCTTAGTATCATGCCATAAACTGAAAGAAGGGGTGAAACATTGAATTCATTGAAGGAATCCATGTACCTGCCCAGGGATTGCAGAGCCTTTCTAATGTCTAATAAAGACAATGGGTGAATTACAGAACCAATGCAATAAAGAAAAAGCTCATATTCACGTGTGCAGCTATACCTTGTATGTGTGGGTTGTTCATCAGGTAAAGGAAACCAGTTAGCAGGGTGTTGGAGGTTGTGTCAGTCCCAGCAAAGTGAAGATCTTGGGCAAACCTGCTGAGCTGATCGTCTGAATATGAAGGATCATCTGGTCTCTAAAAAAGAAGAGTGAACTTTGTAAGACAAATGCAAGTGAGGTAAAAATGTAATTAAACTATACTGATACACACTATGGGAGGGTAAATGAGTCAACTCATGACCACAATGAATTGAAACAAGTGGAAATTAGGAATTTCTTATAATTCATTCAAACACAACCCATATTTATTCACACCACAGTATCTGAAATAGTAAAACCTTATCCATTTCATCCAAATAGCAATCAACTAAGTCTCGTGGCTCTCCAGGGACTCTGGTCTTCTTGTGTTCAGCCACCAAGTCAAGTATAAGAGCACTCCAAATCTAAGAAAACACAAGTCATCACTCAGGGTTTATATGACTTTACATTGTTTCTTTTCATTGGCACATATTAGAGTATATGTGTTGACCGTTGTAATATATGGCTGTAGTTACAATGATTTTTACCTCAATATTCTCAAAGGCCTTTCTGAAGGGCAGTGGCAGGTTACGAATAAAGGGAAAGTTGTCATACAGCTGAAAAGAAAGAGAAATCATTCATTTATCTGAATCTAAATATTCATATTTCGCTTCTGGGCATGAATTGTTGTGAACAGATGATTTTATCCTCAGTTATTCTCTTTGAATGGCTGAATTGACACAGAAAGTACAGCTAGAAATCATTCTAAAGAAGTTCAAGGAGAACTGCAAGTCCATTCTGGGTTTAATTTTGGAATTCAGCCTGCACATTTAACCAACGTCTGTGACCTATTGATTTATTGACTCATGATTTAAAAAAAAAAATTTGTTCAGAGTCTGCAGGTTGTCATACGCTGCAGAGGAAGTTAGGGAAGTTCTCAACATTTCACATCAAATGGAAATTGCTTTGCCTTTTTACAAATATTACCAATAAACATTGTTAACAAGCATTTCTCAGTCAGATTCATGACCACATAAACATGCTTTCACTCACCATTGCCCATGGTCCATTGATTATTTTGCCAATCTCAGTGATGCACCGAACAGTTACTTTGGTATAATCATCATTGTACTCGTAGCGTTTACCAAAAAGAACCTGGCTGATGATGTTGGAGGCTGCATGATGAAACATCACTTCAGGACTCAAAGTTTTGTCTGTAAAAGACAAAATGCAAACTTAACATTTGGACAACAGCACAAAAGAACATTAGAGAAACAATAGTGCAATGCAAAACTCAGCTGTGTAGACCCATAGATGACGCACCAATGCTCTTTTCCAGTGTTTTGATAGTGTATTGAATCTCATCATGAATTCTGTCCTCCATTGATTGTTTCCCCATACCAAAGTTCCTCATGGTCATTAAAGCAAAGCGACGGTGCTCTCTCCAATTAGGGCCATAATCTAGTAGAACCACTCCTGCAACGGATGACACAACATAAACAGTTAGACTAACGTAATGTCACATACACTGATCAGGCATAACATTATGACTACCAGTCTAATATTGTGTTGGTCCCCCATTTGGTGCTCAAAAATGCTCTGAACCATTGGTCATGGACAAGAGGACCTCTCAGGGTGTCCTATGGGGCCTGGAACCAGGATGTTGGCAGTGGATCCTTTGGGTACTCTTGCTTGTGCAGTGGGGCCTCTGTCAATCAAACTTGTTCCACTGCATCCTGTTGATGCTTGATCAGAATGGGGTGTAGAAAGTCTGGAGGTCAAATCAACATGTTGGGCCATTGTCATGTTTCTCAGGCTGTTTCTGATTGTTTGATGTTATTTCCATGTGGTGTGGTGCATTTTCCTGTGGCGAGTAGGCCAGTGACATTTGGGATTTTCATTTGCATGAGGGAGTGTGCTTATTGTGGGACAATGTTTATTTGGGTGTCTAAGTCTCATCAACATGGATGTCAAAATCCAAGGTTTTCCAGCAGAACAGCACATAGTACCAATTTAGCAATTTACAGATTTTGAGGAGGTCTAATCCTCTAATAGATTTGATATATGTTTCAATCTGTTCTGGCCAATATATGTTGTATTTTCAGTTAGCTTCAATATCATTGCCAAGATGGTCATAATTCCTAAAAAATCTATCTGAAACACAGACGTGTGACACGTTTTGAATGTGCAAAAAGATTTGAATAATTAACTACTGAAGGTTTTGAGCTGTTAAAGTCCTGGGGTTTGGAAATTAGATAAATGTCATTAGTAAACCATATCTGCGCATGTGTGTATTGACTCAGCAAGGCAAATATTAAATGACAAAAAGTTGACCTATAGGAGAATAAATATGCCGGAATGCTTGAGAGCCTCATTGCTTTATATTCCATTTTTATTTGAATTCTCACCTGGTGCCTCCATTTGGTGTTTTCTTGACATAAATAAAAACATTTTAACCATAAATTGGTGCATAAAAATACACCAGAACATAGAAAATGAAGTGCTTCAACCTCCAAATCTTGCTTAATGAGTTACCTCCAGTGTTTAAATGAAAGCTGTACCCAAGGTGTGACAAATAATGTCGAATTTACCTTGTCTCTTTGCGACGTCACTGATAAACAGGTCCTGAGGTCGTCCAGCGAAATCAATAGC
The DNA here is from genome assembly GCA_024666655.1 of Dascyllus trimaculatus. NCBI lineage: Eukaryota > Metazoa > Chordata > Actinopteri > Pomacentridae > Dascyllus > Dascyllus trimaculatus. The sequence continues at coordinate 9,862,700 of CM045448.1, read as the reverse complement.
CTTAGTCACCATAGCCTCCTTCATGGCCTTCACCCCATTAATGATGACAACTGGATTACGACTGATGAACAGACTGTAGACGTTTCCATAAGACTTCCTCAGCTGGGAGGAAACAACAAGTCAGTGGTTGAATTACGTGCACCACCTTTAGACAGAAATTACCTTTAAGTGGGTTAATCAGTTGATTGTCCTCAAAAGGAACATGGCCAATAACAAAAAAGATTAAAACAAACCTATTGCAGATACAACTGTAAATGCTGATGAAGCTGTTTATATGACAGCATCAATTTTGCGGTGTTTCAGTCTTAGTTCTCTTTTATTTTAAGACATAAATAGTCACATCATACGAAGATATGACACCATTGCATTTTACTTGTGGCTACATGGGCATGAATTAATGATGATCATCCTGCAAATTTATCAGTGTATGTGTCCTCAGACCACAGCAGGCATTTAATGACCTCACACATTTTGTCTTATCATCGTAATCAAGGTTGCAAAAGCCGCTGGCACTTCCGGCATCCATTTTTATGCCGATGACACCATCTTATATTCAGTTGGCCCCCTTTCTCCACTCTGCAGCATCCACTCTTCAGCTCAGCCTTACTTCTGTTGAGCAGTCCTTTCACAACCTCCATCTTAACATCAGTAAGACCAAGTGCATCATCACTGATGGGAGGAACGTTGCATCCAGCCTTGTCACGATCAGCTGTGCAGACGGTTCCTCTGTGGAGTATGTCGAATCCTATAAATATTTAGGCTTCTGGCTCGATTCATATCCGTCTTTCGCCGCACACATTAATCACCTTCAGACCAAAGTCAAAGACAGACTAACTTTCCCCTTTCACAACAAAGCCTCCTTCACTCATGCTGCCAAACCTAATCACGATGACAATACTCCTGATTCTGGATTACAGCCATCATCTACAAAATGGCCTCAAACACTGCACTCAAAACCTGGACACTCTTTATCACTCACCCATCCCCTTTGCCACTAACCACTCTTCCACACTCACCACTGTGATCTCTGTAGATACCCGGCGGCTTCATCACTGGTTTCACTTTGTTTACAAGTCAGTTCTGGGCAAGTCACCTCCCTGTCTATCTTCTCTTCTTCACCTTGCCCATAATTCATATCATTCTAAGTCAAGTGAATACATCAAGCTCATCATCCCCAATACTTCTACTATTTTTGGCCGTAACTCCTTTTGCTTTGCAGCAGCTAACCACTGGTACACCTTACAAAACACCCTCAAACTCACAACTTTGACTCCACCCACCACCTTCAAGCTTAAACTCTAACAGATTGTAGTCGACTATTTCTCCTGCATGTCACTTCAGACCTTTCCTTACACATATACATACATATACACACACTTTCCTACATCTTATGCACACTTTTTCATTCACAGGCATATGGTTGATTTCCATGCGTCTTACTTGTTGACCTGTATACTTTTGTTTTAAGTTAATATTTCTATGTCTTTTTGTGTCTGTGGTTTTATATGTGTATTTGTTCTTGCTGGTGCATCTTGTCCAGGTCATGTTTGCAAAAAAGAAAAACTTCTCAAACGCTTTAATCTGGTAAAATAAAGGTAAAAAAAAGGTAGAAAAGTCCACTGTGCATGACCCACCATGTTGCTCCAAGTTTGCAAGCAGTCAACTGTTTATCAATGACATATTATGCAATCACATAAAGCAACAGGAGCAGCACTGATCCTGTGGTCACTGCACCATGTTTCTTACCCTCTTCAAGTCCTCCAAGGGGTTCTGAAGGCTCAGGTGGAGAAGGTTCCCCAGTATGGGCAGAGCAGCAGGTCCTGGTGGAAAGTTCTTGGGCCTCTTGGGCCTGAGTTGGAGGATGATGAAGCAAACGCACAGCAACAGCAGAATAACTGAGACAAACATGATGAGATAGATTGGATTAACCTGAAGACAGTAAGTTGCTAACCAGCTTTTAAAGGGTTTTGCTGCCCTGAGCCTCGCCTCCTCTTAATGTGTACTTTGTCTCTTTGTATTAAGATAAGCGATGATATCAAACATACACAGGTGACCTTTGAGACCAACAGAAAGCGAGTTTTTGTTTTGTGTTTACTGTCGCTTAGACGGTAATTGTTCCATTAAAGACGATCTATGAAGCAAATCTAATTTTAGAGATTTACTAAAATACATCTGATCAGTACCATGGACAACCACCTCTAAAGCAGCTTCACTTCCAATCCCTTCACCCACCTCAGAAACACAGTTAACATTGAAGAGAGCAGTGTTACTCTGCCATGGCAGGTCATGCATTTCTCATCTCTGACCACATCGAACATATCAAACATTCTATGACTTGCTTTAAAACCCTGTTTTTTTTTTTACCTTACATTCACATAAATTTGTTGGAGCCATTTAGGTCACTTTAGCTTTCTTTACTTACTTTCTTTGCAACTTTATACTGAAGACATATTAAGCAATCATATTACAAAGAACCAGAGCCGTGATGTTGCTGAGTCACTACGGTCATACAAGTTCACAAGAGTTCATGAAAGTTCTCAGTGACCTCACAGCCACTCCAACTCAGACAGGTCAAGTTCACTGATATTCAACAATCGGTGAAGGGAACAATAAATGCATTTACAGTCCCCTGAGTGCAAGTGCAAGCATCATTAGATCACTGTAATGATTAGTCATTAACATCCCTGAAATCTCAAAGACACAGTCTATGTGTCATTTGTTGACAGAGGCATATACAGACCTCAAAGCATTAATAAAAGACTAAACCTTATAGTGTCTTGCCTTAGAGTGCATTTGTTGACCAGTTGACCTGTGCCCTCTAAAATATAGTTTCGTATCTTGCTCTAAGTAATACATATTGAAAAACATACACTTCAGTGGGTTTTAAAACTTGTTTGGAAGCAATAAAACCTTTATTTTTTAAAAGAAGACTCACAGAATTTTTTAAATAATTCAAGGCTGAAATAGTGAGTGATACATTCAGCTCCAGGACTTTTGTTGAAAATGCTGTAAATACATTTATTAGGTGAACCTGAGCAAAAAAAAAAGTCAACTAAAAAAGTTATTTTAATTCATGTAAACCAGTAAAGCTTGTATGGTTTACATTGGCAGAAACAGTTAAACAACATAATATATGTTGACAAATGGGACCATGTTTTATCAGGATCATCTGATTTTGTGCCAATGTGGTACAGAGTACATTAATAGATTAATGACAGAGGAGACTAATGATAGGTCCAAACCTTAATTGATGATTTCGGGATTCACAGTCATTAAGAGTTGGACAAAAAGTGCTAAAATTAGTGATCAGCTGTCAGTTTGTGTCTATTCCTTCTGCTGTGTGTCTTGAGACCTCTTTACGACAAAGACCTGAGTTGGACCTTCATGCGATAAGGTTTGGGAGTCATAGTGGCCCCAAAGATTGGAGTGTAGTCTGGTTCTCCTGCATCCTCAGGCCAAATGAACTTGAACTTCCTCAGCAGAGTCACCGTCATGATGAAGAGCTCCATACGAGCCAGACCCTCTCCAAGACACATCCGAGGACCTGAGGAATGAAAAAAAGCCTCAAAGTCATCGACACCAGTTTGATTTGATTCACCCGATCAGTGTCTGCCCTTCCAAGTGTGATACAGTTTTTATGTTCTTGTACCTGCAGAGAAAGGCATGAAAGCCTCTGGTTTGACAAACTCTCCTTTGTCATTAAGGAAGTTTTCAGGGTTGAATTCATGAGGGTATTTCCACTGTCCCTCTTCATCGTGCAGTGAGGTAAGGTTCTGTAAGATCGTCGTACCCTGAGGATAAAATGAAAAAAAAAAAAAGGTATTAAAGATGCTCTTAAGTGGTTGAGTAGAAGGCAACTGAAATTGACTTTTTGGTTTTTGAAGACGTTTTGCCGCTCATTCAAGAGGCTTCCTCAGACTGACTCATTGTCTCTGTCTAGAATGTGAACAGTGCTACCTCAAAGGAGTGTCCCCTATTGTTGAGATGGAGGTTGACTGATTAGCCTTGTCCGAAAGAGCTGCCTCTGATATACCACAAGTTTACTCACTTTAAAGTTACTTAGACACACCAGTTACAGAAGGTGTGGGAATTTTTTTCCACCCGTTCTTATTTTTCCCCTGTTTGATGTTGTGTCGCCTTTTCTGGATTTCTTAATGAAGGTCCAGTTGGGATAGTGACAGGTTTTAAGGGCTTTAATATTATGCATGTGTTATTTTTTCTTCTTTCTGCTGTAAAGTTCTGATCATCTCCCGTTTACGTTGCAGTAAGTATTGGTCTGTGTGTGTAGGTTTCTGATAATTTCAATGTTGAGGCATCCATCCCACTCAATGCTAAGCAACATGGTCCAAAAAGGCAGTTCATTTCCCCTGACATGCCCCCATTTGGACCTCATTGTGCTGGAATATGTATCTGGGACCCTCCTTTAGTCAGTTACAACTGAAGAATGTCAAATGTCTTCAAGAACCAAAAGTCCACTTTCCTGCTAATGAAGTTCTATTATCATGACTTGGATGACTAAGAATCTACACAGATAAAAGATGATCTTCACTTTGATGTCTTTATCACAATAACCTATTTAACCAGTTGCGTCTTGCCTTCGGAATGGAATATCCTGCAAGCTCTGTGTCTTTAGTTGTGCAATGAAAGACGCTGAGTGGAAGAGCGTTGGAAATCCTCTGCATCTCATGGTTCACAGCCTGTACAAAGAGAGGTTTAAACATTTGTCTCAGAAGCTCAGTCAAAAAAGAACAGGTCAATACAACTGCAGCAAGGGGAACTGCCCTCAATGTACAGTGATTACAATGGATCTTCAAATCCACAGATTTACTGTATGATTATATGATCTCCAACCTTTAGTTAACTTAGCAGCATGATCTTACAGACATGTCACTCAGCCCCAAGCACACAATAAATATAACTGATCAGTGTACAGTACAGTACCTGCACGTAAGGCATGTTGTGTCTGTCCTCAAAATAGACCCGATCCTTCCCTGCCAACACTTGGTCAATCTCCTGCTGACATCGTTCTGAGGTGGGCAAGATAACATCTCATGTTGCTTTTCCATATATCACAAAATAATAGAATTATAACAAAACATGAAAGGGTCAGGGAAACAGAATGATAGATGTCAGTCATGAGTAAGTATTATAGTCAACAAAAAGTCAAATGAATCCATAATAATGGCTGCTTTGCATTCAGGGTCCTAGTATGTTGCATGGTAAGGTGCTTGCATGGCTTTGTGGAACACTTGAATGGAGTTTATTGATCTTTAATGCCATCAGTTACTATGCATATGTGTTCTATGCGGGTACTCCAGAAAGTTCTCGACTTCACCCAAAAACAAGAGGTGTAGCTCCCATTTTGGTGCATAACTGAATACTATAAAACCTTATATCATTGTCCACAAAAACCTGTGCTGTGTGGACAGACTCATTGTCCTGAAGCAACAGCATGCCAGCTTGAAGCTTTCCTCTACTTGCAAAAAAATGACGACAAACATTTGAGTTTTTGTGGACAGTGATATAAGGTTTTATAGTCACATTTATGCCCCAAATAGGAGTTACAGGCCTTGTTTTCCAGGTGAGGACAAGAACTTTTTAATGTGCCCTCATATTGTATGTACTTCTTAAATTTGTGTACTCAGTAATGTCTTCTGTTTCCTGATGTTGTGTGCCCAAATCTTTTGATTGCATCAGATTCAACCTTCTAGAATTCAAGGTTCCCCATTTTTTAACATTATGCAGATATGTAGCATTTGCAGCTGTCTCTCAAAAGGCATTGCAAGACCAGATTGCAATCCACAGCTGTATATGTAGACAATGAATGGGAATCTCAGTATCATGCCATAAACTGAAAGAAGGGGTGAAACATTGAATCCATTGAAGGAATCCATGTACCTGCCCAGGGATTGCAGAGCCTTTCTAACGTCTCATAAAGACAATGGGTGAATTATAGAGCCAATGAAATAAAGAAAAAGCTCATATTTACGTGTGCAGCTATACCTTGTATGTGTGGGTTGTTCATCAGGTAAAGGAAACCAGTTAGCAGGGTGTTGGAGGTTGTGTCAGTCCCACCAAAGTGAATATCTGCTGCAAACCTGCTGAGCTGATCTTCTGAAAATGAAGAATCATCTGGTCTCTAAAAAAGAAGAGTGAACTTTGTAAGACAAATGCAAGTGAGGTAAAAATGTAATTAAACTATACTGATACAAACTATGGGAGGGTAAATGAATCAACTCATGACCACAATTAATTGAAACAAGTGGAAATTAGGAATTTCTTATAATTCATTCAAACACAACCCATATTTATTCAAACCACAGTATCTGAAATAGTAAAACCTTATCCATTTCATCCAAATAGCAATCAACTAAGTCTCGTGGCTCTCCAGGGACTCTGGTCTTCTTGTGTTCAGCCACCAAGTCAAGTATAAGAGCATCCCAAATCTAAAAATAACACAAGTCATCACTCAGGGTTTATATGACTTTACATTGTTTCTTTTCACTGACACATATTAGAGTATATGTGTTGACCGTTGTAATATATGGCTGTAGTTACAAAGATTTTTACCTCAACATTCTCAAAGGCCTTTCTGAAGGGCAGTGGCAGGTTACGAATAAAGGGAAAGGTGTCATACAGCTGAAAAGAAAGAGAAATCATTAATTTATCTGAATTTAAATATTCATATTTCGCTTCTGGGCATGAATTGTTGTGAACAGATGATTTTATCCTCAGTTATTTCCTCTGAATGACTTCACTGACACAGAAAGTACAGCTAGAAATCATTCTTAAGAAGTTCAAGGAGAACTGCAAGTCCATTCTGGGTTTAATTTTGGAAATCAACCTACACATTTAACCACAGTCTGTGACCTATTGATTTATTGATTTATGAATTTTTAAAAAAAATTGTTCTCAGTCTGCATGTTGTCATACGCACACACACATCAAATGGAAATTGCTTTTCCTTTTTACAAATAATACCTATAAACATTGTTTAATAAGCATTTCTGAGACAGATTCATGACCACAGAAACATTTTCTCACTCACCATTGCCCATGGTCCATTGGCTATTTTGCCAATCTCAGTGATGCACCGAACAGTTACTTTGGTATAATCATCATCGTACTCGTAGCGTTTACCAAAAAGAACCTGACTTATGATGTTGGAGGCTGCGTTATGAAACATCACTTGAGGACTCAAAGTTTTGCCTGTAAAAGACAAAATGCAAACTTAACATTTGGACAACAGCACCAAAGAACATTAGAGAAACAATAGCGCAATGCAAAAGTCAGCTGTGTAGACCCATAGATGACGCACCAATGCTCTTTTCCAGTGTTTTGATAGTGTATTGAATCTCATCATGAATTCTGTCCTCCATTGATTTCTTCCCCATACCAAAGTTCCTCATGGTCATTAAAGCAAAACGACGGTGCTCCCTCCACATCGGGCCATAATCTAGTAGAACCACTCCTGCAACAGGTGAAGCAACATAAACAATTAGACTAATTAAATGTCACATACATTGATCAGGCATAACATTATGACCACCAGTCTAATATTGTGTTGGTCCCCCTTATGTGCTCAAAAATGCTCTGAACCATTGGTCATGGACAAGAGGACCTCTCAGGGTGTCCTATGGGGTCTGGAACCAGGATGTTATCAGTGGATCCTTTGGCTACTCTGGCTTGTGCAGTGGGGCCTCCATCAATCAAACTTGTTCCACTGCATCCTGTTGATGCTTGATCAGAATGGGATGTAGGAAGTTTGGAGGTCAAATCAACATGTTGGACCATTGTCATGTTTCAGGGATGTTTCTGATTGTTTGATGTCATTTCCATTTGGTGGGGTGCATTTTCCTGCAGGGATTGGCCAGTGACATTTGGGATTGTCATTTGCATGAGGGAGTGTGCTTGTTGTGGGATAATGTTTATTTGGGTGTCTAAATCTGATCAACATGGATGTCAAAATCCAAGGTTTTCCAGCAGAACAGCACATAGTACCAATTTAGCAATTTACAGATTTTGAGGGGGTCCAATTGTCTAATAGATTTGATATATGTTTCAATCTGTTCTGGCCAATATATGTTGTATTTTCAGTTAGCTTCAATATCATTGCCAAGATGGTCATAATTCCTAAAAATTTATCTGAAACACAGACGTGTGATATGTTTTGAATGTGCAGAAAGATTTGAAATATTATTAATATTGGCCTCAGCAAGGCTAATATTAAATGAGAAAAAGTTGACCTACAGTAGAATACATATACAAGAATGCCTGAGAGCATAATTGCTTTATATTCCATTTTTATTTGAATTCTCACCTGGTGCCTCAATTTTGTGTTTTCCTGACATAAATAAAAACATTCTGCCATAAATCGGTGCATGAAAATACACCAGAATGTAGAAAATGAAGTGTTTCAACCTCCAAACCTTACTCAATGAGTTACCTCCAGTGTTTAAATGAAAGCTGAATCCAAGGTGTGACATATAATGTCGAATTACCTTTTTTCTTTGTGAAGTCATTAACAAACAGGTCTTTAGGTCGTCCAGCAAAATCAACAGCCTTAGTCACCATAGCCTCCTTCATGGCCTTCACCCCATTAATGACGACAGCTGCATTACAACCGATGAACAGACTGTAGACGTTTCCATAAGACTTCCGCAGCTGGAAGGAAACAGCAAGTCAGTGTTTAAACTACGTGCACCACCTTTAGACAGAAATTACCTTAAAGTGGGTTAATCAGTTGATTTTCCTGAAGGAGAACATGGCCAATAATAAAAGAGATTAAAACAAAACTATCGCAGATACAAGGTTAAATGCTGATGAAGCTGTTTATATGACAGCATCAATCTTGCTGTGTTTCAGTCTTAGTTCTCTTGTATTTTAAGGCGTAAATAGTCACATCATACTAAGATCTGGCACTATTGCATTTTACTTTTGCCTACATGGGCATGAATTAACGAGGATCATCTGTCGTGGCACTGCACTCTGATATGGCACTTTTCAATCCACATCCTGCAAATTTATTAGTATATGTGTCCTCAGGTCACAGCAGGCATTTAATGACCTCACACATTTTGTCTAATCGCAGTAATCATGGTTGCAAAAGCTGCTGGCACTTCCTGGATCCATTTGTATGCCGATGACACCATTTTATACTTATCTCTCCACTCTGCAGCATCCTCTCTTCAGCTCAGCCTTACATGTGTTGAACAGTCCTTTCACAACCTCCGTCTTAACATCAGTAAGACCAAATGCATCATCATTGACAGGAGGAATGTTGCATCCAGCCTTGTCATGATCAGCTGTGCAGATGGCTGGGCTCGCCTGTGAAGTATCCTTTAAGTGTCTGGCCTTCTGGCTAGAACCTTAGACCAAAGTCAAAGCCAGACTAACTTTCCTCGCCCACAACAAAGCCTCCTTCACTCATGCTGCCAAACCTCTTCAAGATGACCGATTTTGGATTACAGCCACATCATCTACAAAATGGCCTCAAACACTGCACTCAAAAAACTGGACACTCTTTATCACTCAGCCATCCGCTTTGCCACTAACCACTCTTCCACACTCGTTACTGACACCTGGCGGCTTCATCACTGGTTTCATTTTGTTTACAAGTCAGTTCTGGGCAAGACACCTCTCTATCTATCTTCTCTTCTTCCCCTCGTCTATAATTCAGGTCGTACTAGGTCAAGTGAATACATCAAGCTCATCATCCCCAATACTTCTACTATTTTTGGCCATAACTCCTTTTGCTTTGCAGCAGCTAACCACTGGTACACCTCACAAAACACCTTCACACTCACAACTTTGACTCCACCATCTTCCAGCTTAAACTCCAACAGATTGTAGTCGACTGTTAATCCTGCATGTCACTTCGGATCTTTACTTACACATATACATACATATACACACACTTTCCTACACCTTATGCACACTTTTTCACTCACAGGCATATGGTTGATTTCCATGCGTTTTACTTGTTGACCTGTATGCTTTTGTTTTAAGTTAATATTTCTATGTCTTTTTGTGTCTGTGGTTTTATATGTGTATTTGTTCTTGCTGGTGCATCTTGTCCAGGTCATGTTTGCAAAAAAGAAAAACTTCTCAAACACTTTAATCTGGTAAAATAAAGGTTAAAAAAAGGGTAGAAAAGTCCACTGTGCATGACCCGCCATGTTGCTCCAAGTTTGCAAGCAGTCAACTGTTTATCAGTGACATATTATGCAATCACATAAAGCAACAGGAGCAGCACTGATCCTGTGGTCACTGCACCATGTTTCTTACCCTCTTCAAGTCCTCCAAGGGGTTCTGAAGGCTCAAGTGGAAAAGGTTCCCCAGTATGGGCAGAGCAGCAGGTCCTGGTGGAAAGTTCTTGGGCCTCTTGGGCCTGAGTTGGAGGATGATGAAGCAAACGCACAGCAACAGCAGAATAACTGAGACAAACATGATGGGATGGATTGGATTAACCTGAAGACAGTAAGTTGCTAACCAGCTTTTAAAGGGTATCACTGCCCTGAGCCTGGCCTCCTCTTAATGTGTACTTTGTCTCTTTGTATTAAGATAAGCGATGATATCAAACACACACAGGTGACCTTTGAGACCAACAGAAAGCGAGTTTTTGTTTTGTGTTTACTGTCGCTTGGACTGTAATTGTTCCATTAAAGACGATCTATGAAGCAAATCTAATTTTAGAGATTTACTAAAAGACATCTGATCATCACCATGGACAACCACCTCTAAAGCAGCTTCACTTCCAATCCCTTCACCCACCTCAGAAACATAGTAAACATTGAAGAGAGCAGTGTTACTCTGCCGTGGCAGGTCATGCATTTCTCATCTCTGACCATATCGAACATATCAAACATTCTAGGACTTGCTTTAAAACCCTGTTTTTTTACCTTACATTCACATAAATTTGTTGGAGCCATTTAGGTCACTTTAGTTTTCTTTACTTACTTTCTGTACAACTTTATACTGAAGACATATTAAGCAATCATATTAAAAAGAACCGGAGCTGTGAAAGTTCTCAGTGACCTCACAGCCACTCCAGCTCAGACAGGTCAAGTTCACTGATATTCAACAATCGGTGAAGGGAACAATAAATACATTTACAGTCCCCTGAGTGCAAGTGCAAGCATCGTTAGATCACTGTAATGATTAGCCATTAACATCCTGAAATCTCAAAGACACAGTCTATGTGTCATTTGTTGACAGAGGCATATACAGACCTCAAAGCATTAATAAAAGACTAAACCTTATAATGTCTTGCCTTAGAGTGCATTTGTTGACCAGTTGACCTGTGCCCTCTAAAATATAGTTTCGTATCTTGCTCTAAATAATACATATTGAAAAACATACACTTCAATGGGTTTTAAAACTTGTTTGGAAGCAATAAAAACTTTATTTTTAAAAGAAGACTCACACAATTTTTTAAATAATTCAAGGCTGAAATAGTGAGTGACACATTCAGCTCCAGGACTTTTGTTGAAAATGCTGTAAATACATTTATTAGGTGAACCTGAGCAAAAAAAAAGTCAACTAAAAAAGTTATTTTAATTAATTCATGTGAAACAGTAAAGACTGTATGGTTTACATTGGCAGAAACAGTTAAACAACATAATATATGTTGACAAATGGGACTATTTCTTATCAGGATCATCTGATTTTTGTGCCAATGTGGTACAGAGTACATTAATAGATTAATCACAGAGGAGACTAATGATAGGTCCAAACCTTATTTCATGATTTGCGGATTCACAGTTATTAAGAGTTGGACAAAAAGTGCTAAAATTAGTGATCAGTTGTCAGTTTGTGTCTATTCTTTCTGCTGTGGGTCTTGAGACATCTTTACGACAAAGACCTGAGTTGGACCTTCATGCGATAAGGTTTGGGAGTCATAGTGGCCCCAAAGATTGGAGTATAGTCTGGCTCTCCTGCATCCTCAGGCCAAATGAACTTGAACTTCCTCAGCAGAGTCACCATCATGATGAAGAGCTCCATACGAGCCAGACCCTCTCCAAGACACATCCGAGGACCTGAGGAATAAAAAAAGCCTCAAAGTAATCAACACCAGTTTGATTTGATTCACCCGATCGGTGTCTGCCCCTCCAAGTGTGATGCAGTTTTTATGCTCTTGTACCTGCAGAGAAAGGCATGAAAGCCTCTGGTTTGACAAACTCTCCTTTGTCATTAAGGAAGTTTTCAGGGTTGAATTCATGAGGGTATTTCCACTGTCCCTCCTCATCGTGCAGTGAGGTAAGGTTCTGTAAGATCGTCGTACCCTGAGGATAAAATGAAAAACAAATGGTATTAAAGATGCTCTTAAGTGGTTGAGTAGAAGGCAACTGAAATTGACTTTTTGGTTTTTGAAGACGTTTTGCCGCTCATTCAAGAGGCTTCCTCAGACTGACTCATTGTCTCTGTCTAGAATGTGAACAGTGCTACCTCAAAGGAGTGTCCCCTATTGTTGAGATGGAGGTTGACTGATTAGCCTTGTCTGAAAGAGCTGCCTCTGATATACCACAAGTTTACTCACTTTAAAGTTTCTTAGACACACCAGTTACAGAAGGTGTGGGAATTTTTTTCCACCCGTTCTTATTTTTCCCCTGTTTGATGTTGTGTCACCTTTTCTGGATTTCTTAATGAAGGTCCAGTTGGGATAGTGACAGGTTTTAAGGGCTTTAATATTATGCATGTGTTATTTTTTCTTCTTTCTGCTGTAAAGTTCTGATCATCTCCCGTTTACGTTGCAGTAAGTTTTGGTCTGTGTGTGTAGGTTTCTGGTAATTTCAATGTTGAGGCATCCATCCCACTCAATGCTAAGCAACATGGTCCAAAAAGGCAGTTCATTTTCCCTGACATACTCCCATTTGGACCTGATTGTGCTGGAATATGTATCTGGGACCCTCCTTTAGTCAGTTACAACTGAAGAATGTCAAATGTTTTCAAGACCCAAAAGTCCACTTTCCTGCTAATGAAGTTCTATTATCATGACTTGGATGACTAAGAATCTACACAGATAAAAGATGATCTTTACTTTGATGTTTTTATCACAATAACCTATTTAACCAGTTGCGTCTTGCCTTCGGAATGGAATATCCCGCAAGCTCTGTGTCTTTAGTTGTGCAATGAAAGACGCTGAGTGGAAGAGCGTTGGAAATCCTCTGCATCTCATGGTTCACAGCCTGTACAAAGAGAGGTTTAAACATTTGTCTCAGAAGCTCAGTCCAAAAAGCACAGGTCAATACAGCTGCAGCAAGGGGAACTCCCCGCAATGTACAGTGATGACAATGGATCTTCAAATCCACAGATTTACTGTATGATTATATGATCTCCAACTTTTAGTTAACTTAGCAGCATGATCTTACAGACATGTCACTCAGCCTCAAGCACACAATAAATATAACTGATCAGTGTACAGTACAGTACCTGCACGTAAGGCATGTTGTGTCTGTCCTCAAAACAGACCTGATCCTTCCCTGCCAACACTTGGTCAATCTCCTGCTGACATCGTTCTGAGGTGGGCAAGATAACATCTCATGTTGCTTTTCCATATAACACAAAATAATAGAATTATAACAAAACATGAAAGGGTCAGGGAAACATAATGATAGATGTCAGTCATGAGTAAGTATTATAGTCAACAAAAAGTCAAATGAATCCATAATAATGGCTGCTTTGCATTCAGGGTCCTAGTATGTTGCATGGTAAGGTGCTTGCATGGCTTTGTGGAACACTTGAATGGAGTTTATTGATCTTTAATGCCATCAGTTACTATGCATATGTGTTCTATGCGGGTACTCCAGAAAGTTCTCGACTTCACCCAAAAACAAGAGGTGTAGCTCCCATTTTGGTGCATAACTGAATACTATAAAACCTTATATCATTGTCCACAAAAACCTGTGCTGTGTGGACAGACTCATTGTCCTGAAGCAACAGCATGCCAGCTTGAAGCTTTCCTCTACTTGCAAAAAAATGACGACAAACATTTGAGTTTTTGTGGACAGTGATATAAGGTTTTATAGTCACATTTATGCCCCAAATAGGAGTTACAGGCCTTGTTTTCCAGGTGAGGACAAGAACTTTTTAATGTGCCCTCATATTGTATGTACTTCTTAAATTTGTGTACTCAGTAATGTCTTCTGTTTCCTGATGTTGTGTGCCCAAATCTTTTGATTGCATCAGATTCAACCTTCTAGAATTCAAGGTTCCCCATTTTTTAACATTATGCAGATATGTAGCATTTGCAGCTGTCTCTCAAAAGGCATTGCAAGACCAGATTGCAATCCACAGCTGTATATGTAGACAATGAATGGGAATCTCAGTATCATGCCATAAACTGAAAGAAGGGGTGAAACATTGAATCCATTGAAGGAATCCATGTACCTGCCCAGGGATTGCAGAGCCTTTCTAACGTCTCATAAAGACAATGGGTGAATTATAGAGCCAATGAAATAAAGAAAAAGCTCATATTTACGTGTGCAGCTATACCTTGTATGTGTGGGTTGTTCATCAGGTAAAGGAAACCAGTTAGCAGGGTGTTGGAGGTTGTGTCAGTCCCACCAAAGTGAATATCTGCTGCAAACCTGCTGAGCTGATCTTCTGAAAATGAAGAATCATCTGGTCTCTAAAAAAGAAGAGTGAACTTTGTAAGACAAATGCAAGTGAGGTAAAAATGTAATTAAACTATACTGATACAAACTATGGGAGGGTAAATGAGTCAACTCATGACCACAATGAATTGAAACAAATGGAAATTAGGAATCTCTTATAATTCATTCAAACACAACCCATATTTATTGACACCACAGTATCTGAAATAGTAAAACCTTATCCATTTCATCCAAATAGCAATCAACTAAGTCTCGTGGCTCTCCAGGGACTCTGGTCTTCTTGTGTTCAGCCACCAAGTCAAGTATAAGAGCATCCCAAATCTAAAAATAACACAAGTCATCACTCAGGGTTTATATTACTTTACATTGTTTCTTTTCACTGACACATATTAGAGTATATGTGTTGACTTTTGTAATATATGGCTGTAGTTACAATGATTTTTACCTCAACATTCTCAAAGGCCTTTCTGAAGGGCAGTGGCAGGTTACGAATAAAGGGAAAGGTGTCATATAGCTGAAAAGAAAGAGAAATCATTAATTTATCTGAATTTAAATATTCATATTTCGCTTCTGGGCATGAATTGTTGTGAACAGATGATTTTATCCTCAGTTATTTCCTCTGAATGACTTCACTGACACAGAAAGTACAGCTAGAAATCATTCTTAAGAAGTTCAAGGAGAACTGCAAGTCCATTCTGGGTTTAATTTTGGAATTCAGCCTGCACATTTAACCAACGTCTGTGACCTATTGATTTATTGATTTATGAATTTTTTAAAAAAATTGTTCAGAGTCTGCAGGTTGTCATACACACACACATCAAATGGAAATTGCTTTTCCCTTTTACAAATAATATCTATAAACATTGTTTAATAAGCATTTCTGAGTCAGATTCATGACCACAGAAACATGTTTTCACTCACCATTGCCCATGGTCCATTGGCTATTTTGCCAATCTCAGTGATGCACCGAACAGTTACTTTGGTATAATCATCATCGTACTCGTAGCGTTTACCAAAAAGAACCTGGCTGATGATGTTGGAGGCCGCGTTATGAAACATCACTTGAGGACTCAGAGTTTTGCCTGTAAAAGACAAAATGCAAACTTAACATTTGGACAACAGCACAAAAGAACATTAGAGAAACAATAGTGCAATGCAAAAGTCAGCTGTGTAGATCCATAGATGACGCACCAATGCTCTTTTCCAGTGTTTTGATGGTGTATTGAATCTCATCATGAATTCTGTCCTCCATTGATTTCTTCCCCATACCAAAGTTCCTCATGGTCATCAAAGCAAAACGACGGTGGTCCCTCCAATTAGGGCCATAATCTAGTAGAACCACTCCTGCAACAGGGGAAGCAACATAAACAGTTAGACTAATTTAATGTCACATACACCGATCAGGCATAACATTATGACCACCTGTCTAATATTGTGTTGGTCCCCGTCATGTGCTCAAAAATGCTCTGAACCATTGGGCATGGACAAGAGGACCTCTCAGAGTGTCCTATGGGGTCTGGAACCAGGACGTTATCAGTGGATCCTTTGGGTACTCTTGCTTGTGCAGTGGGGCCTCTGTCAGTCAAACTTGTTCCACTGCATCCTGTTGATGCTTGATCACAATGGGGTGTAGGAAGTTCGGAGGTCAAATCAACATATGGGGCCAATGTCATGTTTCCAGGATGTTTCTGATTGTTTGATGTTTTTTCCATGTGGTGGGGTGAATTTTCCTGCAGGGATAGGCCATTGAAATTTGGGATTGTCATTTGCATGAGGGAGTGTGTATGTTGTGGGACAATGTTTATTTTGGTGTCTAAGTCTGATCAACATGGATGTCAAAATCCAAGGTTTTCCAGCAGAACACCACATAATACCAATTTACCAATTTACAGATTTTGAGGAGGTCCAATTCTCTAATAGATTTGATATATGTTTCAATCTGTTCTGGCCAATATATGTTGTATTTTCAGTTAGCTTCAATATCATTGCCAAGATGGTCATAATTCCTAAAAAGCTATCTGAAACACAGACATGTGTGATATGTTTTGAATGTGAAGAAAGATTTGAAATATTATTAATATTGGCCTCAGCAAGGCCAATATTAAATGAGAAAAAGTTGACCTACAGGAGAATACATATACAAGAATGCCTGAGAGTGTAATTGCTTTACATTCCATTTTTATTTGAATTCTCACCTGGTGCCTCAATTTTGTGTTTTCTTGAGATAAATAAAAATATTCTGCCATAAATCGGTGCATGAAAATACACCAGAATGTAGAAAATGAAGTGTTTCAACCTCCAAACCTTACTCAATGAGTTACCTCCAGTGTTTAAATGAAAGCTGAATCCAAGGTGTGACAAATAATGTCGAATTACCTTTTTTCCTTGTGAAGTCATTAACAAACAGGTCTTTAGGTCGTCCAGCAAAATCAATAGCCTTAGTCACCATAGCCTCCTTCATGGCCTTCACCCCATTAATGACGACAGCTGCATTACGACCGATGAACAGACTGTAGACGTTTCCATAAGTCTTCCGCAGCTGGAAGGAAACAGCAAGTCAGTGTTTAAACTACGTTCACCACCTTTAGACATAAAATTACCTTTAAGTGGGTTAATCAGTTGATTTTCCTGAAGGAGAACATGGCCAATAATAAAAGAGATTAAAACAAAACTATCGCAGATACAAGGGTAAATGCTGATGAAGCTGTTTATATGACAACATCAATCTTGCTGTGTTTCAGTCTTAGTTCTCTTGTATTTTAGGGCGTAAATAGTCACATCATACTAAGATGTGGCACTATTGCATTTTACTTTTGCCTACATGGGCATGAATTAACGAGGATCATCTGTCATGGCACTGCACTCTGATAGGGCACTTTTCAATCCACATCCTGCAAATTTATGAGTATATGTGTCCTCAGATCACAGCAGGCATTTAATGACCTCACACATTTTGTCTAATCGCAGTAATCAAGGTTGCAAAAGCTGCTGGCACTTCTCTTCTTCACCTCGTCTATAATTCATGTCGTACTAGGTCAAGTGAATACATCAAGCTCATCATCCCCAATACTTCTGCTACTTTTGGCCGTAACTCCTTTTGCTTTGCAGCAGCTAACTACTGGTACACCTCACAAAACACCTTCACACTCACAACTTTGACTCCACCATCTTCAAGCTTAAACTCCAACAGACTGTAGTCGACTATTGCTCCTGCATGTCACTTCGGATCTTTACTTACACATATACATACATATACACACACTTTCCTACATCTTATGCACACTTTTTCACTCACAGGCATATGGTTGATTTCCATGCGTCTTACTTGTTGACCTGTATACTTTTGTTTTAAGTTAATATTTCTGTCTTTTTGTGTCTGTGGTTTTATATGTGTATTTGTTCTTGCTGGTGCATCTTGTCCAGGTCATGTTTGCAAAAAAGAAAAACTTCTCAAACACTTTAATCTGGTAAAATAAAGGTTAAAAAAAGGGTAGAAAAGTCCACTGTTCATGACCCACCATGTTGCTACAAGTTTGCAAGCAGTCAACTGTTTATCAATGACATATTATGCAATCACATAAAGCAACAGGAGCAGCACTGATCCTGTGGTCACTGCATCATGTTTCTTACCCTCTTCAAGTCCTCCAAGGGGTTCTGAAGGCTCAGGTGGAGAAGGTTCCCCAGTATGGGCAGAGCAGCAGGTCCAGGTGGAAAGTTCTTGGGCCTCTTGGGCCTGAGTTGGAGGATGATGAAGCAAACGCTGAGCAACAGCAGAATAACTGAGACAAACATGATGGGATGGATTGGATTAACCTGGAAAGAGTAAGTTGCTAACCAGCTTTTAAAGGGTGTTGCTGCCCTGAGCCTCGCCTCCTCTTAATGTGTACTTTGTCTCTTTGTATTAAGATAAGTGATGATATCAAACATACACAGGTGACCTTTGAGACCAACAGAAAGCGAGTTTTTGTTTTGTGTTTACTGTCGCTTGGGCTGTAATTGTTCCATTAAAGACGATGTATGAAGCAAATCTAAATTAGGAGGTTTGCTAAAAGACATCTGATCATCACCATGGACAACCACCTCTAAAGCAGCTTCGCTTCCAATCCCTTCACCCACCACAGAAACACAATTAACATTGAAGAGAGCAGTGTTACTCTGCCGTGGCAGGTCATGCATTTCTCATCTCTGACCAAATTTGTTGCAGCCATTTGGTAAGTTTAGTTTTCTTTGCTTACTTTCTTTACAACTTTATACTGAAGACATATTAAGCAATCATATTACCAAGAACCAGAGCCATGATATTGCTGAGTCACTACGATTTTGCAAGTTCAAGAGAGTTCATGAAAATTCAACAGGAGTTCATGAAAGTCCAAGAGAGTTCATGAAAGTCCAAGAGAGTTCATGAAAGTTCAACAACAGTTCATGAAAGTTCTCAGTGACCTCACATCCACTCCAGCTCAGACAGGTCAAGTTCGCTGATAATTAGCTATCGGTGAAGGGAACAATAAAAGCATTTACAGTCTCTGAGTGCAAGTGCAAGCATCGTCAGATTACTGTAATGATTAGCCATTAACATCCCTGAAATCTCAAAAGACACAGTTTATGTGTCATTTGTTGACAGAAGCATATACAGACCTCAAAGCGTTAACAGGAGCTGAGGTTCAGATTGTTGCTTCCAGCTGAGTCTTTCCTCTGACTTCATTGAATTTATCACATTTTATTGAATAAGTTAACTCTTAGACATGTTTTGTCTTTTTACCAGAATTATTTACAGGCTTTGACAAGGCTTTGTCGGATTTGATTTATGTTTCATTCTGTACTCTTGTGAAAAAGATTAACATGTAATAACAATAAAAACACTAAGAAAGTTCAGTAAAAATGTCACTGCAAGGAAGTTCAAAGTAATTAGGACACTTCTCAATTATTGATAAGAACAAAGTGGTTGTACTGCAAATACAAGGCTAAATTCTGATAAAGCTGTTTATATGACTGTATCAATCTGATGGCATTACACCATTTATTATCCCCACCTCCTGACCTGTCTGATTGGTACCCTCCACCTCCAGCCAATCCACCACACTACAGCTGTCCCACACCTGGAGAAGATAAAACCCACAACTAAACTCTTGGTCATGGTGGCTGGTATTTAATGTGACCGGTTTTCCCTGGTGCGTTATTCGTGTGTGTGTGTGTGTGTGTGTGTGTGTGTGTTGTGTGTTCTTTCTGTAACCACCAAAGGGTGGTTACTCGTTTGGCAGTTGCTAATTTGTTGAGAGGTATTCGTGTCTTGGTGAAGACTTTGACCTCTGTTAGCAACTACATAGATTTGGTGATTAGATATTAGTGTCTTCTGTGTGTTTAAGATGCAAATTTCTGTGTGTTTCGTAACCACTGAGCAGTGGTGATTTGTGTCCTGTGTCCTTTCTGTATTGTGTGTTTTAAGGCACCAGTTTTGGTTTACTTAGTTCTGTGCACTCATTTGTTCTGTTTGGTTTGATGTTGCTATTGTGGTTCAGTTGGGCTAGGGAGTTTAGTTGTTTTGTTATTTTGCCTTAGTAAGTTTACATAACTCTGTTAGCCTTTGTTTGGTTTTATTCAGTTTCATTTTAGGAACACCCACCAACTCTGTTACTTTGTTTATCACCTGTTTTGTGTTAATTTTATCACAAAGCAATAAATTGCTTCACCAAACCAATACCTTTTGTTTTGTTGCACCCAGCTAACCCTAGAGGCCGGGTCATAACAATATCACTTTTACCTTTTTTCAGAACATGAAACATGAAAACAGATTTTTACAACCGTCCAGTGTTTATTGAAGTACATGTGGTTGTTGTGTCTAAGCCTGGTGAATTAACAAGGTGAATGACCATCTGCAGTGACACTAACTCTGATGTAGCACTTTTCAAATCAAATGTTAGAAGAGAAAAATCACCACCTTATCGTAAACTACTTGCCATATTACTTGGATACACTCCAAGTTAGGAAAAGGTCATCTTTATACCAAAGACACATTAAATCAATCACATTAAAAGAACAGGAGCCGCGATGCTGCTGAGCCACCATGAACATACAAGATGACAAGAGTTCATGAAAGCTCTCGGTCACTTCACAGCCGCCCCAGCTCAGAAACGTCAAGTCCACCAATATTCAGGTGAAATATTCAGAATAGCAGATTGTACATCCTGCAAATACCATAAATGTTGGTGTTTTTAAGAGCAGGCTTAAAACTCACCTTTTTAGTTTAGCTTTTAATTAATTAATTAACTTATTTATTTATCAATCAATCAATCAACCTTTATTTATAAAGCGCTTTTCATACAAAATGCAACTCAAAGTGCTTTACATATTAAAATCATATTAAAATCATTCCCCCCCATCCCCACCCCTCGAGCATACAAACAAAGGATTGCACTCATACCCCACCCCGCTCCCTACACACACACACACACACACACACACACACCAACACTAACAATAAAATAAAATAATGGACATGAGGCTGAGTACGGATGAACCAGGTGGGGAAACATCATCAGATTTATGTATGCATCTATTTATCTCGTTATTCACCATGGTTCTACTATTATTCTTATTCTTACTCTTTATTTTAGGTATTTATTTATTTTTGCCCAATTTTAACATTTATTTGCTTTATTTGATGTAACTAGTGTTTTAGTTCAATCTTTTATTTATTTATCAGTTCATTTTACAATTTTCTTATTTAACTCCAGTGTTTCTCCACATCGGGAGGTGGTTCTGGCCCATCTGCTGGGGGTGTCATCCGGGGGACTGTTCTGGCGTGGGTGGCGGGAGCTCTGCACTGTGGTTCCCTGACCGTGGTGTGGGCTCCTGTCGAGCTGGGCCGGGGCGGTCCCTGTGGCGGGGCCCCCTGTAGCTGTGGGCTGTGTCACCTTTCGGTGTGGACGGCCCCCTAGGATGGTGTTTTCTCTCCTGGTCCATCAGTGCCACACCATTATCAAAACTGCTTTTAACTGTTTGACCACTCGCTAATGAAGGATTGGGGTGGGCAGTGGGGGGTTAGTGGGTGGGTGGGGTGTGTGTGTGTGTGTGTGTTGGGGGAGGGATTTGCTTTTGTATTTTAATATGAAGGTGTTTTATTTTTGCATGTAAAGCACTTTGTGTTACATGTTGTATGAAAGTGCTCTACAAATAAAATTTGATTTGGTTTGATTTTATTTAAATATATTTTTACATTTTTAAGTCAAATGCAGCTTGTTGGAATGCTCAGCTGCATCCAAGACCCAACCTTCTGTCTGATTAGGTGTTCTTAAAGAATGTGGAAGTTGTTGTAGAGATCTAAATCTCTTTAAGTTAATGATCTGATAACAGACCATCACATTCACTTAATGTGTCTGACTGAAACCTGACTGCAGCATGAAGAACATGTCAGTCTAACTGAATCAGCCCCAACGAGTTGTATTCATTTTCTTATACCTAGAAGTACAGGCAGAGGGGGAGGAGTGGCAACAATCTTCCACTCAAACTTATTAATCAATCAGAGATCAAAGCCTATTTATAATTCATTTGAAAGCCTCAGTCTTAGTCTCACACACCTGAACTGGAAAACACAGAAACCAGTTCTGTTAGTTGTTATATATCGGCCACCGGCTCCTTACTCTGAGTTTCTATCTGAATTCTCAGAGTTTTTAGCTGATTTAGGGCTCAGTACAGATGAAGTCATTATAGTGAGTGACTTTAATATCCATGTATGATGATGAGAATGACAGCCTCAACTCTGCAATTAGTTCATTGTTAAACTAAGTTGGTTTTTCTCAAAACATCAATAAACCAACTCACTGTTTTAATCACTCCCTTGATCTTGTTTTGACATATGACATAGAAATTGAACATCTTGTTGTTTTTCACCAAAATCCTATTTTGTCTGATCGTTTTTTTGCAAATTCTGTTTATTACATTTTTAGCTTTTTCTTAAGAAACAAATACACAAACATGACACAATCAACAAACATTATTATTACAACAACAGTGCTGCGAGAATGGTCCATATAATGAAGTATTTGGCATTCATATAGCATAGTGAAATAATGCACAACACTTGCGCATTGGTCCATACTATATGGTGAGATCTAACATTAGAAATGATGCATGAATCATTCTCATATATCTGTATTTTTACACAAGACCAGAGACAGTGAGTAAGTTGTTTAAATCTCTCTTCATCTAGGCTGTGATCCATGAGGTACAGAGGACTGCCAACACTGTTCCACTCAGTGTCTTTCACAGTACAACGAAAGACACAGAACTTGCTGGATACTCCCTTCCCAAGGTATTTGGCAAATGATTAAATAGGTTTGGTCAACACAGACAACAAAGTAAAGAGAGTCCTTTATGACCTTTGTTCTTTTGGTTCACTTTCTTCTCAGGGTACAAGGATCCGCCAGAACTTGAGCTCAGTGCTGAATGAGGAAGGACAGTGGAAATACCCTCATGAATTCAACCCTGAAAACTTCCTTAATGACCAGGGAGAGTTTGTTAAATCAGACTCCTTCATGCCTTTCTCTGCAGGTACAAGAGCATAAACACTGCATCACACTTGGAGTGGCAGACACTGATAGGGTGAATCAAATCAAACTTCTGTAGTTGACGTTGAGGTGTTTTATATTCCTCAGGTCCTCGGACGTGTCTCGGAGAAGGTCTTGCTCGTATGGAGCTCTTCCTCATCATGGTGACTCTGCTGAGGAAGTTCAAGTTCATCTGGCCTGAGGATGCAGGAGAACCAGACTACACTCCAGTCTTTGGAATCACTTTGACTCCCAAACCTTATCGCATGAAGGTCCAACACAGGCTTTGAACTGCACTAAACTGACTGAAAGGTGCAATAAAAATAAAGTCGGACCAATTGGTGTAACTTGTTTTTGTTGGAAAAAAGAATAAACTGAACATGAAACACTGAAAATAACACACATATAGAATACACAGTGACAGAAGGCTCAGTTGTTACAGTGTCAATGAAAACAAGACAAACTTTGTTGTTCAGCATGAATCAAAAGAAAAGGAATAGAAGAAGTGAGGCTTTGTTTGGCATATTTGATTAAATGACATCTCTCAAGTGTTCTATGGATATATCATTATACATTTTACACAATTTAACTGCCTAAAAACTAATTTTGTGGGTGTTTGAAAGGTATGTTGTCCAAATGTAAACTTGAAATCATTTTTAATCAAAATCATGTCATTCTACATGTGTCAAAAACTATTAACCAACAATAAACCGCATGTAGTACCCAGAATTTGCACAAAAGCAAGTAAGTCTGTTCTCACTAATGCAAGTGCAAGGACACTAGTGACTGAGCTGCATCCAACAGTCATGTGAAAAAAATGTAGAAATTGTGTTTACAAAATAAAAATAATAAAATATGTATAATATGTAGAGTCACCATTTTTTCTGAGTATTGTTAACACCTGTGGGGACATGGAAAAATGTTTTACATGCTGATTCCAGTCTTTTTCAGTTATTGTTTTGAAAAATCAATAAATGATTTCAATTCTTTATGTTACGTGTTATACCGCAAAGAAGACATCTGAGTTCTTTTACTTGCGTGTTCTGTTTCCATAGAGGTGCAGGTCTTTATATTACAGTGAAAAATTCATCCAGAGAATGAGACAGAAGTAAAAATTGACCAGAAACTTCTTTGAATTCAGAGGCTTAATAACTGTTGCTGTAGTATGGATAGCAGAATTAGATTTAGATTAAAATCATCAAGACCAGTATGAAGTCAATGTCAGTTGCACAATGTAATGGCCAAAGAATAATTTTCACTGTCTGCATTTAGATCAGAGCAGTATAATCAGTGGAGAGGGTTCAAACTACCATTCAGTTGGCTTTGTTTGTATTTGATCAGTATGTCACAAAATGTGCCTTCTTATAAAGACAACAGGATGTTTTACTTTGCCTTTATGATAGCACTGACATCAGGATGGCAATTTCAGATTGGGACCTGTTTACCTAGGTCTTGCTTTGAACGGTAGCCAAGCTGTTGCCAACAGTTTTTAAGAACGACGTTGCGGATGGTTGACTGTAACTAACCAGCGGTGCATCAGGTTTTCTGACAATATCTCACCAGCAACAACTCAGTCAATAAAGAGACAAACACAGCCAGAAGAGGCAGGGCACAGTACAGAGGACAGAGGAGTCCTTTAAAGCAGGGTAATCTCTTCCTCTCT
This sequence comes from Dascyllus trimaculatus, assembly GCA_024666655.1. NCBI lineage: Eukaryota > Metazoa > Chordata > Actinopteri > Pomacentridae > Dascyllus > Dascyllus trimaculatus. Next base: position 9,837,879 of record CM045448.1, on the reverse strand, counting down.
TTAGTTCAGTTCAATCCTTTTCACCATGTTTCTTTCAGTTGTCCTGCTGGGGCTATGCATTTGCTTCATCATCCTTCAACTGATGCCCAAGAGGCCCAAGAACTTTCCACCAGGACCCCCTGCCCTGCCATTACTTGGGAACATTTTGCACTTAAATCTAAAGAACCCCTTGGAGGACTTGGAAAGGGTAAGGAAAATGTTGCATGCAATGAATGATGTTGCTTTTAAAATGCCTTAAATTGTTATAATTATTAAAGAATCTTTGCAGTGGATACTTACATGTGCATGGGTTACTCAGCAACACTTCATCTCCTGTTCTTATTATGTGATTGTTGGTACTAGGTTTAGTTTAGTTTAGTTTATTAGGATCCCCATTAGCTTTACAGCCAGCCAGACTACACTCCAGTCTTTGGAATCACTATGGCAGGTTCACTTGTTGCACACTTGGAATGCATCCAAGCAGTATGACAGGTCAGAAACAGTGGACTTTTCTTGCTTTTAATTTAATGTTTAATTTCACTGTTTGATTGATTGCGTAACAGGCATGACACACTGTCTGAAAGTCATTAGGGCTGGCCGCATGCTGGCCATTGATAATCAATGTTTGATAAGAAGAGTTAGGGCAACAACAACATATGTGAGGACCTTTTTTTTTTTTTTTTACAAGAGCTCAACCCTTTGCGAGTGAAAGGACTTATAATTATTGAAAATTTGAACTCCAGTGAGAATTGATATATATATACACACACATATACCTTGTTCACAACTGTATGTTTATATGCTCTATTAAGCGTAAAGTGAAATACTCAAAGGCATCTTTTGTTGAACTGAACCCCTTAAAAGTTTCTGAAGATATTAAAGATGAATTTTAAACACTGCTCTGTTATGTTGTTTCTTTACAGCTGAGGAAGTCTTATGGAAATGTTTACAGTCTGTTCCTCGGCTCTAAACCGACTGTTGTCATCAATGGGTTTAAGGCCATGAAGGAAGCTATGGTGGTCAAGGGTGCTGAATTTGCTGGTCGACCTCAAGACATGCTTGTAAATGATGTTACCCAGAGAAAAGGTATTTCATGTCATAGGACAAATGATAAAAGGTGATTTCAAAATAAACAAGAAATAAGCAGATTAAAGACTATGGCAGAAAAAACCTGAGGCTCCTCTAGGCCCATAAAAACCATTAATTTTGTGATACTAGACCAGAATAGAAATGTTCACGGCAATGATGTTTTCAGAAAAAGTTAGATTACATGACTCCTCAGCTCTTTGTTTTGCTGCACCTGTTGCAGGAGTCGGTATGATAGATTATGGCACTTGTTGGAGGGAGCATCGTCGCTTTGCTCTGATGACCATGAGGAACTTTGGTCTGGGAAAAAAATCAATGGAGGAGAGAATTCATGATGAGATTAAATACATCATTCAAACACTGGATGAAAACATTGGTATGGCATTTGTGGGTTCACACAACTCAATTTTGTTGCAACAGGCAACTTTCCACTGCAGGAACTTACGGCAGGTGTGAGGTGGCAGGAATGTGGAAAAAAACTGTCATGTGATCAACCCTTTCAGTCCATTTTGTTATGACCCGGCTCAAAGTGGTCACAGCAAAAGGAGAGACATGCCAAGAATAATGATTAAAGATTGTTTTTATTAACTTAGATCAAGCCAAATTAAAGCAAAAACAGTATGGGGTTGTGAAAATTAGTGAGGTCAGTGGTGTGTGTATGATGCATGCGTGAATAATGTCTGTGCAGGGGTTGTAAGGTGCAAACCAAATCCAAATTATGGCCTGGTGTAGGGAACGCCGGGTTGACCTAGTAACATCCTTGACCCCAACTATCCTGCAATTCCTTCAAGGGCTTCCCCTTTCACTCTGAGGGGTATGGTGGTGGCTATTAAGACAGCATGGAGGGGATGCTACCAGTTGTCTGAGGAGGCAGACAAACTGGTTTTCCAGTTTCTTAAAGAGGCCAGAAGACGTGCTGACCAGCCTACCAGGTCTTCTCTCCTGCCCTGGGATCTGGAACTGGTCCTGAGGGCTCTCGAGGAGCCTCTGTTTGAGCCTCTGGAGTCAGTGGACCCGAAGAGGTTGTTATTTAAGACTACCCTTTTGTTGGCACTGGCAACAGCAGCAGCTGCAGGAGCATTTATGTAGGTTCTTGCCAGTGGGGGCAGGAGTGTACCTGCGTCCAAACCCTACTTTTCTTCCTAAGGTCTTTTCCTCTTCTTGGCCGAGCCAAGACATAGAGATATGGTCTCTCTACCCCACAGAGGAAGGAGATTGTAGGCACTCACTTGTGTGCCCAGTTAGGGCACTCAGGATATATATGCAATGGACATGGAACCATTGGCAGACAGATCAGTTGTTTGTCTGCTTCAGGCCAAACCTTCGCTGTCGAAGGCCAGTCTTTCTTACTAGCTAGTGGGAGCTATACAGCAGGCATATGTAGGGGCAGGGGTGCCCTCCGGTCTGGGGTTCGGGCACATTCGAAACAGGGCATGGCCATATCTTGAGCATCGTGTCATAGTGCATCTCTTAGTGAGATTCATGCAGCAGCTACCTGGTCTGCCCCATCCACGTTTGCAAGATTCGACCAGTTCAATGTGGCTGCAAGCACATCGTTTGGTAGCACTCGTTTGGTGAGCGGGTGCTTGACATAGCCCAGCGGTAGTGACATTGGGTTCCCAGTCAGGCAAGCCGGCGTGGGCTTGACCGGGGGAACTCTCCACCCCTTGATTGGGCCTTTGCGTCTTGAAGGGCTGTGTAGTCTTGGTAGCATCTGGCACCAAGACTGGGGGCAGCAGCATTTTGCGTCTTGCAGAGCTGGCTAGCCTGGGGTGTGCACATAGTGTATATTTGTTTATAGTTCGTTGGGCACATAGGGAATTTGGTAGCACTTGGGTGAAGTATCATTTAAGATGATGCTGCTCTGTCCCCTCACAGTGGGTCTTACTGGTCTCCAAAAGAGATTTATGGTATATCTCTGGGTGGAGGGAAAGCCTCCAATGATAGAGAACATGGGGTTACGAGTGTAACCTTTGTTCTCTGAGTGAAAAAGCTTCCCATCCTCCCGGAGGCCACTCAGGGATTCATTCCATCAGGGCTGAATCACTGGTGGTGTGGCTGACAGGGGTTTTGTATAGGCTCTCAGTCACTTCCACCAAAGGTGGTTTATCTTAAAGGAATTATCCACGCACCTGATCCAAGGGATCAGGTCTCCAATAGAGATATATGGTATTTCTCTGGGTGGAGGAGAAGCCACTCCACTCAGAGAACCAGGGTTACACCTGTAACCTCACGACCTGAGTATGTGATGCCTGTGGAGGGAAGTTGAGAGAGTAAATACTATTGAGGCCACCCTTCAGTAACCGGGGAACACAATGGGGCCCACAGGTGCTCTGATTACATTAAGCCACTCATTTAAACAATAGAAATGAGCTCAAAGAACTGCCCTCGAGATGACCTCAAAAACTATTACACCAGGGGTCTCAAACTCCGGTCCTCGAGGGCCGCAATCCAGCATGTTTTAGATGTTTCCCTCTTCCCACACACCAGATTCAAATGATCAGCTCATCCTGAAGCTCTGCAGAGGCCTGATAACGATCCTGATCATTTGAATCAGGTGTGCTGGAAGAGGAAAACATCTAAAACATGCTGGATTGCGGCCCTCGAGGACCGGAGTTTGAGACCCCTGTATTACAGTCTGCTTACATTGCAGTGTAGGATCTCACAGGTTTAACTGCTCCAAAACAATGACAAACAGCAGTTTCTTTGTGCAACTCCACTTCTGCTAGCATGGAGGACATTAAAGATCAACAACCATTTTTGCCCATGTGGGCATTTTAACATTCTACACTACAATATCTAAGTGGAGAATGCTGCTATCCAACAAGGACACTAAGAAGGCTAAAAAAAATGCTACTTTTTCCCATCAGCATGGTCTTTTCCAGGTTCCTGTCCCCTGAATACAGTGAAACGTTCCTGCAGTGGAAAACAGCTTATAGACTCTCTAATGCTGTTCTGTGTTCTTGTACAATGCTGTGTTATAAATTAGTTTGCATTATATCTTTTACAGGCAAAACGCTGAGTCCTCAAGTTATGTTTCATAATGCGGCCTTCAACATCATGTGCCAGGTTGTTTTTGGCACACGCTACGAGTATGACAATGAGTTCATCAGAACAATGGTTCAGACCGTCACTGAGATTACCAAGATTGCCAATGGACCTTGGGCGATGGTGAGCCAAAGCATGTTTCTGAGATAACAAATCTGACTATGGCTAAGAGTCTACAGCTGCTGTAACTCCTCTGTAAGGCTGATTTAAGCCAAAAAATAACTTCACCCCACTAACATGTTGATGTTTTGCAGGTACAGTCTTAGTTTGTCATGTTAGTATGCTAATACTTGATAGCTAGCACTAAATAAAAAATAGAGCTCAGGGTGTTGAAAATGTCGTTACTTTAGTGGGTATTTGGCCATGAACAATTCCCACAGATTGAATTGTTCATGGCTGACATGCAATGCGGAATAACTCTCGACACAGGGAATAGGCCAGCAAAACATGACTATGTGTGAAGACGGCAGTCCTGTGTTGCCAGCCATACTTTGTCAATCACTTTGTTGTCGGGAGCAATGGTCTGATAGTGGTCTACAGTTCTCTTATAGTCTGTGACTTTCTGGAGAAGGATCTGTAGGGCAAGGGTCCAGGTGCTCCTACACCATCAAATTGGAGACCCCGGTCAGACACCACATCCCTCAGACCACACCACAGCCATAGAATCTGAGCACATGAGAAAGTACAGTTTTAGTCCTCTCTTTTTGTGACTGACCCCACTAAAGCAGAGGCCAGTAGGATTGGAATGAAGGACTTGAGTGTGTTGTGTCTTGTCTGGGTCAAAAACACATGACAGAGTATCAGGCTTAACAGTTTTTGAACCAGGAGAATAGGAAATCAGGAAGCTGCATCTGTCGAAGAATAGAGCCCATTTTGCCTGTCTGCAAGGTGATGTCTTAACCTCTTGCCCGTGTAGAGGTACTCTAAGAAAATGTTGCTCTGCTCTCTCCAACCAGTTTTGCCACTTCTCCATGGCTACCTTAATGGCCGGCAGTTCTCTACAAGTCATATTGTAAGAACTCAGTCCCTCAAGGAATTCACGATGTTGCGATCGCAACAATTAACGCAAATTCAACCAATCTCCGTGAACTCTGCGCGACCTTGCAATTTTGTCTAATCACCGCGACTTTTTCGCAATTTTGAAAAAGTGCCAATTTTGGTGGCACTCCCATGAGTGCCACCAATCATAGCAGTCCCCAGCGCAAACGTAATGCACGTACGTCACCGAATTCACTTCCTTGTTTATGGTTTGAAGATACGGACACGACAAAAACTACTGCAAAACAATTCCATGATGTTCTTCACAAGAGCGGAGGTAAACTGTTTTGCACCCTGTGCAATGTTGAGGTGGAACACAAACGAAATTCATCAATTGACAAACATTTTTCTACCGCGAAACGTATTAGGAGAATGAGTGAAACGAGCGGACCACAGACCAGACAAATCACCATGATGGAAGCTGTTGCGTCTTTATCTGTCGCGAGCACTGAAAGAATGAAGGTAAGTCAGATTAATTAACTGACGTGACAAGCTGTGAAAATGCGTGTGAATACGTGAGTGTCAGGATGTGAAATTAACTTTTTAAACTTTTAAAAATTTGAATGAATTATACAAAACAAAGACAAAAATTGCAACTTTTTAACAATTTTTTACCGTCTCACGCAATTTTATCCCAACAAATACGCTTAAAACATCACAACTTTCGTCGCATTTTTTTTATAAAAGCTCCGGCGAATTCAGGCATTTTAGACTACAAAAATCTTGAAAAACACCAGCGAAATCCTGGAGGGACTGATATCTTTATTGATAGTAATAATAGGATAGTTTGCAGAAAAGGAAGGCTCGGAGGCAGAGCTTCCAAGGGGGTCTTGCTGAGAGAGGACAGCATTCCTGCCCAGGCCAGAGGCATTTATCTCTACCACGAACTGTCTGTCGGACACTAAAACCATCTACTAAAAATCAGTTTATGCCAGTATCCAGAGTCTGCATATCTGAATTCAAATGAGTTTTTTTTTTTTTTACAGCTGTACAACTCTCTTCCCTTTATTCGGAAGATGCCACTGCCCTTCAACAAGGCCTTCAAGGAAATGAAGGTAACTAAAAATAAATAGCCATGTACACATATCTTACATATTGTACATCTGCTACGGATCCTTAGGTAAAGATCACACTGACTACATGTGCATATACGATAAAGACAAACCCAAAGTAAATTTACAAATTATGAACAATAACTTCTGTTTTTGTAGCGTGTTTCTGTCCTTATACTTCGTTTGTTGAATGAGCACAAGAAGACCAGAGTCCCTGGAGAGCCTCGAGACTTTATTGACTGCTACCTAGATGAAATAGATAAGGTGTGTGAAACCAGTCAGATCACTATATCAGATGACATATTATGGTCATGGAAATGGGTTGTATTTAAATTAAGGCGAACACTTGAATTTGTTTGAATTTATTGTGGTTCTATTATGTGCACCAGTATGGTATCTCAACATTTTCACCTAGTATTTGTCTTACAAACATCACTCTCCTGTTTTTAGAGACCTGATGAGTCTCCATTTTCAGAAGACCAACTCATATTTACCGCTATAGATCTTCAGTTTGCTGGGACTGACACAACCTCCAACACCCTGCTAACTGCTTTTCTTTACCTTATGAACTACCCACACATACAAGGTATGCCTGCATATGTAAATATCAGTTATTACTTTTCTGTCTCTGACACATTGTAGCTTCAAAACTGTCTTTCGATATGAAACCCACGGAAGCCAAACTCTTATGTTACCATGCTCCATTCCAGTACCTTGAATGGAATGTAGACATTTTTGCAACCTTTTCTGTTTTGTTTTGTTTTTTACCTTGGTTTATGCCTAAAGGTTTTCCTTTTCCCCTGACTCCATTGTGTCTTGTTATAAAAGATAAGATAAGATAAAGATAAAGAGACTTTATTGTCATTGTGCAGAAGTACAACGAAATTTGTACGGAAGAACACGAAAATTAGCAGCTGTGCAAAGAATAATAAAAAATAGATAAATAAAAGATAATTAAAAATACTCTTAAAAATAATAATACATCTCATTGGTAAAGTTGAACTGTTAAGTCTGAAATCCAGCGACTGACATTATCTTGCCTTCACAGAACGATGTCAGCAGGAAATAGATCAGGTGTTGAAAGGGAAGGACCGGGCCTGTTTTGATGACAGACATCAGATGCCCTATGTGCAGGTACTGTACTGTATATCATGTGACCGTTTTGTCCTTATAATTTTACTTCAAATCCACATGTGAAAGCATGACATAAGGTTTGAGATTATAGTCTTTTGGATTATTATTATTATGGTCTTTTTGCCTGGTTGTAAACATACTGCTGCCTGCTGCAGCTTTACTGATCTGTGTTTTTGTGGCTAAGCCTCTGCGAGCATGCTTTGTTTTCCCTCTACTCCAAGTCAGATCAAGCATTTGAAAATGTTGTTTAAAACTTGCTTCTTCCAGGCTGTGATCCATGAATTGCAGAGAATTGCCAACACTGTTCCTCTCAGCCTCTTCCACAACACAACTAAAGACACAGACCTTGTTGGATACTCCCTTCCCAAGGTATTTGGCAAATGATTAAAAAACAAAATAAGGGTGTCTTTTATGACCTTTGTTCTTCTGGTGTATTTTGTCCTCAGGGTACAAGGATCCTCCAGAACTTGAGCTCAGTGCTGAATGAGGAGGGACAGTGGAAATACCCTCATGAATTCAACCCTGAAAACTTCCTTAATGACCAGGGACAGTTTGTCAAACCAGAGGCCTTCATGCCTTTCTCTGCAGGTACAAGAGCATAAAAACTGTAGCACACAGATAGGGTGAGTGCAATCAAACTTCTGTAGTTGACGTTGAGGTGTTTTATATTCCTCAGGTCCTCGGACGTGTCTCGGAGAGGGTCTGGCTCGTATGGAGCTCTTCCTCATCATGGTGACTCTGCTGAGGAAGTTCAAGTTCATCTGGCCTGAGGATGCAGGAGAACCAGACTATACTCCAGTCTTTGGAATCACTTTGACTCCCAAACCTTATCCCATGAAGGTCCAACACAGGCTTTGAACTGCACTAAACTGACTGAAAGGTGCAATAAAAATAAAGTCAGACCAATTGATGTTGCTTGTTTATGCTGGAAAAAAGAATAAACTGAACATTAAACACTGAAAATAACAAACATATATATATGAATACACAGTGACAGAAGGCTCAGTTGTTACAGTGTCAATGAAAGCAATAAAAACTTTGTTGTTCAGCATGAATCAAAAGAAAAGGAATATGAAAAAGTGAGGCTTTGTTGGGCATATTTGATTAAATGACATCTCTCAAGTGTTCTACATGGATGTAATGTAGTGCATTTTACACAATTTAACTGCCTAAAAACTAATTTCAGCTGGTGTTTGAAAGGTATGCTGTGCAAATGTAAACTTGAAATCACCTTTTAATGAAAATCATATTATTCTCCATGTGTCAAATATTATTCACCAACAATAAACCGCATGCAATACCCACAATTTGTTTCGTTTAATCAGTGGAGGGGGTTCAAACTACCATTCAGTTGGCTTTGTTTGTATTTGATCAGTATGTCACAAATCCTGTCTTCTTGTAAAGACAACAGGGTGTTTTACTCTGCCTTTATGATAGTCTTAAGGTCAGGATGACAATTTCAAATTGGAACTTGTTTACCTAGGTCTTGCTTTCAACAGTAGCCAGGCTTTTGCCAACAGTTTTCAAGAACGATGTCACAGATGGTTGACTGTAACTAACAAGCTGGTTCATCTGGTTATCTGACAATATTTCCACAGCAACAACTCACTTTCTCTTGGTCTGAATGGTCACCTATGTGTGCTTGATGTTATCATTTACCTTAATACAGAGAAACACAGCCAGAAGAGGCAGGGCACAGGACAGAGGTATCCTTTAAAAGCAGGGTAATCTCTTCCTCTCTTTAGTTCAGTCCAATCCTTTTCACCATGTTTCTTTCAGTTGTCCTGCTGGGGCTATGCATTTGCTTCATCATCCTTCAACTGACGCCCAAGAGGTCCAAGAACTTTCCACCAGGACCCCCTGTCCTGCCTTTACTGGGGAACATTTTGCACATGAACCTACGGAACCCATTGGAGGACTTTGAGAAAGTAAGAAAAATGTTGCCATCACATACCACGAATGATGCTGCTTTTTAAAATGCCTCAAATTGTTATAATTATTAAAAAATTATTGCAGTGGATACTTACATGTGCATGGGTTACTCAGCAGCACTACAGCCCCAGTTCTTTTTATGTGATTGCATAATATGTTGATGGCATTAAGTTGACTGCTCTCACACTTGGCACGTATCCAAGCAGTATGGGATGTCAGGCACAGTGGACTTTGATTAGTGAGATGGAAAAAAATGAAGTTTACTTATTTGGCATGTTTTAAGACAAGCAGTATTGACCAAAGTGTTGTCAACAGTCAGGCAGCAACAAAATAGGGGGGAAAAGATAAAATACTAAAACATTGCCTTCTTTGATTCTTTTACCTTTTCAGAATGAGAATCAAAACAGGACAACAAAATCAGAGTTGAAGATTAAATAAATTTAAAATATGAGAACTTAAGACCATTCAGAATAACCAGAAGCCACTGAAAACATGTACGTCTTGAGATTTTCCTTCAAAATAACAATGGAGGAGGAACTTTTTCTTGTGAAAGGCTGCTCCAAGGCTTTGGTGCTGGTGCTGCAATGGTTCCATCTCCCTTACCCACAAGCCTCAATCAAAGACCACTTACCAATAGCTGTTCTTAAGATCTAAGATGCTTTGACATAGAGGCCAAATATTTTCCAAAATGTATTCAGGTGCCAGCCCATGTATGGCTTTAAAAACAAATGAATGAAGTGTAAGTATATTTGAGTCTCATCAGCATAACAGTGAAATGACACTTTATGTCTAAATGAAGTTTAATGGTAGCATGTAAAGGGAAAATAAAGATCAGCCCTGAAGGTACTCCACATATGATAGAGGTGGGGAAATTCTCACCTGTCACTAAAATACCTGTCTGCAAGGTAGAAGGCAAACCACTTTAGTGCTGTTCCTATCTGGTCCTTCAGATGTCTTAAATGTATGTGGCAGCTGACTGCATCAGAAGCCATGCTCAGCTTCAGGAGAATTAAACTGCACAACTGCCAGAGACTCAGGACATCAGCAGATCATTACAGACTCTGAGTATGGCTGATTCTGTGCTGTTATGAGCCATGACACCTGATACCTGAGACACCTGAGACTTTGTCTGTGATTGTGTCACAGACATGGGACAGTGATACTGGCTAAAACTCATCAAGGCTGGCAGAGCAGACAGGCACTAGATTAGGACTGTGAGCATGCAGTTAAATATCTGATAAGATCAATTTTTTAAGAGAATAATTAGGCCAAAGTATATGAAGGCATTTTTTGCAAGAGCTCAACACTATGTGGGTGAAGGGGGTGAGCTCTGTGGTGCTCAGTGTTTTAAAAATGTATCAAAACCCAGGTTACTTTGATGTCAGCCTTCAGCTTGTCTGTATTTTCGGGTTGGGTTTTCCTTACCTTCTTTTTCACAATACCCAATATGGGGTTCTATAGGATTCAGGTCAGGTAAGTTGGCTGGCCAATCAAGCACAGTAATATCATGGCCAGTAAACCATTTGGTAGCAGTTTTGGGACATTGGGCAGGTGTTAAGTCATGCTGGAAAAGAAAATGTGAATCTCCATAAAGCCTGTCAGCAGATGGAAGAATGAAGTGCTCTAAAATCTCCTTGTAGATGTTGCGTTGACTTTGGACTTGAGAAACTACAATGGACCAATGCTAGCAGTTGACATTACGCCACAAATAATCACAGACTTCAGAAACTTAGCACTGGACTTCTACCACCTTGAATTCTGTGCCTCTCCACTCTTTATTCAGACTCTTGGACCTTGATTTCTAAATGAAATGCAAAATTGACTTTAATTAGAAACAAGGACTTTGCAACACTGAACAACAGTTCAGTTCTTCTTCTCCTCGGCCCAGGTAACATCTTCTGGCATTGCCTCTGGTTTAGGAGTGTCTTGATATTAGGAATGCAACAGTTGCAGCTCCTTTCAAGAAGACGTCTGTGCTTAATGGCTCTTGATGCACTGACACCAGCACCAGTCCACTCTTTGTCATGCTTTCCCAAGTTGTTGAATGGACTTTTCTTGACAGTCCTCTCCAATCTGCAGTCATCTCCGTTGCTTGTGCACCTTTTCCTACCAAATTTGGCCCTTCCAGTTGACTTTTCATTATAATGCTTCAATACACCACTCTGCCAACAGCCAGCCTTTTCAGCAATGACCTGTTGTGTCTCCTAGTGGAGGCTGTTGGTAATCGTCTTTGTGCCACATTTAAGTCAACTCCATGAACTAAACTGAAAGATACACAGTACTTATACCGCTTGAACAGTAATTGTTCAGATCTTCAGACATGACCATTTGCGTCTTGAAAGACAGTCAATTTAAGACTGTAACATCATCACGTAAATGGTTTGATCAACACTTATATTCGTATTTGCAAAGAACAACACTTTGTAGTTCACAATAATTGCCTTATCATTACTCTCTTACTTAATTCCTGTAATTTTAATATCTTAATGTTTGCGTTTCCTATTAGTTAAATTTGCTCAGCTGTGTCTGTTTTTGTCATGCTGCCCTACAGATCAATGAAGACCACTGAACCTCTCAAAAACATCTGAAGCTATTAAACTGTTTCTCCTTTACAGCTACGGAAGTCTTACGGAAATGTCTACAGTCTGTTCCTCGGCCCGAAACCAACTGTAGTCATCAGTGGATTGAAGGCCATGAAGGAAGCTATGATGATCAAGGCTGCTGAATTTGCTGGACGACCACAAGACATGTTTATTAATGATGTCTTTGAGGATAAAGGTAGAATAGAAATTAATTGTCTTTAGACAGATGATGTATAATTACGTTTCTCTAATTTAAACACAGACGTAGTATAGGCACCAGTATGCTTCTGTCCCTATGCTGGATTCAGAGATCACACAGTAGCCAGTATAACCTGAGAAAGAGGATGGTCAGTGTGGAAGAAATTTGTTTTGCCATTGTTAATTCTGTAAATAAGAAACTTGAGGTTGCTTCGATGACAAAGGAAGTAAATGTTCACATTGACCGTAACATTTTCAGAAAAAGTTACATTACATGACTCCTCAGCTCTTTGTTTTGCAACACCTGTTGCAGGATTGATTCTGGCAGATTATGGCTCTCGTTGGAGGGAGCATCGTCGCTTTGCTCTGATGACCATGAGGAACTTTGGTCTGGGGAAGAAGTCAATGGAGGAGAGAATCCATGACGAGATTCAATACACCATTAAAACACTGGATGAAAACATTGGTACGACATCTGTGGGTTCATACAACTCAATTTAGTTGCAACAGGCAACTTTCCACTGGAGGAACTTGGGGCAGATGTGATTTGGCATAAATGTTGACAGGAATGGTCCTGTGATCAACCCTTTTACTCGATTTGTTTACACAGCAGTGTAAGATATGACAGGTTTGACTTCGATGTGCCAAAATAATGACAAACAGTAGTTAGTTGGCACAACTTAACTTCAGTTAGCAACACATCTTTTTCAGCGAAGTGGCGTTTCTGAATGTTGTCCTTTGCAAATTTAGAGAAGAAGGCTGCTGCCTGATGAGGACATTGAGAGTGCTGAAAAAAAATGCGGCTTGTTGTCCTCTAATCAACACAGTCTTCATCAAGCTTAGTCAGTTAGCATCAAGCCCCACAAAGCAGTGTTTTAGAGCTGCTCAAAAATACCTTTGCTACAATAGGTACCTTTTGTTCCCTGAAAAAAGCTCTAAAAGAAGTTTTACACGGCAGATCTTCCTGTCGATACGTGTACAGATGTTCCTGTGGTGGACTGTTGATTCTGCAATGGTGTTCTGTTTTCTTGTACAATGCCGTACCGTAAATTTGTTTGCATTATATCTTTTACAGGCAAAACTCTGAGTCCTGATGTTATGTTTCATAACGTAGCCTCCAACATCATCTGCCAGGTTGTTTTTGGTAGACGCTACGAGTATGACGATGAGTTCATCACAACAATTATTGAGTGCTCAACTGAGATTGCCAAGATCGCCAATGGACCTTGGGCAATGGTGAGTCAAAGCATATTTTCAAAGTAACAAATCTGGCCAAGGCTAAGAGTCTACAGCCAGTCTAGCTCCCCTGTAACGATGATTTGAGCCATGCTCTTTCGCAGGTTCAATAACCTATTTACCATGTTTACTACCTTAGTTTCTCATGTGAGCATGCAAATACTTGATAACTATCACTGAACAAAAATTAGAGTCTAGGCTGTTGGGAATGTCTTTACTTTAATGGGTATTTGGCCATGAAAGATTCCCACAAATTACACTTTTGACCTACTGGTCATCTTTTATGCACAATGAATATTTGTGTGAAATTTGATGGGATTTTATGGCAACATTTGTTGGGATATTTCAGTTTGACCGGAGTTTTCGACTAATGGACTAACCCACCCAAATTTCCTGGATCCACATTGGAATTCTGGCTTTATTGTTGTTATTATAGAGGTCAGAATGAATCAATTATCTGATCCTGAAAAGTGAATTGTCTGTCTATTGACTCAGCAATTCACTACTGATCCAAGATTTGAAACAGTTCCCTTAAAACCCCAAATGTCAACCTTAATATGTTGTGATATTAAAAGTCAGCAGATCAGGTCAAATTTATTGTGTGGACATCATTAATGTCTACACAAAGTTTCATGACAAATCTAGTCCAAAATGACAGTCAGTGCCTGAGCTCCTGATTTTAGGGCAACTGCTTCTGGCATTAATCATTGCTTTTTAGGGGACCATTATGTATTACTGCCTTATGGTACAACAGTGACTGTTGGTATTTTCATATCTTGGTATTCCTTCTGTTGTGTCATCTGAACCAAACATTCTAAAGACCTCTTCAAGCAGCTTAACAACTTACCTCACAAAGCATTGTGTCCTCACCAACAACAATTTTTTTCTTGTCAATTATCCATCCATCCATCCATCCATCCATCCATCCATCCATCCATCCATCCATCCATCCATCCATCCATTGTGTTCCGCTTATCTGAGGTCAGGTCACGGAGGCAGCAGATGAATCAGAATCAGAATCAGAATTCTTTTATTGTCATTGTCCCAACAGAAGAACAACGAAATTTAAACAGTAGCAGCTCTCGTACCAAGCAGTGCAAAAAGACATAAATATTAAAAATATTAAAAAATATTAAAAAATATTTAAATTAAAAAAAAAAAAATTAAAGGACTGTACAGTATTTAAAGTATTTACAAGACAGAAAAAAGAAAAAGAAATAGAACTCTGGATTGAAATAGGGATATTGCACTGACAATATTGCACATGGAATGTAGAAACAGATTTTTTGTTATTCTAACAGCTGTACAGAGTTGATTCAATGTGCGGCGTTCAGGGCAGCAACAGCTCTTGGGTAGAAGCTGTTCTTTAGTCTGTTGGATTTTGACTTTATTGCCCTGAAACGTCTCGCTGAGGGTAGGAGTTCAAACAGGTGGTGACCGGGGTGTGAGGAGTCCCTGATGATGCTGCGGGCTCTCCTGAGGCAGCGGGTGTTGTATATCTCCTCCAGAGATGGGAGAGGGCAGCCAGTCAGTCTCTGGGCAGCATTTATGACCCTCTGGAGCTGCTTCCTCTCAGCCATCGTGCAACTGGAGAACCATAACGAGATCCTGCAGCTCAGCACCGACTCCACCAAGCAGCGGTAGAAGGACAACAGGAGCTCATTCTTTAAGTTGTTCTTCCTGAGAATCCTCAGGAAGTGGAGTCTCTGTTGTGCCTTCTTCAGTATCGCTGCAGAGTTTGAAGTCCAGGTCAGGTCCTTGCTGATGTAGGTGCCCAGGAACCTGAAGTCTGGCACCATCTCCACCCTGTCCCCATTTATGCTGATGGGTTGAATGTCCGGTTTACACCTCCTGAAGTCTATGATCAGTTCTTTAGACTTGGAGGTGTTCAGGATGAGGTTATTGGTGGTGCACCAGGCTGACAGTCGCTCCACCTCCACCCTGTAAGCAGTCTCATCTCCTCCTGAGATGAGCCCCACCACCGTGGTGTCATCCGCAAACTTGATGATGGTGTTGCTCGGGTGAGTGGGGGTGCAGTCGTGGGTGTAGAGGGTGTAGAGTAGGGGGCTTAGCACACAGCCCTGTGGAGAACCAGTGCTGGTGCTCATTGCTGAGGACAGGTGTGGTCCTACTCTCACCCTCTGGGAGCAGTCTGTCAGGAAGTCCATAATCCAGTTACAGATGTTGTTGGAGAGACCCAGGTCCACCAGCTTGCTCACCAGCAGGTCATTCTAGATGTCCCTTTCCCTGGCAACACTTTCCAAATCCGGTTCAATGTCCATATTTCCTGCTGATGCTGCCCCAAGCTACCTGTCCATCTCACGCTCTATTTTCACATCACTCGTGAACAACATCCTGAGATACTTAAACTACTTTGCTTGGGAAATGAACTCCTCCACAACACAGGGAGCAATCAACCAGTTTCCAGCAGAGAACCATGACCTCGGACTTGGAAGTGCTGACTTGCATCCCAACTGCATCATGTTCGAATGCAAACTGCTCCAGTGCATGCTGGAGGTCACAGTCTGATGAGGTCTACAGTACCACATCATCTGGAAAAAGTAGAGATGCAATCCTGAGGTCCCCAAACTGGACACACATGTGGAACGGCTAGTCAAACTCCATTACCCCCTCAGTCCTGCAAAGGAAAAGAACATTTCCATCGTTCCAACGAAATCCATGTTAAGCACAGAAGTCTAATAACAGAACACCACTTGGATTCAGATCAGGTAGGCCATTCCTCATAATCACCCCCTCCACCGTTATTCACATGAAGGTTGAAATCACCCAGGAGAACTATTGAGTGCACAGGCAGCACCCCTTCCAGGACACCACCCAGAGTCTCCAAGAAGGCCGAATACTCTGAATTGCTGCTCGGTGCATCAACACAAATAGCAGTCAGAGTATTCCTCTCAGCAATATGCATTTCCAGAGAGGCCACCCTCTCATCCTCCGGAAGAGAACTCCAACAAAGTGGTGCTCAGCCAGGAGGTTGTGAGTATCCCCACACCTGCCCAGGGCCTTTCACCCTGAGCAACTCTGGAAAAGAAGAGAGTACAACTCCTCTCTTTAACATTCCAAATCCCCACAGCCAGTTTACGTCACCAGTGGGCAGCACGCTTTGGTGACTCTTGCCCACTACCTGGTGTACGTCGCATCTGACCCCAATTTCCAGTCCTGTGGGTAGATGGGCTGCTGGGTGGCAGCCCTGTCTTACTGCTTCAGGTTGGCCCCAAGTAGTCCAGTGTGGCTTGATAACTAGATGCTCCCTGGCAAGCTCCCCTCCCAGGTCTGGCTCCAGTAGAGGGCCCTGGTTTCCCTCTGTCCAGGGAAGGTGGTCCCTCTCCTTTTTGGTTTCAAGGTTTTATGGTATTTCTTGTCAATTATCTTCCTAAAACTTATCCCCAGCTGTACTTTTTATCTCTTTATTCTTCTCATTCAAACAAAACAATTCACAATAAAGCCATCTACCCGAAACAATTCATGCCAGTAATCAGAATCTTCACATTTACATTCAAATAAACTAATGATTTATCTTTCTTTACAGCTGTATGACTCTCTTCCCTTTATTCGTAACATCCCAACTGCCCTTCAGCAAGGCCTTCAAGAATGTAAAGGTAAAAACTACACTGCATTTACTATAAAGATCAACATTGTATTTATTTTGTCAGTGAAAAAGAAAAGCCTTGTAAGGATATTAAGGTAATTAGAGAATATTTACTCACACAAACACATATCCTACATACTGTACATCTGCTACGGATGCTTAGGTAAAAAACGCACCGATTGCATGTGCATATTCAATAAAGACAAGCCCAAAGTAAATTTACAAGTTATGAATGATAACTTGTGTTTTATAGCGTTCTTCTGCCCTTATACTTCGTTTGTTGAATGAGCACAAGAAGACCAGAGTCCCTGGAGAGCCTCGAGACTTTATTGACTGCTACCTGGATGAACTAGATAAGGTGTGTGAAACCAGTCAGCTCACTATCTCAGATGACATATTGTGGTCATGGAAATGGGTTGTGTTTAAATTAAGGAGAACATATTCCTATCTTATTCTTATTGTGGTCATAAGCTGACTCTTTGCATCTCCCATAGTGTGCATCAGTATGGTTTCTTACCATTTTTACCTTACTTGCATTTGACTTACAAACATTACTCTCCTGTTTTAGCAAGCAGAGGATTCTTCATTTTCAGAGGAGAGACTCATATTTACTGCTATAGATCTTCAGTTTGCTGGGACTGACACCACCTCCAACACCCTGCTAACTGCTTTTCTTTACCTTATGAACTACCCACACATACAAGGTATGCCTGCACATGTAAATATCAGTTATTACTTTTCTGTTTTTGACATTGTAGTTCCACAACTGTCTTTCAATATGAGACCCATTAAAACCATGCTCTTATGTTACCATGCACCATACTAGGACTTCCAATGGAAAATACACATTTCTGCTGATTTGTTTTACTTTTTGTTCATTATATTGTTTATTCTAATGACTTGAGGCCTCTGTGTATCTAAAGGTTCCATTTTTCCCGACTTTGTCATGTTTTGTTATTATCTCATTGTTAAGGTTTAAAAGTGTAATCCAATGACTAATATTATCTTGGCTTCACAGAACGATGTCAGCAGGAAATAGACCGGGTGTTGGAAGGGAAGGACCGGGCCTGTTTTGATGACAGAAATCAGATGCCCTACATGCAGGTACTGTACTGTATATCATGTGACAGTTTACTTCTCATAACTTTACTTCAAATTAACATGTGAAAGCTTTACACAAGGTAGGAAACTGTAAAATCTTCTAGGTAATCTGTGGATTTGTAGATTCATTCTGATCATTGCCTTTAAATGTAATTTATTGTGGTTTTTTTTTCCTGGTTGTAAACATACTGCTGCCTGCTGCAGCTGTATTGAACTGTGTTTCTGTGGCTAAGCCTCTGACATCCTGCATTGTTTTCCCTCTGCTCCAAGTCAGATAAAGCAAAACAAGCAAAAACACATTGTTTAAATCTCTCTTCATCCAGGCTGTGATCCATGAGGTACAGAGGATTGCCAACACTGTTCCACTCAGTGTCTTTCACAGTACAACGAAAGACACAGAACTTGCTGGATACTCCCTTCCCAAGGTATGGGGGAAATAGTAAAATCGGTTTTGGAAATGGAGACAACAAAGTAAAGAGAGTCCTTTATGACCTTTGTTCTTCTGGTTCATTTTCTTCGCAGGGTACATTGATTCTCCAGAACTTGAACTCAGTGCTGAATGAGGAGGGACAGTGGAAATACCCTCATGAATTCAACCCTGAAAACTTCCTTAATGACCAGGGAGAGTTTGTCAAACCAGAGGCCTTCATGCCTTTCTCTGCAGGTACAAGAGCATAAACACTGCATCACACTTGGAGTGGCAGACACTCATAGGATGAGTCTAATGAAATTGCTGTAGATGATATGGAGGAGTTTTTTATTCCTCAGGTCCTCGAATGTGTCTCGGAGAGGGTCTGGCTCGTATGGAGCTCTTCCTCATCATGGTGACTCTGCTGAGGAAGTTCAAGTTCATCTGGCCTGAGGATGCAGGAGAGCCAGACTACACTCCAGTCTTTGGAATCACTATGACTCCCAAACCTTATCCAATGAAGGTCCAACACAGGCTTTGAACTGCACTAAATTGAATAAAAGGTGCAATAAACAAATTTTAATTGACTGTTGTACTTTATGTTTGTTAGAAAAACACTAAACTGAACATTAAACACTGAATAAAACACACATATATAATACACAGAGGGCTCGATTGTTATAGTGTCAATGAAAACAATACAAACTTTGTTGTTTTGCATGTATCAAGTATTAAGTATCAAGTATTTTACTTTGAGACTATTTGGTTGAATGACAGTGTGTATCAAATAAAAAAAAAATCCTCTCATCATTACATCTGACAAATCAGACCTTTCTCTTGATGCTTCTTGGTTTTGGCTTCACTTTCTTCTAAAATACTCCATCCAATGATCATTCAACTGTCATCGTAGAAACAGTGTTTAGTGTTTTTGTTTGCAGAGTTGGAACAAGTATTCTGATTTAAGTAAAAATTCTGATACAGCAATGTGAAAATACTACTGTATTGTTCCTGTACATTATAGCTGTGTGGTTACAAACAGTGCTCCTGTGTGAAAAATTTCTCCTGAGTCAAAGTGCACACTTATTATCAGCATAATGTAGTTTGTATTAAAGTAAAAGTTTTCATTTGGTTCCTCTGACTGCCATATTATTCTATATATATGACATCGTTGGATTATGAATAGTGAAGCATCAGTGTGTCAGCAGCATTTTACTGTTCTGTTAGCTGTAGCTGCTGCAGGTGACCCTGACTATGCACTGCTTTTGTGAGAAGTTGTAAACCACTGATTTAATCCTGTAGTGTATTTTTGAAAAACTTTTTATACTATTCACTGAGTAAATTCTTCATCTTTAAACAAACTAAAGTTGTCAAACAAATGTGGTGGGGTGGATAGTACAACACTTCCCTCTGTAATATATTGGAGGGGACGGACATCATAGCATAAATTCGAAATACCTCACAATTATATGTAAGTGCAGCACACGACTAAATGTATTAAATTACTTCCTGTCACTGGATGCTTATTGTTATTCCTGTATACGTTGAATTTACCGACAAAGAGAGCATTTCTGGAAATATAAGCCAACCCAGAATATTGGCTTATTAGGGTACAACATTGCATACAGATGGTCAAAAGGTAGAGTGTCGTGGTTTATACGGTTTTGGTGTCTAGTTTTGTTTAGTTTCATACACACCTGTGCATTTCCCTTTTCAGTGTCTCATTGTTTGTGTCTTCTTCTAGTCACTTCCTGTTTTATTTTGAAATTTGAAATTTCCTTGTGTGTCGCTTGTGCTTTTACTTCTGCTCTTTGTCTGTTTTTCCCTCCTTTTCACCTGTGTCTTGTCTCCCCAATCAGTTCTCAGTGTATACGTAGTCTAGTTTTTCCTTTTGTCTTTGCCTATTCATCCTGTTTGGTCCACTGTCCATCGGTTCTGTTTGCTTCCCTCATGTTCACCTTCCTGATGTGCCATGTGCTCACCAGGTTTGTGTTTTTGTACTTTTGTGGGGGGTGAGATTTGAGTTTTTTTTTTTATTTTAGGATTTTTATTTCTTGGACTTTTAGTTTGTGAGTCAAAACAACAGAAGGTAGGAGACTGCGTCAGACATTACTTGAGTATCTTGTATTACAGTGGTCGCATGTAGATTTGAACCGTAGACGATTGGAAACACTACAACAAAGAACAATCTTCTTCATTAGTATTGTTTAAGCGCTGGTGAAATGTGCGTTCTGACTCAGTACATAGACATTGGTGAGTCAGGAACTTGTGTAATTTTATTTTCTTGATTTTTGGGTGATTGTAGCCTGGATAGTTAGCAATATGCAACTTAACTCACCTAGGGGAGAAATTAATAACAGAGTTTAAAGATGTAGACTAACTGTGGTCATTCTGTTTTTTAAGTACCATTTATTATGACAGCTGATGAGAATTTTTAAGTAAAACTGAAAAAGTGGGTGTCCATCCATTAATGGTTCTCTGGATTCCCCTTTTAATGCAAATATTCTGTTTTTTTCTACAAATAAATCCTTTATCCAGTGGTCAAAATATGATGATTAAACACTTGGTGCACTGACATCTTATTCTCCTCACAACTTACGCTACACAAAGAAGAAAATTTACCATGTAAACACAATTTAGAGCACAGTAATACTTCATTTCATTCCATAGTGGCAGCCTCCCCATGGGTTTTCGTTCTCACTCTTGAAATAATTCAAAGACCAGTGCCAGAGGACCTCAGGATCTGTGAGGGTTGATATGATTAAAGTAGGTCTGATAAATAAGATGATCCAAGACCATTGAGACACTTCAGGTCAAATCAATGGAGACTAATCTGCTGCAGTTTACTCTGATGACCCACTGACTGTGCAAAGGTTGTGTGTGTTTTTGCAAAGATGATATAATGGCGAGAGTGAAACGGGTAGCCTGAATTCACCAGAATCACAGCTTCATCATGTTTGCGTCTGCAGCTCTATACTTGGTGGTAGTTTTGCTTATTCTGCTGCTCCTTCCGAAGCAAAGGGCTAAAAACTTCCCTCCAGGCCCCCGACCCATCCCAGTGCTGGGGAACCTGCTGGAGCTCAGCCTGGAGAGTCCCCTCGCAGACCTGGAGAGGGTAAAGTTGAACACTGTTCCCAAGAGGACCAACTTTTACTTTGTATACTGCCTACTGAGTAATCACGGTTTCAAACTTTTAACTTCAAATCTTTTATATTATGTCTGGTCATGTGTGATGCTTTATGTGCTTTTGTTTGACTGCTTTTCTTTCAGTCTACTGATTTCAGGTCTACTTTGCAAAAGACTTCTCAGTTACTGATTCTGATTTAATAACTTTAATGGGTGTAATTCAGTTTGTTTAACCCAGAGACTCTCATGATTTTTCTCTTATTGCTGGCATGTCTGAGCTGGTATGAATGTAACTTTTCTAGTTTAAAATAATGGATTTTGCTCACATAAAATATAGTAAAGACAGATAGAAATATAGTAAAACATTAGTTTCACAGCAGTTATTTCCCACTGCTGCTGTTCTGAAGCTGAAGCTACCAGCAATAAATTCCGGGGAATGACAATACTTTACAGTGAAGCATGCTGCAAGTAGTTGATATATTTGGAATGTAAGCATGTGTAATTGTTTCTGTGGCTGATGACTGCACTGAAATGTCACCTTAATTCTAGTAGTTGTAGAGCATTTAAAAAAGGGGGCTGGATACAGCAAATAAAGCTTTACTTACCTGTATAATACACTGTGTCTCTGTCCCCAGCTGACCAAACGCTATGGGAACGTCTACAGCCTTTTCATGGGTCCTCGGCCTGCCGTCATCATTAACGGGCTGCAGGCCTTGAAAGAAGCGCTGGTCGACAAAAGTGCCGACTTCTCTGGCCGACCACAAGATATGATGGTTAATCATGCTGTACAAGTGAAAGGTAACGCCACCCATTTGATAATGTCTCTGTGTACTTTTTTCTGTCCATGCATTGTGATGAAACTGATGAAGCTTGTGTGTCTTGTTTGTTTACAGTTATTTATTTTCAAGAATGTAGCACAAAAATCTGAGGCCCATGTGTTACCACAATGGGGTCTCTGTAGCAACCAATAAGGTAAAAACATTTTGCCAATAATGTAGTCAGTTATTACGTTAATGGCCTAGTATGGAAAAAACTCCTTTGAAAATGTAATAACTGCAGCCGATAATGTAATAGTAGACAAATAGAACTGCATTTCTTGGAAATAAAAGATTTCTTGCAGTTTTTGTGCAGTTTGCTCATCAAAAATAAGTATAGTGGAT
Organism: Dascyllus trimaculatus; assembly: GCA_024666655.1. Classification (NCBI taxonomy): domain Eukaryota; kingdom Metazoa; phylum Chordata; class Actinopteri; family Pomacentridae; genus Dascyllus; species Dascyllus trimaculatus. Next base: position 9,815,194 of record CM045448.1, on the reverse strand, counting down.
GGCATATTCGTCATATTCATTCATCAAGGATACGTCCCATGTAGCTCTCACTCTCCTTAATCATGGTTGTAGAAGTCAATTTGACAATTATTTGTTGTACAAAATCTTTATTTAGAATATAGTTTATTTGCTTAGACATGTAAATTCATCATTCCATGTCAGTGTCTCTGTTGGATGTTGCATTGTCAAATGAATTCCCCACATTTTTTTCTTGGAAAACATTTCATTAAAACTTTGTTCAAACATTGCTCAAGGAAAAATGATTCAGTCCTCACTTCAAACTGTATTTAAAGAACTGGACTGGCAATATAATGGCCCTTAACTCCAATACACAACCTAGAACGTGAACACTCATTTACAAATTTAAAGTATAGATGGGTATTATGTACGTTATTGACTCAAAAACTTCATTACATTATTGGCAAGTTATTACATTAATGGCTTTATTAAATTTAAAATGGCCAAAATTATTACCTTATTGGTGGCTACAGTCCCTTCTCTTTTTATTACACCATCCTCTTGCTACTACACTGAGGAAATACTGCACACGCACAACATATGAGTTATTATAGTAGTATTATAATAGTAGTTATAGTTCTTTACTCTGATTATAACATTTTACAGATATTTATGATTCATGAACCCCAAGAAGATTCTAGTTTTATTTTTCTCTCCAATCTTGTGACATCTCCTCTCTGCTCTGAGTGACAACACTGCCTGTAGTTCACCCAAAAAAAATTACAGAATTTTAGGTCATATAATTGATTGTTGCAGCCGAGTTACTGAAAACAAGATTTTTTTTTGTTTTTTTTTAACAAATTTTTTTGTTTTGAATGAGACATGTAGAATACTTTATCCATTTTGATGAAATATTACTTTTTAAAGCATATGTTTTTGTTATTTTTTTCCCTTGTAGAAACAAACATCATCTCATTATTTGAGTGTACTGGAAAATCACACCATATTACTTTATTACTGAATACCGAATAATGAATCAATATGGAATCAAGCTTTACTTGCAGAGTTAAGGTAACTAAGTTTTCAAGAAGTGCAAAACCAGTCTGTTGCAAAGTAAAAGCAGCATAAAAGCCCTAACCATACAACAATCCATAAATATCCATATCATTTACAGTATATTTACAGTAACAGTTGACTTGATGTCACTGTGTTACAAATCTCCATTCTTTAAGTAAAGTCTACTTTTTTTTTTTACAGTGCGGAAGAAACCTTTACTCTGATATTAAAATCACACTTAACCTGAATCCAGTTGAGCCAAACAAGCCGCCACTACCAAAGGAGCAATGACATTACAGTTATCTGACACAAACCACACAGATCTGTTTCTTGACATGTTTACTTTCTGGGGACAGATGGTTCAGGTTACCTAATAACAGATACCACATCCAAATTCTACCTCGATGCGTGATTAGTTTTATGTAGAGGCGGAGGAAGCATTTAGATCTTTTAAAAGGGTACAACTGTTAATACCTCAATGTAAAATTATCCCAGACATGTGGTTCTGCATTTATAGTATAGTACAAGTTCAGCATTATAAATAGAAGCATACAAAATTGGATAAAATGCTCATTTTCTAAATGTAAATTCCTAAAGTGCAATGAAAACGGCTGAAATGTAATGGAGACAAATTGATCTAAGAGGGAATGTATGTAAGTATAAAGTAGCATTAAATATCCCAATCTTAAATACATCAAATACAGCAGGAAAGTGAATGTCATGTCAAATAACTGCCAGTTAGTAATTTAAACAGATCAAACTCAACCACAGACCTGATGTTCTTGACAATGGCACCATCTTGTGGCAGCACTGGTGAAAGACGTGAGGTGCCAAAAAAACCCAACACTTACTGAGGTTTTTAGGTTTTTCACTTCACTTTTGGGTGTTGTAGCTTTTTTGTGTGCAAGTAAGAGATCTGCAAATGTAAAAAGGCCAGAGTCTAAAACAAAGGGAGTTCTTCTCTTTCACAGAAAACTGGCTCTGCTTCTTTATGTCACCATGTAGCTTATTTACTTAACACCTTAAACTGAGTAGCTGCCTCATAGTCCTCTATTATACATTTTTTGAACATTAAAGCAACATATTCTAATAAATCCATTAAAAAAAGATGAACATGTATATGTGCATTACATGAATAGAATTAGGGAGGTACCATCCACATAATATACTTAAAAATGTGTCAAAATTGTAATTGCTGCCTCTACAAAAAATGGTTCCTCTGATTATTTTGTCCCTTATTGGGCTCTATTTACTAATTAAGTTGGTTAAGATGAAGCTGCTTTTAAAAAAAAAAATTTCATACAGTGAGCCAATTTGATCCAGTGGTTACCAATCTATGGGTGGAGTCCTTCCAAAGGGTCACAAGACAAATCCGACAAGGGGTGTGATGATTCATGATTTAGGACTGGAGATCAGTTTTGCCACACTGATGTCATTTATTGAATTTTCAGTATATATATATATGTATATATATTGGATACTTTGGGGCCTCAAATTTTTTGTTTATTTATGTTTTTTTTTTTTTAATTAAAGCACCTCTGAAGAACAACTCATAACTAATAGACATTTGAAAGTAATTCGTTCAACTTCTACCTAAGTACGGCACTTGAGTGAATCAACTTAGAACATGAATAATAATGTGATGAACAGAAATGTCTGCTACTGAGCACATTTTCATCAGGACTACGTTGAGTTAAACTGATGGCAGTGAGTCAGTCAGCAGACAGCTGGTACATATAAAGCATCAGTCAGTGTCTTTAAAATCATGTTTGAAAGTGGCTAAAAGTTCTTTTTAAGGTCTAAATGGACCTCCTTTTTTTGTATTATAGCTCACGCTCCAGGAGTGATTCTCGCAGATAACAGCCCCGGCTGGAGAGACCATCGCCGCTTTGGTCTGATGACGCTGAGAGACCTCGGTCTGGGGAAACAGGCCATGGAGCAGAGGATTCTGGGAGAGATAGAGTGCATTACAAAGGTTCTGGAGGACACTGCTGGTATGTCCAAAGAAAAACAAAGGGGCTGTTTTAGATGCAGATACAGATAGCTTTATTGTCATTGCACATGTTTCAGAGCAACGAAATAGGTTTCAGTTACATCCCGTCCAAGAAACATAAAAACGACAGTAACACAAACAGGGAAGGACAGGAGCGGGAGAACTGCTGGTCGCTACAAGAGCAGTGCCCAGTCTTACTTAGATGAAAAGGGAGAACAAGAGGGAAAAAAGACAACTCCCAAAACTAGGGTCCTGTTAGACGGGGGCACAGTGCGGGATTTGGAAAAAAAAGAAAACGCCTCAGCATACAGCAACATAAAAACTCGAAGACTTGCACATGTGGGTTAGGGGAGGGTGTTGGGGTGGGGAGGTTTCGCAGCACAAACACAGGAGCGCGCAAGCAGCCACTGGGGCGCAACGCATCACCCTCCATGCTGCGCTATGGAGGGAGAGAGGGGGGAGGGGGGCCAAGAAGGCGTTGAGCTGTAGGAAGTGTGCGTGTTATATATTTCTTCGTGTGTGTGTGTGAGCCCATGTCCTTTATCTCAACTCAGTCTCAAACCAATTGTCTCTGATGACGTGGAAACGGCACGGCCATTGCCGCGGAGACGACCCTGGAGAGTTCTGATCCAGAAACAAAGTTCACAGGAGGAGAGGGTGGTGGTGGTGGTGGTGGTGGGGGAGAGATAGGGCCAGAGCATCTGTCTGCATGACATCCAGGAGAGTGGAGAGATAACCGGCCTTCGAAAGGCTGGTTATGTCTGGGAGCCAATGAAGATAACAGTTGTTTTGGGTCAGGCCGACTCTGGAATTTTTATGTCTGCCTTTAAGTCTCTCTGAGTCTCCTGGTGGCTTGCTTCGAATATATCCGAATTCGTGGCCAGTTTCAGGCGGCCCGAGCTGACATGGCATTGGCATTCAGCTTGCGATTTAACTCATTAATGGCTTGGTTGTGAGCGTTGACAGCCCTGCGCATTTCCTCAGTTATGACGAGCAGCTTCTCGAAAGCCAAAAGTGCAGCCATCACCTGCTGAACTTTGCGATAGATCAGGACGTTGCTAGCTCCAATCAGCAGCATACATGTCACCATAATTCCAAATATGTAGACATCAACATCCTTAACGGGAAGGATCGACAGGCACATAATCCTCCACTCACCCCAGGACTCCATCATGTATCCGGCTTTAAACGCTCCGTCAGGGCAGGCGGGCTGTCCTTCACCCAGTCTCATTGCCGTGAAATTTCTGTCGATTGCATTGAGAGAGCAGTTCATCAGATCCATGATTTTAGGTTTTGGAGAGAAATGTAGAGAGAGGCTCCAACTGACAGAGACGGCACGAGACAAGAGCAGAGCAGGGCAGATAAGGGCAGGGAGGGAGCAAGAGAGAAAGCGTCCGCCTTCTTTGAGAGCCAGAAGATGACTCAGTGACATAAGGCGTAAGGATGTTGAAATGAATCCTTTGACTCCACCTCACTTTCTTCTTTTTCCTTTTTTAAAGTTTTGGTCAAGTTCATATTGGGGTCATCGTTCACGTTGTTTCTCCAGGTAAACCCACGGATCCTCACCTGCTGTTCCACAATGCAGCCTCCAACATCATGTGCCAAATTCTGTTTGCCAAGAGGTTCGATTACGACGACGAGTTCATGAAGTTTTCCGTCAGCTTTATTCATGAAACCTCCAAAATACTCAACGGACGCTGGGGTATGGTGAGTTGCGTTTCTGACATCAAAGCCACTAAATGACACCATCGCTAGTAAAAATGTAGATTAAGTATACAGCAACCTATAAGCTGGCTCCCTAAAAACACTGGAATTAAAAGTGTAAGAACAAACAGAAGTGGTTTTGAAGATAATTGTCATTTGGCAAAGCAATCGGTTTATTACAAAATGACGCCTTATAAGTTTGTAATTCATCTTTTTTTTTTCTCTTCCATACAGATTTACGACTTTATACCCATTGTGCGCAGCCTGCCACTGCCTTTTAGGAGAGCCTTTGATTTGTTTAAGGTATGTTTTGTGAAGTTTTAATTTCAAATTCCAATGAACAACCGTTAGGTTTCATCACAGAGGAAGTAGCTCATGGGTTCAGTTTGTGGAGCTGATCAACACTTAGAAATTTCTAATGGCCAAGAAATAAAATTAAACAATTCTGCAAACCAGGAAGAATCAACATGCATTACCGAGAGATTGTCAAGCAGAATGAATCGGCATGAAGTGAAAATAGGACAGTTGCAGAAAAAATGGTGCCAAAAGAAAAGTCCTCTGGGTTTAAGCAATCAGGATTTGTCTTCTCCAAACCAATCATCTTCAAGACCGGAGTTTTTCGGGGCTGCTCAGATGTACCTAAACTGAGTAGGTGCTTTTTTTCCCTCTCCTGAAAACGGCATGAAGAAGGTTCTACAGTCAGAACACATACAAAGGTTTGGGCCACATTAAGGTGCTGCAGTGGAAAACTACTTGATGGTAAATGATCTGCACTTGAATGGCGGCTTTTTCTACCATTGTGGTACTGAAGGCGCTTTACAATGTGTTTCCCATTCACCCGTTCACACTCCACTGCCGACACAGCTGCCATGCAAGGCGCTTTTTTATTCAGTGGGAGCAACTTCGGGTTCAGTGTCTTGCCCAAGGACACTTCGGCATGTAGAGGTGCTGGGGATCAAACCGCCAACCTTGCGATCAGTAAACAACCCGCTCTACCACCTGAGCCACAGCTGCCCATGGTAGTACAAACTTTCGTGGCAGTCCCTGGGGTATATGTTGAGGGATTTACCAGATGGCATGACCAAAAGGTAGGGAAGAAAATTAAATCTTCAGTTAAAGACACACAAAAAAGCAATAAAAGAGAGAAGGAGGAAACGATAAGAAAAATGTAGACAAAAGATGGAAACAAGTAATTATCGAAGCAAATGCAAAACCTCAAACATACAGCGGAGTAAAGTTGATTTTGTTCTCAGTGATTCGCAGGTCAGTGTAACTCATTCTCAGCTGTAAACTGAAGGCACATTGCAACACAAAACAAATACGACATTAAATGAGTCGATTAGAAACGCCCCAAACGGCAAAGAAAGGTTTTCAATTCTGCTGAATAACTTTAATGTTTTCTTACTGAACGTGGCATTCTGGGAAATCACAAGTAGCTGCTGCCTAGAACAATAGTCTCATATACTACTGTTAGTATATATGGCCTGTGTCAAAGTTGTTTTCAGCTGAAAGGCAGAGCTCCGACACCAGGCTCGTGTTCAGAGGTCTGACCCAGATCAAGAGGCAAAATGTAAACTTCTACTATTATCCATCCTTCACACAACATACTATCCTTCACATAGCAGAAGCTTTGCTTTTCCCTTGAAGACAACACAAACTTCTCAGCCGAGGAATCTCAGGGCCTTGGTGCTTGGTGCTGGTCACAACATCACAAACCATAACAAGATAAAGAAAACCACTCGGAGTCAGGTCTATTGGGTTCTCTGATAAACAGTACCAAATGACATTTTTCTACAACATGGGCTGCTGTGAAGGGGCTTATATTCATCATGTTAGCAAAATCAAGAAACTACATTACTTAGGGGAAAAGTGCCCTTTAGAGAGTTATGAAATGGTTTTAAAAAAATGGATTTTCTTTCTTCCTTTCAGATGGCCTACGATAGACGTATGGAGATGTTGGCAGAGAACAAAAAGACCAGAGTTCCTGGTAAACCGCGGCATTTCATCGACTGCTACCTGGATGAACTGGACAAGGTGCCTGTCGGTGTTTTAGCTGAGATATGTGATGACAATGGGGAGCTTTACTTTCTTTGTCTCTCGTCCACCTGCATAGAGAGGAAACGATGGCTCGTCGTTCTCCGAAGACCAGCTCTGTGCGTTTCTTCTGGACCTCCACTTTGCTGGAACCGACACAACTGCCAACACCGTGCTGACTGCCTTCCTCTATCTGATGAACTATCCAGAGACGCAGGGTACATTTATCTGTCATCTGTCTTTTTTAGCCATGTTAGCATTGAGGATCAGTCAATCAACCTTTGGTGCAGAATGAAATATCTCAACACCTGTTAGATGGATTGGCATGACATTTTGTACAGATAGTCATGCTTCCCACAAACAAAATAATGACTGATTATACACAAAATGCCACGTTGCATTTTGCCACAGGGAGATCTATTGATATCTTTATGTCGACAGAATTACCGAACAGGCCTTTAGTCTTTTTACAGGTTTAAAGTGACTCTTAAAATTTCTAAACAGCCAAAAATGGATGCAAGGTGACCACATATAGACCTTAAACGACCACGCAGAGACTTAAAATGCCCACAGAGACAATTGAAACAACTGCAGAGATGACTCAGAATAATCACAGAGATGCAAAAGAAGAAGAAGAAACTGCTATGAATAAATCCAAGCTCATCACGAAGAGGTGTGAAATGACATCAAAGAGACACAAAGCATCCACGAAAACATGCAAAACGACCACAAAGAGACCTGAAGCAATTACAAATGATGCTTTCTGCTTTTATTGTGAGAGCAGTTGGAGCTTTTAAAATGTCTGTGCTTCAGGGATTTATTCTCTCAGTTCTTTTCCTTCTCCTGTTCTACTTTCACCTCTCATGTCTCTTTATCTGTATATTTCTCAGAGCGTTGTCAGCAGGAAATAGACAAAGCTCTAGATGGGAAGAATCGAGCCAGTTTTGAAGACAGACACCAGATGCCCTACGTGGAGGTAGATGGATCACTGAATCAGACTCTTATTTCTTCTTCAATTTTGTTTTCATGTTGCAGGAAGATGTTCTAACTGATCTAACGTGATCTTGTATTTCTTGGATGTTACAGTGGCGCAGTGTGAAGCTCTAACATGATTCTGTCACGCAGGCTGTCATTCATGAGATCCAGAGGTTGGCTGATACTGTTCCACTCGCTGTCTTTCACAGAACCACCAAAGACACAGAGTTAATGGGATACTCCATACCCAGAGTAAGCAGAAGCCATTGCAGGAAATGTTACTATCCCTCTAAACATTGTACATGGGAGAAATCTGCGTTGCAATACTACACCAATCAGCCACAACATTTTGACCACAGACAGGTGAAGTGAACAACATTGATCATATTGGATCATATCATATGTGGTGTTCTGATGGAAAACCATGGATTTTAACATCCATGTTGATGAGACTTAGACACCCAAATAAACATTGTCCCACAACAAACACACTCCCTCATGCAAATGGAAATCCCAAATGTCACTGGTCTACTCCTGCAGGAAAATGCACCCCACCACATGGAAACAACATCACACAATCAGGAACATGTTGAGGAACATGACAATGGCCCAACATGTTGATTTGACCTCCAAATTTCTAGACCCCATTGTGATCAAGCATCAACAGGATGCAGTGGAACAAGTTTGATGGACAGAGGCCCCACTGGACAAGCCAGAGAATCCAAAGGATCCACTGACAACGTCCTGGTTCCAGACCCCATAGGACACCCTGAGAGGTCCTCTTGTCCATGCCCAATAGTTCAGAGCATTTTAACACATAAGGGGGACCAACACAATATTAGGCAGATGGTCATAATGTTATGCCTGATCAGTGTATGTTTGAAGGCAGTTCATGTGCAGTTTTGCAGACATTTTCACATTACTGGATTATGGATCTTAATGGAGTGACGTTCGTACTTATATGTTCTGCAGGGAACCATTATCATCCCCAACCTGTCATCAGTGATGTGTGAGGAGGGACAGTGGAAATCCCCTCGTGAATTCAACCCTGAAAACTTCCTCAACGACCAGGGAGAGTTTGTCAAACCGGAGGCCTTCGTGCCTTTCTCTGCAGGTGTGTGAAATGGTTTCTACACAAGCAGGCATATTAGTAGATGTGACACACGAGGCATTTGTGACGCAAAGTTTGTGGGTATTTTATCCTTCAGGTCCTCGGAAGTGTCTCGGAGAGGGTCTGGCTCGTATGGAGCTCTTCCTCTTCGTGGTGACTCTGCTGAGGAAGTTTAAGTTCATCTGGCCTGAGGGTGCAGGAAAGCCAGACTACACTAAAGTTTATGGGGCGACCCAAACCCCAAAACCATATCACATGAAGGTCCAGGTCAGAGGAACTGTCTGATAAGCTATGATGCAGCAGTTCCAAGATGAAGGCTATTCTGGCAATGGATTTACACTCAAGATTCAACTGTTCACAAATAAAACAATAGAAAGTTTAAACTTGAAACATCATTTCAAGTTCATTTATTTAAACTGTGTATGTTGGATGTATAAATGAGTAACTGCTTATGTTTTGTGTTGAGTTTTTTTTTAACCTTATGTCTATGTAGTGATTTCTATATGTAGGAAGACACATGTGGAATAAGTAGTCAAGGCCATGGCTGAGCATGTCTTCCTAGAAAATACAGTTTACTGGTGATGGTTTCAAAAACACAGGTTCAGATTTCATATGTAGCAAACCTAAAGAACTAATCCTGCTAACTTACAGTCTTTCTGCATCTTAATTTTATTTCAGACTCAGTTTCAAGTTCAAACAGGAATGGCTCAAGTACTCCAACAGTACAGCTTAGCACTGTGTCATTGGTGAGCTGGTGTGCTCGGGCTGCAGCAAGTAGAAGAGAGGTGGGCTGAGTTGGAGGCGCTGACTTCATACATCTGCTCATTCTAGAGGAACAATGCAGTTCTAAATATCTAGTTCTGATTCACAGAGATGGGTTCTTGGGGTTTAATACATAATTGGAAGGAAGCATTAGGGAAAAACTTGACACCATAAATTTCTCTTTGGTAACTTCCATTGTTTTACTTTGTCATCTTGCTCAAAGATGTGCACATGTACAACAGCCACTTGACACCACAGTCAGCTGCTGTTAGCGCATTTTTTAGAAACCCTTATTTCCCATCAGTGATGCCTGGTGTGGTCTGAGGTGAAGCGCACTTGTAACTTTTGCAGTAAAAACTGTTTTTCCAAGGATTTTATTGAAACTGTGACCTTTACTGGATGCAACAAAACTTCTGTCTGCGCTTTTTGTGTCATTTTAAAGCATTAAAATAACATGGGAAATGGTTAGGATTACGGTCAGAGGTGAGCCATTTGTTGCAACTGAAGTAGAATTGCTTTTACAATCCACAGTACTGTAAACATAGGTTGTAAAAACCACTCATATGGTTCTCGTATAAATATTTATATAGAATTGCTAAGTGCTGCAACTGATAGTGGAATAATGATTTGTATAATATACTCAAAAGGTCCAAAATAAAAATGCATAACTTAACAAGCAACATGAGTCAATACGGTAAAACTTAAATAATCCAAAAATGTATTTAAAGTTACAGGAAATCAAAGCCTACATTTCATTACTTCTATTATGACTGATCACATAAACCTTCAACCAGATGTTATGATTGTATAAAACCTGAATGCCCACTTTCCCTTTCTTAGCCAGTATAAAACTTAAACAAACATTACCAACTAAACGTGCTGTTTAACATCTAATGGTGTGCAGCAAAGTATGCTGTACATTCAGTGATAACTTCTTTCAGGTTTCTTATGTCTTCATTTGACATAATGAGGTGATTGTGTCACCACAATAAAGGATGGAGGGTCCAAAATGGGCAGTATTCATCCTTTGGGAAGTTAATTTAAACACAAGACACTTGTGCTAAAAAAAAAAAAAAAAGGATTCATACTCGATGAAGGACCTAGGACCCCTAATCTGTCTCTATACCTCACAGTGAGCAGTGATTCCTAACACATCTCAGGGGGTCATCAGGTGGAAACCTCCCTTCAACGGTGTTTCGCCTACTTAGTCCCACGAACTCTGGCGTCCCAGAGTCACCCCCCCTAGTGCCAGTTCACACTGCTCCTACACAATCCAACCAGCACTGCCACGTTCAACTGACAGAGGCCCATTTAGATGTTCCAGGTAGTGACCAGTGCCGATGCTACCATTTAGCTAGTGCAAATGCTACATGCTACTGCTAACCACTAATTGCTTAAAATATAGTACTAACAAATCACTATTGTTAAGTGTTGCACTGCTACCCTAGCACTAGATGCCACACACACAACTGCTAAGTGCAAAGTGATTATGACAGAAGGCAAGCAAAACAGGAGCACAAACGAAACAAAAAATAAATAAATAGTTAACTGAAGGGGAATCTGCGCTGTGGATGTTGATATTGCTCATATTCAAGTGGAAAATTTGACCTGATGATGGATCTATAAAGGAAATTGGTCACCAAAGATAGCAGAATTCAATCTCTGGTGACTAAATAGCAGATGTACTGATGTTTGTGGTTCAACACCATCCTATGAAATGCTTTAATGTCTGTTTATCATCGAATTAGGTTATGAAAAAGTAGGTATGTTTAGTTGCTGTGGTGTTGATGCGCAAATAGTCTATTATTTCAAGACATCTGTGGTCATTCTCAGAAATAAGCCAGGACATGTCTCCTGTGCCTGACATACAGGCCCTCTGAACTCTGCTCTATTCAGTTTAGCCTTTTGATGGTTGGACAGTGGTGCATTATTGGAGCTTTTGTGTGGATGCTGTATTGTTTTACTGGGCGGTCTGTTGATTGTCAGCGGGAGGCCGGGGGGAGGTGGGCTTGAATTGTGAGCTTGTGTGTGTGTGTGTGCTGACATGGGCCTTCTGTAATGACATTCAGTTGGATGGCTGGTGTGACCGCGAGGACACAGAGAGGGGAGCAAAAGAGAAAAGGAAAGTGAAAGAGCCATAAAGAGAAGCCAAGAGAAGAGAAAGTGTGAGTTTGAGTCGTCAAGGACGGACAGCAACAGCTTGAAATGGAATCGAAGACACTGAGGCAAACTTGGGATTATCAGTAAAGGATCATCAGGAGTGGAGTTTCTCAAATATGGACTAGTCTGGGAGCCGAAACATACAAACGCACATATACACTGACATATCCACACATTTGGTTTGTTGTCTTGGAAGTGGACAGGTGTCAGTATGCAGGAGTCTCCGGGAGCCGTGGGTGTAGATGGCAGCTACGCCAGCAACGTTCCAGCCTTCCTCACCAAGCTGTGGACGCTGGTGGAGGACCCAGATACCAACCACCTCATCTGCTGGAGCGCTGTGAGTCTGTCCACTTAACATACTGCAGCGAATGTTATTATTTCAAGGGTTAAATTACCACTGGAGTCTTCCAAATGTTTAGTTGTACTGTACAGAACTCTTCTAGTGGTTATCATCTCCCTGCTGCTCTCTGAGAAAGACTAAGAAAGTAAAGCATCAGTGCAAAAAACAGCAATTTTGTACATCACAAAAATATAAGAAATTCTGCACATCATGACATGAGGAAGAAAAATGGTTGTCCAAGCTGATCAGACTCCAAACACACAGCTAAAATAAGCAAACAACAGACTGTATGAGAATAATAAACTTGAACAAATGCAACATATACATTGAAATAGAATAATACTAGTTAGAAGTATCAGTACATCCATGCATTTTACGCCCTTGTTCGACCAACCTGTCCTTGCACAGTCACTTCTCGTCATTCTATTTTCACTTTTTGTGTAACTTGACTGTCATTTCTGGTGATTGAACCTTCCAACAGGAGGTGAACTTGCTCTTAAACCAACAGACAAAGGCTTAGTCTTGCACTCTTGCAGCTTCGTGATTAGCTGCATTTCTGAGCAGATTTTTTGTTTGGTAGAAAACCAGCTGAATATATGTTCTTGTGGCGTGTTATGTTCAGTTCAGACTGCAAAAAAATTTTTTAAAAACTGTCCAACCTGGAAGGCGTAGAGGATTTGGTACAGTTATTGATTGTTTTATCTCGTAGTATATCATATTTGGTTTGATTATCAATCAACAAATACACACAACGCTCTCTAACCATGTTATCTCTAAGAGCTTGTTTGTGAACATAGTGTCTCAATAAAAGAGGTTTAGTTCATCTTATCTTGCATTGGTTGACAATTTCCACAATGTGTCCAGCATTGACCGATAGGAGGACAGAGTGCTCTGCTCCACATAGAATGACAATGTGAAATATAACAATAATGATAAGAAGAATTAATAATTTAACCTTTATTTATCCCCTTGGAAAATTCATCTCTGCATCTAGCCCATCCTATACACATTATGTATTAGGAGCAGAGGGCTGCCATGATGCAGCGCCTGGGGAGCAGTCAGGGGTGAGGGGCCTTGCTCAGGGGCCCAACTGTGGACGCAGCGCCCAGGTTTGATCCTCTGACTTCCTGATCAGTAGCCCAGGGCCTAACCTGTTATATAGACTAATGAGTAAATTTGTGAGAACTACATACAAATCCACATTTGATTTCTTTTTTTCTTTCTTTTCTTAGGTTTTGTACAAACACAAGACAGCCATAAATACAGTTTTGGATGCCATTGTTTGTTTACATTGGTGTTTCCAGTAAGCTCTGATTGGTCTGGGGGAAAAAAGCATGTAGTCATGTCGCAGCAAGAATTTATGACGATTAAATTGCTTAATCTGATTTAGTTACCATCTTATCAGTGAAAACACTGTCTAGTCTGAATCTGGCAATGGGTTCAAAGATGCCAAATGACCCAGGGGTGACTGTGGCTCAGGCGGTAGAGCGGGTTGTCAACTGATCACAAGGTTGGTGGTTCAATCCCCGGCCCCTCCGCATGCTGAAGTGTCCTTGGGCAAGACACTTAACCCCAAAGTTGCTCCTGATGGCAGGCAAACACCTTGCATGGAAGTCTGTCGCCACTGGTGTGAATGGGAAACACATTGTAAAGTGCTTTGAGTACCACTAAGGTAGAAAGGCGCTATAGAAGTGCAGACCATTTACCTTTAAGTGCAACATGTACTTTTTTTATGAGGCAGACTATGTGAAACAAACTAAATGCATCCTCAGGAGTAAAACTGAAAACATGAGCCCTCCTTGTCATGTCAGTGTTTAGTGATTTTAGTTAATAATGTGTACTGTTAGGTCATATTACCTTCTTTTAGGGCAGGTAGATTCACTCTTGGTCTTGGTAAGTTGAGTTTTTCTTATGTAAAAGTACAGAATAGTGATCGAAGAACTAACCACTCAGATCCTTTACTTAATTAAAACAGGCCAATACCACAGTGTATGAACAAGTAAAAGCTACTGTGCTGCAGATAAATGATCCCTGTAAGTGTCTATTATTGCACATGCATATTATTTTTTTGCTGACGTGTCATTGTGTAATGACTCAGCTGGTCAGGGTGGTTTTCATTACTTTATTTGCAATTTGCCAGTTAAGTCTTGTGGTTTTCCAACTTATGGCTCACCCCCCTCAACAGGGTCACAAGATAAATCTGGAGAATTCATTAACACAATAAGTTAGGGAAGAAGAAAAAACTAAATTTGGATTCATTTTTAAATATTAGAGCATTTTACATTGAAAATGTATTTTTGGTAAAATTGCTACCAGCTCATACACATCTGAAGTGTAATGTGGGGGTCTTAGTGAAACTAATATTTTTTCTATGAGGTCCTAAAAAGTTGGGATTATTCAAGTCTTTCTTCAGGACGGCCCGTTGAACTGACTGTGTTTGTATTAAGTCAATAAGATGCGATGTGTGAAAGATGAATATAACACACCACTTTACAATCAGGTGATCTTAACAGGGGTTCTTACAGCTCATTAAATGGTTATATTATTGTTTTTTAAAACTCATTTTAAACCATTTCTTAGTGGCCTTTGTATTTAAAATTTAGGTTGCTTGTGATGCACCTTACTGGTGAAAAGACTTTATCCTTTCACGTGAAAAAAATGCAAGTAACATCAACTTCTAAATGAATTTTGGTAGCATTTTCAAGTGACAGTGACAACACGTTCTGTTTTATTTGTTTACATTGTATTTCGTTGGTATAAACTGTGCAGGATTTAGTGATAAAACAGTTGTATGGAGGCATCTCTGTTCTCATTCGAGGGGACTGAAACACATGAACAGACGTCGTCCAATCCCACGACATCTACAGTAAAAGAGCAGCATCAGCTGTTACACTATCAGGAAAGCGAGCGCACAAGATAACACCATATAAGAGACGTCTAAGCTTTTCAGCTTTCACAGCAAATGCTGCTTGTTAACTTCCTTTAGATGCAAATAAAGTATGTAGGATTCTTCACACATGACTGTTTTCCAAAGCAAAACAGAGCCACCGCAGCTGCTTAGCAGGACCGGGTGAGAGAGCAATGATTCATCCCTGAGAGATTCTGTTTGATTGGCTGACTGAGCTGAAACTGGCAGCTGATGAATAGATCTTGCACTGTGGGAAAAATATATATCTGTGCAGTAATCACACTGTCTTTCAGTCCTTCAAAGTAAAAGCCCCGAGCCTGTTAAAATGAAGTGTCTGGTGTGGGTTTGACAACTTAACAGATCATCGGTAAATTATTTATGATGTTATGCTTTTGTTCTTCACTGCTGCACACCATGAGTCAAAACCACACCTGAGCAGACAAAAATGTGATTTGTAAACCGGGTGTAGCCCTGCTAAGTCATCCAGGCGTCTGAAACATAAGATACAGCATGTGAATGCACAAGTGGAATTTATCATCTCTTTTTTCACTTTTTCCACAAAGACTGACATCATCCAACTAATGATGCTGGTTACTGGTTTAGTTCGCTCTAACTCCCTCTCTTGTCATGGGTGTTTTCATTTAGACATTTTTTAAATTGTCTTTTCTCACCTTTTTTGACATTTTCTTACATGCTTACTGTTATTAAAGCACCCTCTGTTCCATTACATGATCACACTGATGCCACACTTTGTCGGCTGCCACTTGTTTCATGTTTTTCGCAGGAAGATTTAAAAACACAACATGTTTCTATCTAGTTTTCTGCAGCCATTCTGCAACCTTAGTAGGAGTTGAAAGCCTATTTCAGCTTCCTCTGAATAGACAGCAGTGTGTTAAACGCTATAGATTTACACTTTAAACAGCATCAGACTTGAATAGTTTTCATTTCCCTTTAATTGAAAAAGCTAATGGACCACTAGAAAATGGATTAGGGCACATATCAGGTAGTGTCTGGGCCTTCACTACATGTCATTGCTGTCTTTCCTCACATCATCTTTCTTAACTGTAACTACCTAAGAAAGGCGAAAATGTCCCAAAAAAAAAATGTAATTACCACTTGGACAAGGTGCATTTGTAGCGTCACTGATCTGCTAAATACTTCCATCCTCTCTCCATACTGTGTGAGGTATCATTGAGAATTTCTGTTGACTAACTCTACATTCCTGATTCCTGTTCTGGGTTTCAGACTGGGACCAGTTTTCATGTGTTCGACCAGGGACGCTTCGCCAAGGAGGTCCTGCCAAAGTACTTTAAACACAACAATATGGCGAGCTTTGTTCGACAGCTCAACATGTGTAAGTGCTCTCCTTTTCTCTTCTCTTCTTATTCCTCTCCTTCTCCTCTCTTTATAACGGTGTTTATTTCTTCTTATATATATATAGATGGCTTCCGTAAAGTGGTGAACATCGAGCAGAGCGGCCTGGTGAAGCCCGAGAGAGACGATACAGAGTTCCAGCATCTGTACTTCTTGCAGGGCCACGAACACATGCTGGAGCACATCAAGAGGAAGGTATGGAGGCAAGAAAACACAACTTCTCTAACACAGACTGACCAGAAAAAGGCCTTAATATAATGAAGACAAGCTTTATGGACTGAGTGCACATGTGACTGAAGCTTGTAAAGCTTCCATCAACTTTCTTAAGCCAGAGTTCAGTAAGTGTGTTTCACTCAGTTGAGCCAGTTTTATATATGATGTCCAAAAACACAAATTCACAAACAAGACTTGAGGGCTACAGTCATGACAGTGGCTCGGTGAGGCTGTACATTTTAAGAGCTGAGTGGAATCTGTATTCTCCACCAGTATTATAAGACAATTTCATTCAAAGTTAAAAGTACTTAACAAGCGCCACTTAGGATTTCAGTGTCAATTTCTAGTTGAAAACCAGTTGCTAATCAGTCAAAAACCTCTTTTACATTGTTTTCAACCAACTTTTTTACAGTATCAGTGTGTCACAAAACACAAATTTTGTTGAAATGTTTTAATATTAAAGTTCAGTTGTAGGTCTTTACAGAAACAATAATATTTAGAGTGAAGGGATTTCTCCAACACCATATTTTGCACTGTTAGGTGAAATGTGCTCTACATAAAGGTATGACTTAACTGTATTTAATGTGCAATATAAAATTTCATAACTATTCGGGATATACTACACTGGACATAGATTTGTCTTGGAACAAGGAGAGTAAACTTCAAGAACACAATTCAGTCTTTCAGAAAGACAAGAAAGAAATGTTGTACGACAGATTGATACAGAAGTTGGTAGAACAGAGACTAGAACTGAATACGACTTGAGCTCCCTAGGAAACAGCAATGCTTTGAACTAAATACAAAGACGGGTTACTAACACGCTCACGGTGACAGTGTTGACACGTAGTAGGTATTATAGCTGCAAACATCAGCATGTATACTTTCCAATTTGTACTAAACACAAAGTAAATATAATGTTCATTGTAAGTCAGTTTTGCAGAAAATGTTCTGACTTGAATGGCACTTGATGAAAAGGGGTCACTGAAGTCTTCACAAGTCATCCTGATGGGAAAATGAATGTCAGAGCCAATACACTGAATAGCTGTCAGTACAGATTACTCAAAAACAGAAATCCGTCTAGCAGTGATAAAAGGAAAAGTCAAGAGACCACCAAAGTCATTAGGGATTCCACCTCTGGAGACCACGAATACAAGTAATAGGCTAAAAACGTTACTGAAGTCTCTGCTGACAAATGCTGCACTTTCTGTTCCCAGGTGTCCATAGTTAAAAGTGAGGAGACCAAAGTCCGCCAGGAGGATCTCAGTAAACTGCTGTATGAGGTTCAGCTTCTCAGAACACAACAGGACAACATGGAGTGTCAGATGCAGGACATGAAGCAGTGAGTCCAAAAGTTGTCTGTGTGTGTGTGTGTGTGTGTGTGTGTGTCAGGGTCTATAAGTACTTAAAGCTCCAGCAAATCCACCTCCTTTACCTGCAGTTGATGTGTTTTCAGATTTCTTGTTTGTTTCATTTGATCTGGGTTGAGGGAATTAAAGATTTAATGTACAACAAGTTTGAACATTAAGTCACGTGTTCTCTATTTTTAAAACATATGAAATTGTCCATGTGATTTCGCTGTAGTATCATTGATGGCATGAAGTGTTAACTGGTGTGAATTCTTTGCTTAACTGGGAAAACAATTATCAACATAGCACCCTTGAGCAAAGCATCTGTCTCAGCATTGCAGTCATGTAGTCCAGCATCCATCTAAACAGGGCTACAAAAGTTCATAGTAGTTCTCATGTTTGATTCAAATTGGATCAACCACCAGGCGTGTAATTGGTTTCAACTGGTTGTACGTCATTTTGTTAATTGCAAAGATAGTGTGCAATATCTCCTGACACAGGTCCCGAATTACTCCAAAATCCTGAGGTCCTGCCTTGTAAAAAGAGCCTAAAATCTAGTTTTAAGTCCAGGATTAATATATGCTTGAGCTGAATTAAATCATCCCTGTATGAAGCGACACACAGGAAACCTGGAGCCAGATATTATTCAAGACTACTGGTTAGTCTGTGAGTATTACATGTGCAAAGTTGTACTTGTATAGTCTCCTGTGTGCACTGTGCTTAAGGCTGTGTTAGACCGACAGTAGCATCTGGCAGGGTGCTGCACGGGTCAATTAAAACTTGCCAGTGCGTATTCCTGGTAGATTACTTTGTAATGCAAGGTCTGCAGTTGTTATAATGAAAGATATAGCGATTGCCACAGTGATAACCTTCCAGATTTACACAATCCCGTCTTATGTCATTGTGAACCTGTGCACTGTCTTGCTATTTGAGAAGCTTTTAAAGTCATGGATCTGTTATTCCAGCTGGACATACGGGATCCTATTTCATATGTTTCACTGGCATCTGAAACAATCTGCTCTCACCAAAAAAGCCCCTTTGGTTTTATTGCAAGGCTGATTTCTGACGAGCCTGCTCATACCTATATACACGCACAAGTGCACACACAGGTGGGGCTGGATGCCAAAGGGGCCCAACAACCTTCAGCCTGATTAAAGTTCAGTTTGGCCAAAGTGCTAAAGTTATGTAAATTAAGATAAGCATTTAATTTACATTAAAACTGTTCATCGCTCAGCCGACGAGATCATAGCATCTTCTCACTAAGAGGCGGTTAAAGGGAATTCAATAAAGGCTCTATATACCTACACAAATATACTATGAACTGTGGTTAACTTTGACCTGTTAAAACTCTTATTATTGCTTTCACTATGTCCATCATATGAACCCTGATGTCAGAAACATCATCCCAGATCCATAAGAGAAGTGTTCGTATACATTTAGTCGTGCACATGTGCCCAACTGAAGTCTACAGTCAGCTAAAGTTTAAAAAAAAATATTATTAATACTAAATCATAAATCTGCACTATGACAAATCTGAGGCTGAA
Organism: Dascyllus trimaculatus; assembly: GCA_024666655.1. NCBI lineage: Eukaryota > Metazoa > Chordata > Actinopteri > Pomacentridae > Dascyllus > Dascyllus trimaculatus. The sequence continues at coordinate 9,795,716 of CM045448.1, read as the reverse complement.
CACCTACAGCTATTCTTCACATTTATAAGCCTTGCATAACAGAAGATAAGTGCTCTGATAAACCAAGTCTGTGCAATAGCAGAAAGGAGGTGATAGAGACGACCAAGGTCAAGATGAATTAAAAAAACCCACCAAATGAGATTGCTCAAACTACCCTGTTCTGTTTATTTTAGTTTGGGGCTGATAACATTTTAGTGATGTTTAGAGACATTCAGGTCAGGTCAGTTTGACATTTGAAAGTGATTCAACAATAACTATATTAGAGACACCATCTGGCGGAAAACATTTCACAAGCAAACCCATGAAACACTCAGTTTAAAAGTTAAATTTGTCCGCTGAGTGATGACTTTGTTGTCTGAATACAACTCTGTGAGGTTAAATGCCTGTGAAAATTGCAACATTTTATTTCAGCTTTGTCATGATGCTTCACGGTTTCTAAAATATCAGCCCCCCCACCCTGCTTTTAATCATCTTTTCGGGAGGGGGGCCTTTTATTCCTCTTACCAACTTTGAACAAATCACCCGGTGGATGGAGCGACTTTTTTCTCTAAAGGCTATTGTTGCTGAAAATAGCTGCCATGTGTCTATTGTGTGGTGTTGGTGCTTTGTACTCAGCATTGTTTGCTAATGAGAGGAGAGAATGTTCACCTGCTCACCTGACTAACACACACACACACACACGTGCACACACACACACACACACACACACACACCAATAACGACCGCCAGCATTCTTAGAAAGGATGAACACAGGTGTGCACATGTCACGGCCATGCGTGTTGGCTTGGACAGTATTCCACCACAGATGTCAGTGTTTGTAACTGTACTTTAAAACTGTATGAAACTCTAATTCTGGCTTCACAGGTTCAAAGCACTGTCTAGGCGTTTTTGTAAATTTCTGTAAATGACCCGTACACAATAGCAGGACTGCAACTGACAATTAATTTCACGGTCGATCAATCTGTCAGATTATTTTTAATCAGTAGTTTGGTCTATAAGATGTCATTAAATATCAATCAGTCTTTCCCGAAGGCCAAGATGACGTCCTCAAATCCAAAAATGTTCAACTTATTGTCATAGAAGAGGAAAGGAAAAAAGAAAATATTCAAATTTAACAAGCTGGAATTGGAGAATTTAGCATGTTTTCTCTTGGAAACTACTCAAACCGATTCATTGATTACTGGTGGTAATCAGTGAATCAGTAATCAGTCGTTAATAGTTGATTAATAGTTGCTGCTTTACATGACAAGGCTGGAAGACCAGAAATTATTTGACTGTATACTGTGGTCTTGCTCACAATTTGCATCAAAATGAGCCTATTTAATACAGCTGAAACCACAATCTCAAGTTATAAGGGACTAATTCTAAAACTACTGTGATATTTAACATTGGCTGTTTTTCTGGTGCCAATACATTAAAAGGGGAACGCCACTGATTTCACACATTGAAGTGTGTTTGCAGGTGATGGAGAACAGTCCTGCAAATGTCAATGAAATAAAAAACTATAAAAAGCCTTTAGTAGTTCCAGAAAATGCTGCACAATTCTTATTAATTACAATGACTCAGATGCATCAAGCAGTGACTATGGTGCAACTAAAACTGGAGTTAACCAACCAAATTCAAGGTTAATGTTCAGACGCCCTGCACACATTCTCCAGTTTTAAACCAAACTGCCTCCTTGCGTCACATTCTGAGTCCTGGACATTTACACACTACAGGAAGCCTGTCAGACAGTCATCAGCCTCTGCCTCCAGAGATCCCAGTGTGGGACGACTCTCCAGGCACCAAATCATCTGATGATACTCTCGAGCAGCACACTTGGGAATCAGCCAGTCGGTGCAATTAGCAGCCAAATCATTTGAATCTGTGTTGGTGCCTTCACACTGCGAGACGGCCAGAATAACTCGGCCAGCTCTAAATCTCTCAACAGAGGAAGTCGGACAGCTCATGTGGACAAACTGTCTTGAGTTCGTACGAAAACATGCTACAGCCATACAACTGGCAGCTTACTGTCTTTTCCCCAAATAGTAATTTGAAAGAAGAGGAGTAAAATCACTCTTGCTTTAGAGATTAACCCATGCTTAGCAATACTGTCTGCTACGGAAGACAAATGAATGAGATTTTAATACACCAAACAGATGTGACAAAGGGTGGCCACACTGTGCTGAATGGACACACTCTTCAGTGTCAGTTTAGGAAGTGAGAACTGCTTAAAAACATCTTAGAAACTGAATTTAATACCATGACTGTTAGGAAAAAAGATGCTGAGAGTAATAAATTGTGTGATTCATATCTATAAAGTAGAAATATATGGCTCTACCCAGACATTTGTTAGTAGTGCTTATCAACTGTTGCATATACACCGATCAGCCACAACATTATGACCACTGACAGGTGAAGTGAATAACATTGATCATATTGGTACTATGTGCTGTTCTGATGGAAAACCTTGGATTGTAACATCCATGTTGATGAGACTTAGACACCCAAATAAACATGGTCCCAGAAAAAGCACAATCCCTCATGCAAATGGAAATCCCAAATGTCACTGGCCTACCCCCGAAGGAAAATGCACCCCACCACATGGAAAAACATCAAACAATCAGGAACATGTTGAGGAACATGACAATGGCCCAACATGTTGATTTGACCTCCAAACTTCCTACACCCCATTCTGATCAAGCATCAACAGGATGCAGTGGAACAAGTTTGATTGACAGAGGCCCCACTGCACAAGCCACAGTACCCAAAGGATCCAGTGCCAACGTCCTGGTTCTGGACCCCATAGGACACCCTGAGAGATCCTCTTGTCCTCAGGGCATTTTTTGCCACATAAGGGGGACCAACACAATATTAGGCAGGTGGTCATAATGTTATGCCTGATCAGTGTAGCTGCGACCTCAGTGCACATAGAGGAAAGAACATGTGGATGTCGGTAAAGACTGGAATTATTTAAAATCTCGACATTATGTATATAAACCCACAAATTTTTGAATCCTGAAAACAATAGTCACAAATCAGCAAATGGATACATGTTAATTAAGCTTTGTTCGGATCAGTCTTTAATCAGATGGTAATGGAAGCAAATCTTACAAGAGCTCAACTTGTCCCTGTTTGTCCTGCACCTTGTGATTCATCTCCTCCTGTTTGCAGGCAGAACGAGGTGCTGTGGAGAGAGGTGGTGTCACTGAGACAGAACCACACACAGCAGCAGAAAGTCATGAACAAGGTCAGTCTGTGTGTGTCTACAAGTCATATCTGTGTCAGTCCCATTTTGCTTAATGATTCTTTTTTACTCATAAACTTTAAGTCAGTTTTGCCGAGTCCGTTTTTTACTAAGTAGGATTTTCACTGCAGGTGATTTTCTGTGGTTCTTTATAGCAATTAGAGGTAGACAGCATATTTTTCAGCAGTCATAAAACACTGGATTTGTTGTTAGTTGAATTGTTGACTCTTTTATCAGTGTTGAATGTCTTACGAGACTACAACTTGAAGCATCAGCACTTTCACAGCATATTTAATTCATGAAAGGATGACTGATGCATCACAATGTTACCTCAAAACTCGAAACGCTTCTAATTTTTCACACTTGGAAAATCCTGTTACGGGTTTTCAAAATGAACAAACTTTGAGCACAAGATGCTCCGGATCAAAACAACTCTTCATTCTTTATTGTTCCGAATATGATTTTTTTTTTGGATTACAACTAGGGCGGCTGTTGCTCAGGTAGTAGAAAGGGTTGTCCACTGATCGTAAGGTTGGCGGTTCGATCCCCGGTCCCTCCATGTGCTGAAGTGTCCTTGAGCAAGACACTGAACCCGACGTTGCTCCTGATGGCAGGCAGGCACCATGCATGGTAGCTCAGTCGCCATTGGTGTGTAAATGGGTGAATAAGATACACTTTGAGTACCACTAAGGTAGAAAGGCGTTATATAAGTGCACACCATTTACCATTAACTGCAGTTCAAAGCTTATTTTCCTTTGACCAGACCAACTATTTAATGGTATTTGGGGCAGCTCACTTGTTTTCATTTTTGCTACCATGAAATGACAGATATCATAGAGCACTTATCATTATTGCCATTAAAATCCCATCTGGTTACAGACTTTTTACCTTGTTAATGCATCCATGTTGTGTTTTTATATGCTAGAAGGCACATCATGAGCAAAATAAGCAGTCATCACCACAGCTGAGCATTTCCACCTGAAAGTCTCAAACACAAGGATTCAGACTTTCAGAGTTTCATATGTAACAAATCTAAGGAACCAATCCCATCAACTTACAGTTTAATTATTCTTGTGCAGTTTTTTTTCCCAGTTTTATGTATGGCTGAGAGTGTCATTGTGTAATATGCTGTAGTTTTAAAGAGTTTAAGAGTTGCAGGTGAGCTGGTGTGCTGAGCTGCTGAATAGAGAAATTTCATAGATCTGCGCATTCTAGAGGAAACAATAATGTAGAGTTCCATCTGAGTCATTTTAAGGGATTAATTTTTACAGAAAATAAAATAATATGTATGAAATAGGTCATTTTGATACATATAAATTAGTTTTAGGGGTTTAATCAATGATTGAGAGGGACTTTAAAGGAAAAATGAATAATAGGAACAAGAAAACAGATCATTTGTTTCACAGCAGTTGGCTTTGGAGGGTCAGTTTTTCCTCTCTGATCACTGAGTTACAGTGAATGAAGTTAATGATATTACGACCTCATGCTTAAGATACAGCACACATGCTTTTATATTGATTAAATTTGATTAGTTATGTATCAGCTTTGTTTATGAATCATATAGACAAACCATGGTGAAAAAAATAGAAATGCACAGAAAGAAAAGATACTCCCCCTCCTGAAATTTCACAAATCATGTTTTTGGGGCTCTCTAGGGTTCACGCCCCTCCTTTTCCCACTTTAATTTTCAGGAATGGAAACATGGCACCATATGTGAGATTTTTTTTCCCCATGTGTGAGACCGAGTGAGCATGCTGATTCATGCTGTGCTTTTTCTCTCTTTGCCAGCTGATTCAGTTTCTGTTCAGCCAGATGCAGTCCAACACACCCAGCACTGTGGGCCTAAAGAGAAAGCTGTGAGTATACACACACACACACACAAACACACACAACACACACACACACATACAGGGGAGCAATCAACAAAAGTGAGACAAACAGGGCCACAGTGGGGCAGAGGGAAGGGCTGGCTCAGCTGACAAACTGAACAATCTAACCCAACAAGCGCTGTGAATGGAGACAAGTGCTGAATCAGTCAGTCAGACTCACACGCACGCACACACACACACATATTCACAGAGTGTGAAGGCAGAGCAGAGTGCATGACCCTGCTGCAGCCTGTGTGTGTAAAACGCTGGTTCAGCTTTGTTGCTGAGAGTGAACAAGGCCGACATGAGAAAGAAAAGGCACGCTGGGGCACAAAAACGCCAAAGAAACGTGTATTCCTGGGTCAGGAGTGATGTTTTACAGAAGGTGATGCTCGGCGTTATTTCTGTCACACTCGTCCTGAGTGTCCTCAATCTGTGTTGAGCATCTTTGTGCTGTCAACCAGCTCTCATGAGTCATTCACCCCATCGCGCTCTCTCCTCACATCCACAGTCTAAAAAGACTATCCAAAAAATGGAAAACAAACAAGAACCAGGCAAATCATCAGTCAGTGGTGCTTTAAATATCAATGCCAGCATCAAATGCTAATGTGTTTTCTACACAAATACAGGAGCAGGCTTTTTTGTTACAGACAGCAGGAAATATCACATCATCATATTCACATTACAAAGGAAAATAAAGGCAAAATTTACTCTTCCAACTGAATTTTCCACTATTTTAACATGTTAGCATGTTGCTCACAAAGTGTAGTGGAAGTGGGAATGTCATTAGTTATGCGTTTGTTTAGTAAGAAACTAAACTTTTGGGGATTACCAAAGATTTATCCTCGGAGCAATCTATCCATTAGGTGTGCAGGTATTACAGTCTGCCAGCTTTACCTTAACCTGTGTTAGTGCGGCTAAAAGTTTGAGTGTAACTGTACTGTCACTTTGGATACATCATTTTTGTGTACCGTCATACGCAAATGAGAAATAAGGCACTGACCACTCATAAATGTTGTCATGCATTTGAAATTAAGTGACAGTGACATTCAGCATTGATAATGATAAAAAGAGATTGTAGTAAACATAAAAATCCAATATTTGTTCAACACCCTCAAAAGCAGGAAAACACCAAACATAAATTGAGCAGATGTCCACGTCAGTCATACTTCCATCTGTCATGGGTTCTGTGTAGTAATCAGCCAGCACATGGCGATTATGTCCCGCTGTCATTGCCTCTGTAAAGCTGATATGAGTCCAGATGTGTAACTGACTGAAAGCTAATGTTCCCACCAGGCCTTTAATGCTGGACGACGGCTCTCCCAGCCCTCCGGCCTCCAAGTTCAGCCATAGTCACCCGATGGAGACCATGCACGAGCCCTTCTACATCCAGTCGGTGAGGAAACACACCAGCTACATCCTTAATACCTAACAAATATATACCCAAATTCCAGTAAGGATGCGTTGCAGTAGTTAGATCTTAATTTGGGTCATTTGTAGACTATAGATACCCCTCATCAATGCCACATTTTGCTGCAAACTGTAATTAATAGACTACTACTGCTGCTGACCATCCACATTCAGCACAAATGATGCTGGCAGCCGCACCAACTTTAAAGGTCCTGGCTGGCCTTTCTAAGTGCCATGTTGGGGCTTTTTCTTCAGAGTCATTTGATTTATCTCTCATCATTTCTTATACAGAGGTAACAACATTTATTGGACCTAAATTTAAAGCTTACTTGCCACATGAAATCCCTTGTGAATACTTTATCTGGACTTATGCCTCCTCTAACACCCTGTTGCCAGCTGTTATGGTATATAAACACTAGAGGGAAGCAATGTGCAGTGACAGATCTGAATGGCTACAGATGAGCTCTATTCAGCTCTACACGGCTTATAAAACTAAACCTTGAGTTGAAGTGAATTGACTATTTTTGTGTTCTGGTTTGCCAAGGACTATCACATAAGTGTTTCCCTACAAAGAGCAGCAACCGCAGAAGCAGTGAAACTGAGGACAGATAGGGAGGTGGTAACGCCTTCGTTTTATGCATTTCACTCCCCTTATTGACATTTTCACACGCAGCTTTAATGTTGTTAAAATCACCTTATTTGTCGCTGACTGACAGGTCCAGCTCGTCATTAAATCTATATGACAATGATGCACAACATACGTTCATGAAAACCAGCCTCACCAGTGGGACATGTGTTGTGAGGTCAAAGCTAAATATTTTATGTCAGAATGTTCCTACATAGACCATACATGACACCAGATGTACACTCTGTCTTTAGGTGAGCTTCAGACGGTGAACGGGTAGCTTTCACTTCAATCAAAGGCTGATCTGTCCACTGAATATTAATTTTTATGCTCGTTTATATTTAGAATTCGTATTCAGATCAATACAGAAATGAATCTGCAGTCTAATAGATTTTAATAAGTCATTTGAGGGCAATTTCACAAGCTGTGATGACAGTTAGTGCCACGCTGCTAAGCCAGGCTAATGAGCCAAATGCGATTAGCTCTTTGCTTTTTGTTTTCTTTAGATTTAACTATTGCTTGATTTAATTGTGTTGAATATCAACCTGAATTACAAAGCTGTTCTACACAGAGATGGGAAAAAGTACTTAGACTTTCACTTCTGTAGAAGCACCAATACCACAATGTAGAAATGCTCTGCTACAAGCCAAAGTAAATAATAAAACAATTGAAATATTAGCATTAAAAATATACTTGAAGTGCCAAATGTCCTCCTAATGCAGAACAACATACTTCAAAATGAAATTTACCATGAAAGACTGAAGATGGTGAAGGTGATTTAACTACTTTATATAGTTCATCTCTTGTGTAGCTTGTGAGTTCATCTTCAGGGATCAGTAAAGGTTTATGTTATTCTATAATATTACATCAATTTTGGTTGTTGATTAAATATTTTATTACTAAAATCTGCAAAGTTACTAGTAACTAAGGTTATCAGAAAAATGTGCTGGTGTAAAAAAGCAAAATTATTGTGATGTAGAAGTATGAAGGAGGAGAAAAGTAAAATAATCAAAGTACAAAAATATACCAAATTGCCCTTACAGTACTGACTAAATAGCTGCTTAGTTACTTTCCACCACTGTTCTATACAAAATGATTTTTCAATCATAGAGAAAGTTTTGGGAGTTACTTTAGTTGTGTAGTTGTCTGTTTCTTTTTGCTTGAGTGCACATACTGAGCAGTGCTTTTGCAGAGACTGCAACTTGTTTTCATGAAAATTAAAATTTCTGTGGCCTGATAATTTCACATGATGAAACTGGTTTTGGTCTTAGAGTAACAAGCATATTATTTATTTGGTTTGTAGGACATTAGGCCTGTTGTAAGCATGTGATAATACGTTACTAACCACATATGAGCGGCAACATAAGAGAGCTTTTCCTGGAGAAGGCAACACGAAACAAACACATCTTCTCTTCGCCCTCAGCCATCCAGTGATACTGCTTCCTGCTCCACTAGTGGGCTGACAGGAGGACCAATCATATCGGACGTTACTGACATGTCTCAGGCCAGCATGGCCCTTCAGATGCAGCCTGATGAAACCAGGTGAGCGAGGCAGTAAAACATTACTATTTTCAACAATACATTGCAGCTTCTATCATAGTGTATTATTTTCTGGGTCCACTATCATTACTTCTGACACACAGTATTGACTCTACAGGGAGAAGTGCATGATGCTTATTAAAGAAGAGCCTGTGAGTCCAGGAGTAAGAGGAGGAGGAAAAGGAGGCAATGTAGGAGGAGGAGAGGCTGTAGCGTTGGCCTCCTCTTGTGAGGTCTGCTCCTCCGAACCCCCCGTCCTCCCCGTCGCAATGGTCCAGTCTGTTCTGGAGGGGAGGGGCTCAGCGGCCTCGATGGGGGAGAGGAGGAGTAAGAGACCTGCCCTGGACAGGTAGGAGCTCACAGCTGGGCATGGAGAATACAGTGCACGTTTGGGTGTTTGCACAAAAACAAAACTGCACAATGACGTAAGAGGTGTGTGTCTATGTGTGTTTATTACATATTGAATATTATGTGTGTGTGTGCGCAGAGTGGAGGTTTCAGATACAGTGGAGAACGTAGACATGAGCCTGGAGGAGCTGCAGCAGCTTCTCCTCAGGAGCCATCAGCAGAATGCTGTGGAAGCTGGAACCAGCGCTGTCATGGATGTCAGTAGATCTGCGCTCTACATAGACACACATACAGAGATTCATATTTGACATGTCAAACTGGTTGGCTAGTGAACGGAATCATTACTTTATTCTGATCCGAGTGCGTTTACTCCCTTCTAGCCTTTCAGTTTAAGCCTGCCTCTGACTGAGTGGAACTTCACAGAGATGGAGTCCAACCTCAAATCAGTAAGTCTAACACTCTGTACACTATAGAACATAATCATGCTACATGCTGGCAACTTCTCTGTTTCACTGCTAGACAGAATAATGCCCCCTTACTTATTATGGTACTCACTGCTAATTGAGTATCATAATGGCAACATGGAGGACTATGGGTTAAACACAAGACTGTTAACTCTCTTGTTAGCTGAAGGTCTTTTGAAGACAAAGGGACTGTAAGCACTAGAGAAAAAGCAGCACTGAGCATGTCTTGGACTCTCCCTGGCTGTGGCTGTAATGTCTGTCCTCTCCAGGATTGTCTTTGTACCTGCAAATTTACTTCCCAACAACTTGGAATCACTGCAACAAGCTGTAAACACAACACTGACAAATGGTTGATGAGGTGAATGTGCTGGAAAACAGTTGACATCGCATTAGCATTCACTCAGAGTTGTGTTTATGATCATTTGATGAATTTACCAAAGACCATTGCCAGCTTGTCTGAACTGAAAATGACTGTAATTAGAGCAGTGAGACTGACACAAAACAGAAAAGTTGCAGGCAATAAAATAGAAAATGAATCACTAAAAACATGGCAGCTTAAACATGCTGTAGATCCAGTTCTTATTCAACACTTTCCATACTGCATGTAAATTTTTTGAGCCCCTGTTAAAATAAAAGATTTATCCACATTTTCTACATACTGTGCAAAACCTATGTGGTGTCACTGAGTGGAGCGTCACCTTAAGGGTTCATTCAGACTGAAAATAGCGCTGTATTTTAAAAATGCATAGTAGTGCATTGGTGTGCACATTCTGCTGCATGTCCACGCATACATGAACTTTAAGATTCATCAGACGCCCAGACATCTCACAGTGCAAAAACCCAGTTGTAATGGATGCAATCATAATAATTTAAACATCCCAATCAGACTTGATGAATGTTAATGCTTTACAAAAAATGTACCACAGACCTGCACTGGGACACGTGCTGCGTCAGCTCTGGTCTTACTGAAGGGATCTGTGTTTGTTTGACCAACGTTGGGTCTGAGCACAACTTAACACCGTCAACAGAAGATCTCTTCAGTCTTGTTCTCACTTCCGTTAATGTGACAGTATCTGAACATCTCTGCTTCATGTTTGAATGAGTCACTTTTTGATCTAGTTAGACTACTGCAGCAATCTCCCTAGATCAAACCTATTAACATTTCTATACAAGTCTGAACATACTTAAAGTTGTGTGAAGCAAGTTGAGGAAGACCTTTTCAACATTTTTGTATTAACATAGGTCTAAAAAGAAACAGAGAGTACAAAAGATACAAGTTGCATGCCAGAAACACATTTCTTATTTTGAAATGTCCATAAAAATAAAACTTCCCAGCAAAAAAGACAGGTCAGATTATTGAGCTTCATTGATAAGTTGACAGACAATAGTTTTTTGCATCCGGCTGCTTGCACGAGTGTCTCCAAAGTGAGAGAGTTGTACACATTTATGCACGTGGAACTACACATTACTTATAATTATAAATGATACCCAACATGGAGACAGGATTTGTTAGAATCTAATGCTGAAGTACACCATGTACTTTTCTTCATCTTAGACAGGTGAGCTGTCACACATGAAGGTCCAGTTTATAAATATCCATCCTCAGGTTGAGTCCTGACCTTCATTATGGCTGTCAGAATGTTTTCATTTTACCATTAATAAAGTAGTAGTTAATCGTCACACATGGGCAGAATTTTCAGGAACTCTTAAGTAAACAACACTGTTACTTGTATGGATGGTTTAATAAGTTACCATTTGTTTAGATTTAGTCATTCGCTGTACTGTCCAGTCTCACGTGTGACAAAGAATGCCCTCTCTGTCACTGTGATGAGTTTGAATGAAACTAAAGGAACATCAAAATTAAGTGACCGTGTCTGAATGGCAGAATGCTGTCACTTTAACAGACCAGTGACCCAGCGAAGAGTTGCACTGTTTCAAAATAGTCAGTTGTGTAGCTGAGAAAGAAACCATTGCCCAACGTGACTCTTTCATTTAGGATCCAGTGCAGTACAAACATGGGCACTGATGGTTTTTACTTGCAGTGTCAGAGCTCTAAGTTCTAAAACTACATCCTCCCAAAGTCCATTTTTCTGGCCACCTTGCATTGAACGGAGCGGACAGTGAAGCTGTTCAATCACTCTTCACACACTGTGGACCTCAAACAGTTTTTCTGTGAATCACCCTGTGAAAATCTCCCACTAACAGCAACTGTCATGAGGAACGCTCAGAACAGCTTATTAATATTCAGAACCTCTCTAAAAATCCTTTGCATCTGCATTTTCAAGATTACTTTGAAGCGAAGTTAGGTGGGAACTTGGCGCCATGAAATGATGACAGATGTTTTTTTCAAATCAGCGAATACTTGTTTGCCTGAAAAGAAATATGTGAAATTCGTCCTCGCGGTTGACCCTGAATGTCAAACAGCGGCTACTTCCTCAGTGATTCCTACCGACTTTGCTGTTGCACCATAGAACACAATGTTGCGAGACACAACAGCTGCACTCTCCCTGAACTGCCGTCTTCAGCCGCCTCTTAATGAAAATGTTTTCTTTTCCCGTGTTGCCTCACACGTTGAAGAAATGGGGTGCAACACCTGTCGCATTTGTCACAAGAGTGGCTTTAGATATTTAATCCCTTCCATTATGTTGTCTTTAGTGTTGGTTCCTTCTCTATCAAGAGAGCCATGTTTTTTTCAGTGGCACGCTTGAAGTGTTTGTGATGTGTTTGCCAGTTTTATCTTATTCTGCATCCTCCTCTCTGGGCAGCCACGTTGTCTATTAATCACCAGGTCGTACCCCTGCCCCTCCATGTGCAAAAGTGTTTTTGGGCAAGATACGGAATGTCTCAGCTGTTTCCTCACAATAGTGAAGACCTTTTATGGTAGCTTTCCCACCATTGGTGTGCAAATGGATGAATGAGAAACACATTGTAAAGCAGATAAGGAACATAGAACAGGTGTACCCAAAAAATTGTATAAAAAAAATCCAAGTCCAGGTACTAAAGATGGGCTTAAAAAGCAAAAGATCTATATTTCAATGGAGCTAGAGACATTTAAAAAAAACAAACAAAAAAAAAAACAATGTATGTAGGTTGGTGCCTTCAGAATGCTGAGACTCAAAACAACAGGCTGAGTAATTACAATTGCAATTAATTATCACTGGCTTGCAACATTGACTACCTACATAATTTTCTCTCTGGTCTCTAGGGGCATCATGCAGCAAAAACACTTTCCTATGTAAGGATGATTCAGGACTAAATTCACAATTGGAAAAAAAAAACAGATCAACATCAATCAACAAGATAAAACCACAAATACAGACGAATACAAGGAATAACATTGCAAATATATAAAGTCATGAATTATCAAATTAAGTTAAGGACCCGTGTGAGGAAAAAAACTTTTAGGACTGTCAACTCAAGGAGACAAAAAGACCCAAAAACCTTGCCAAACAGGTGATGACAATAAGAAAGGTAGAAAGGTCAAAATCCTCATTTAGACTGGGATAACTGATGGCCTTAAGGGGATAGATCTAATATGCTTCTCTTTGTTTGAGGCGTTTGATTTTATCTCTACCCCTGGCACCAAAGCTAATAACTTCCGTTCCTTGGAGTTGAATCACCCCCATGATGTGTTTCCATGTAGTATTTGGCCATAGGACACTTCAAATTTCCAGTACCAAAAATATACCTACCTTCAGCCACTGTCCTTAAGTCTTTTTAGTGAGACCTACACAGACATAGCCACGACTGCATTCAAGTCTCTACACAACATGGGTACCTTTACAATTCATAAATACTGATGATAGGATAGGTTTTGTTACTAAACACAACAAGTGTCAGTTTTTACCACGGCATAAGTTGCCTGGCTCAGTCAAGTTTAAGGTTCCAGAGCAGCAAGGTAACCCCTGATTAGATCACCTTTTATCACTGGAGTCCTTATTAAAGTGTCCTCCTAAATGACATCCCAGGTTTTCTGTATAATATGTTTGATCTGGGCAGCTTCTTTGCTGTAGTGTGGGACGAAGTAAAGTTTCTGGGTTTGCAAAGCGGTTTGGAGATAAGGTTGGAAGGTGCCATGTGTGTTTTACTATCAATTTGTTGGGTTCAGTGAGGAGAAGATGCTGTCAGAACAGTCTGAGGAGGCGTGAAGTAATTTTGCTTTATTATAGTATTAGTAAATGTTTTTATTGATTTTTAACAGAGCTGTTGGTTATACAGTACAAACCCTTTTAAAAAAAAATAGCAGTACTGTAAAGAGTGGTATAGATTTTCCCTTTGCCTCGCTTATGTATAGGGATAAAGAGTTTATGTGAAAGTGTATCATAACATCATCAACATCTCTTTAAAAAGTCGTCATCCATCTTCTACAGCTGTACTTATCTTCCTAAAGGAAGCTGATTTCTCCTTGATCTCTGTTTGGTTTTGTTTGTGCAGCTGACAGTCAATACTACTCCCAGTAATTACAGAGTACAGCAGGTTTTTACCCTTTCAATCACACTATGCGACTCGGTGTGCACCTCAGTTTACATTACACTGTGTCATTTACCCAAAGAGGCACTCTGTTCATCGTTTGGAACCCCTGTTCTACATGAACATCTCTTTTGTTCATGAGGGACAGTCTGATGTATGAATATATTCAAATCTGTTTCCTTTGGCTGACGGTATACACTGAAATATACTCAAGATATGTAATGGACATTCATTTATATGTGAGCATCCTTTACCTTTAGCTTTAGCACTTTAGCTTTAAGTAGTCTAGAAAACACAGCTAGAAAGATGAGCAGCTACAGCATATTAACTAAAATTACCAAAAATAATCACCTTATCAGCTGCATGTCTTGCTTTTGTTGTTCATTTCGAGTCTCCTCTTTCTTCCACTTTTTTTCTTTCTCCTTAAAGTTTCGCTATATGATTAATTCAAGATAACATCAGAGGGTTGTATCGGAGCTGTATATTAGCACATGATCTTTGCAATCTAGCATTTCATAACAGCACTGTAAATCTAAACTGTATGATCACGGAATGAAAGTACATATTGCATATCTTTGAAATTGCATCTCTGCTTACATAAATGACTAAATGATTGATGAACGTGCATTGTCACAATGTTGTACTGTACTTGTCTGAATGCATTTGTTGTGTACACACACATTGATGGCACTCATGTTTTATTATTTGCTATAAAACAAAGAGTCCCCACAGGGCTTTAGGTAATTAATCTGTGTTTTCCATCACAGTACATGTTCCAGAACCAGGAAGCAGAGGCTTTTCCAACCGCTGGCTGTGAGGAGCAATGAAACTGTGCTGTGGACTGAAGTGGAAGGTAACAATTTTTACAACATATCGGTGTATTTATAGCATATACACCGATCAGCCACAACATTCTGACCACTGACAGGTGAAGTGAATAACACTGATCATATTGGCACTATGTGGTGTTCTGATGGAAAACCTTGGATTTTGACATCTGTGTTGAGACTTAGACACCCAAATAAACATTGTCACACAACAAGCAAACTCCCTCATTCAAATGGCAATTCCAAATGTCACTGGCCTACCCCAGCAGGAAAATGCACCCCAACACATGGAAAAAACATCAATCAGGAACATGTTGAGGAACATGACAGTGGCCCAACATGTTGATCTGACCTCCAAACTTCCTACACCCCATTGTGATCAAGCATCAACAGGATGCAGTGGAACAAGTTTGATTTACAGAGGCCCGACTGCACAAGCCAGAGCACCCAAAGGATCCAGTGCCAACATCCTGGTTCCAGACCCCATAGGACACCCTGAGAGGTCCTCTTGTTCATGTCCAATGGTTCAGAGCATTTTTGAGCACAGAAGGGGGACCAACACAATATTAGACATGTGGTCATAATGTTATGCCTGATCAGTATGTGGGGCTAATTAAACTGAGGAATAGTTTTTGTATTGAACTGAACTGTACTGAATTTACAATGTTGTCATGACAGGAAGGGATGATTATATCAACTCATACATGCATATGGAATATAAGGTTTGAATTAAGACGGACTTGCAAAGGCACCTATACATACCTGTGTTGTGTTTAATGAGAAATGAGCACTGTACCCTAACCTTACTGATAAAAATAGTGTCCTAAGTTTAGAGTTTCTAGAGCCTAGGGTTTCACATTAGTCAGTTGACTGTTGTTTCCCTCAGTTCGTTCCCTCCATGTGTAAGTATGTAGGTGCTGTTCGTGCAAATAGACAGACTCTGTCATCTTTTCTTGTCTCTCTCCTCAGGCCACAGAAGCTGCTGTTACACTCATTATTCCACCCTGCATGAGTTTGATCCCAAGGCCCTGCCAGGCTGTTTCCTACACGTGGCTTTATTTTAATTCTTGACACATCCACAAGTGAATAGGCCTCTGTATAGATGAACTGATCAGAGTTTATATTCTCTGGTTAGCTGACTGCCATTGGATCCATCAGCTGTCTGCTCTGTGGGCATGACCTACATAGGAAAAGGTGCTGGTCGAAGTTTTTCATAGTTAACCAAACAAACAAGTGTGTTATGACCTGATTATATCTAGACTCCGATACTAAGCCAGCTGGATGCAGACGGTGCATTCTTGGCTCCTGCACTTTAGTCTTTGTGTGAGAGGGAGTTCCTGCTTGTAGAGGTGACTTTTTCTTCCTATAAAAACCACGGATGTATAGAAACTATTATTTGTTATGATTTTAGCCTTATACCAAAGATACTTTATTTGTATTCAAGAGCAAACTTTGACAGAATAGTCACTGTGATAAACAATCATGATGGGCAATGTAGCATATTTTACAAGTTATGTGATTTTTTTCCAGTCTGTGCAAGGGTGTAGAAAATTTAAGGGCTTGTTAGATACTTCATGAATTTCAAATCATGATAAATGTTGAGATCAGTGAGAGGTGTGTCAGCTGTTGTGATACAAAAGGATTCTCTGCCAAAAATACGGATTGAGGCCATGCTGCAATCCACTGAGAAACCTTTAGTTTTTTTTAAGCATATCACAATAGGATGTTATACACACTTACACACCCATCTAATGTATCTTTGCACAGGCCTGACTTGTAGCCAGAGACTTAACTTATTTCTCTTCTGTCCATTTAAATGTGAGGTTTCAAGGAAACATGGAAACACAGACTTCTCATTTGACAAAAGCATGAAAACTACTGCATTTTTGCACAATCTGTATCACTAGTTATATATAGTTATGATGACAGGTCATTTATTTTCTGTTTGTAGATGACCGTCACTCTGTTTGCTCGATACATGCTTGTCTAAAAGAGATATCGGCCCCGATGGTTTTCAAAAGCAAACTCTTTCATCTTGGAGACAAGGGGGCACTGAATGTCACTGCAGTTGTATCTGGAACAAATGCTACACACTGACTCAAGACTTTCACAAGTATTCATAAAGTATAAAAGCCCTGACGGAACCACTGACTGTCTAAAAAGACGGACGAAAAACATCATGCGTAAATTTCCTGAACGGCAGTTTTGAAGTTCAGTTTTGCAGTTCTGGCCATCGCCATCTTGGCGTTGTCTCCCTGCTTACCTCTACTGTCTAATCTGACAATGTGCAAAGAGGTGAGCGTATGTGGAGCTGAGGCGGGCCGTGCAAACGTCTCTGGGCAATGGACAGTCCTGTGACGGGACCCATCTGTCACTCAAAGCAACCATGCCATAAATTATGCAGAACTTTAAACTTTAATCCAATTTAAAATGGTGAGTTTCACCTCCTGTATGGTTGTCATGATCGTGGAAATTAGCTATAGAGACCAAAATCCTTTTTTGTTCCGGGCTGTAAACTTGTTTATTTCTTCTGTAAAGTTGGACATTTTAACATGGGGGTCTATGGGGATTGAATCGGCCTCAAATGGCCATTCAAGGAACTGCAGTTTTTGGTACCTGGAAAAAAACAGCTTCCCACTGTCAAGACGGGTGGTTTTCTCACTATTCATAAAAAAACACTATTTAATACTAAACTGTCCAGGAGCCAGTCTTTGAATAGATTTCATTATGGTTGACTTTGTTTCATTAAATGTATGGTGGGGTGGTTACTTGAGAATTTAATCCGTTATAGAACCATGCTTGATGAAATGCATATAATTCTCTGGATTTCTTAAAGTAATTTATAAATGATGATGCCATTTGATGTAAAATATTAGTCCTCAGCACTGGTTGCGGGCAACAGTTTAAACTTAGTGCTATGCATATTTAATTCTGGGAAAACTTCCTGCAGATAAGTTGAATTGTGCAATACTGTACAGAACTGTGAGAGCTCACAAAATTGCAATACATGGATGACCATAGGAATGTAGGAAACAGCAGCTGTGAGTGGTGGACTGGAACACACCATAGTGAGATGCACTGCAGAAGGATAATGTTAGCCTGCAACGCTAAAAGCCCTGCTATTCATTTTGAGCCAGACGACAGCCTCAAATTGCAGTTGCATTACCGGGGAGGTGCATGTCAGCTGCAGTGGAGTCCACAGCGAGGCTCCCGACCAGGCCACAGCTGCTCTGTAAGTTGCTTGGTAGTTATGCCTTTTAACTCAGAACTCTTCTTTGCAGCTTTAGGATTGCATTTTTGCATGAAATGTCTCGCGGTTTTGTCTCCTTTGTGAATGTACAAGCTTCAACCATCAGGGCTCCATGCTGCTTGATGCTTGCATGGCTAATAAACAGGCAGCAATTTGCATTAGCTTTTTGAAAAGGGCTAAGCATTCTTCTTTTGAATTTGTCATGGTGTTCTCATTACTAATATATTATAAACTTCAAAACTGATCTCAATTTGGCATGGTGTGGTTCTGCAAAATCTTGAAAAGAAATTACACAGTGCAGTTTTAATGAATCAAATATCTTCAGAAAAAGGATCTTGGAGAAATGACACAATATGTCAACATTTTGCAGATTTACCTTCAGATTATATTGAGTTTTCCAATTAAGAAGCTAGTGCAAACTGCCCTGCAGGCTAACATTTTTGTAGCTCCTTCTCTGTGCATGCTTCAGGGGAAAAGGGAGGAAAAGCAAGCTGTGGTGTATGACAAGTAAAATTGCACTAAAAATCACAGTTGTATGATATTTGAGAGCATACAGTACATTTTAGACCTAGCATTTATTCGTGTTCCTCATGATAATATGAGTGTTAATGACTTTTTTCGAGGAGTGATGAATACACACATTCAGTTGCCGTTGTGTTCTTAATTTATTCTGTTTTCCATTTTAATCATTTGCACTTGAAATGAATGGATGTGTGTTCCAATGACAATGAATTTATGCTTGTCGGGATTGCAAATAGATAAGGAAGTATTTGTGTTCAATGAGTGAGAAGATCTCTGCTGTAACAAAAGCCTGGCATCCCAAAAGCACCTCTGCATTATGAACGGACTACAAAAGGACTTGCATTCAAATACACATTGCATACATTAGCCGATTACAGAAAGCCGACCTTCTCCTGCTACAACACAGTGAACCTTCTGTTACTACACACTGATGATCATAGTGCTTAGATGCTTTTGAAAGTGGGCCACAATCTGCTGAAAATGTGAATTGTTTTAAATGGATTTTTTTTTTTTTTTGCAAAGACTAAAGTGTATTGTTACAGAGAGTCAAAGAAACTGAAAATGTATTCCACCTGTGTATGAAATATTTAAGTGGTTAAGACCAAATAAAAGTTAAAAAACAAGGCATTTGGTTATTTATTTGAAGTGCATCTTGGATTTTTGAGCATTTATTATTTTCAAACGAATGCTTCTGTGCATTTTTTCCATTTGCTACAGCCCTCTTCTCAAGCAGAGATTGCCAAGCTTAGCAGCCTGCTCAGCAGGTCTGTCAAGCTTAAGAATTCTCCTCAAGCTGCATCATAATCAAAAAAATCAAGAGCACAAGCATTATAAATGCATTCAAGGTATGCAGGATTTTCCTAAAACATTATAAACAATCCCTCTCAATCATCAGTAATGATCTGCTGGAAGTGTGTGGTTTTGTATTTATCTGCAAGGACTTTGCTTTCTACCTGTATTTTGGGTTTTCTTTGTATTTTTCTGTGTTCACAGCATTTCTGGGCTGTGCCCAACATTCAATTAAAGCACACAGGTGAGGTCTAATCAGTGACCAGGTGCCGGGCCATAAACGGCCACAAAAATGGTCGACATAGCACCCAAAAAAGGTAACAAGGAAACATGACAACAGGACAAAACAGAATGACAGTAAAAATCGTCCATCCCTTGAAGGAGAGAATGGGGATCTAAAACTGCAGGGAGTTGGCCTGTTTGCCGTTGGACAAGTTGGCAGTTAGCTTGGTTAGCTTTCTAAAATATTGACTGTTCCATTACAGAAAGCATTCCTACTTATAGTAGCTAACATTGTACATACACACCAAGTCCTACTATCAACCACGAGCTTTATGTTTTGAAGTCTGTAATGCTTACGTGGAACTTTTCTGTCTTACAATCCAAACCAGTTGCTCTGGAGACTCCTAACCAATGTAATAAGTTCATCATCGGACACTCAGTGCTCGTGGTAGTTTTATGCATTTGTGTTTGTATCTGTATATTCACTTCTGCAAGCTTGCCTGTAGGTTAACACATTTGCAGACTGAATATTGTGGTGTCTGCAGCAGTGTTTTGCAAGTTTGTGCATTTGGTTAAAGACCTGGGAGCCTATAATTTATTTATTGTACACGTATCTCCCAGTGAACCACGTGCAGCAGCATGCAAAGGCCATTCAATTTTTACTGTTTCTTCATGTCCGCAAGTTTCCGCAAGGGTCCACGTGACATGTACTCAAGTCTACGAGGATCTGAAACAAACTCTACACACTGACTCAAGACTTTCACAAGTATTCATAAAGTATAAAAACCCTGACTGTCTATAAAGATGGACAGAAGACATCATACATAAATTTCCTGAATGGCAGTTTTGAAGCTCAATGTTGCATTTCTGGCCATCGCCACCTTGGTAGTGTCTACCTGCCTACCTCTACTGGCTAATCCAAAAATGTGCAAAGAGGTGGAGCGTAGGTGGAGCTGAGGCGGGCTGTTCAAACGTCTCTGGGCAATCGACTGTCCTGGGAAGGTACCCAACAGTCACTCTAAGCGACCACACATTTAATTATGCAGAAACTTCAACTTTAATCCAGTTTAAATGGACGAGTTTTATAAAGATTCACCCCCTGTAAGGTTGTCATGAATGTGAAAATTAGCTATAGAACTAAAACCGTTATTGTTCAGGGCTGTAAATGTGTTTATTTCTTCTGTAAAGTTGGACATTTTAACATGGGGGTCTATGAGGTCCACATGACATGCACTCAAGTCTTTGAGGGTCTCTGCAGACCCTTCTGTGGCCCACAACTGGAGACAGCAAAGACCGTATGCATTGGAAGCATGCTGACTGCAATACAGAAAAAACAAACAGTGCTCAGAACAAAAATGGTGCCTGCTTTGTGGAGAGACTGTATAAGGATCTTCTCTGTCATTCACACCTTTGGACTTCACCGTTAACAGAGCTGTAATTGAAGCAGTCGCTACTGGATTTTAATTTTGCATTGATTACTAAATGCTTTCCATCGATTGTGCTCAAACACACCGGGAAGTTCTAAATAATCACATTGGCACGGTGCTACAGCCAAACCTGTAACTAACCGCTGTGTCTTGTAAAGTCACAGTCGACCATCCACACAAACCCCTGTGTGTTTTTCTGTTTGATATGAGTGTCGATGTGAATCCGCTGTAAACCAGTAATATTAGGAGTCCCAGATATGCAAACTACATTGCTGTATGTTCATTTCTATCAGGTAAAGGTTAGAAAAAGCCTCTCTTGGAGATACCACATTCATTATGTGGGAGCTGACTCTAGTCCAGGATAATACAAGCTACTATGGAAAAGTGTACATCTACCTCCCAGCTACATCTTTGACCTTTTCTCTCAATTTCAAGGATCTATTCTTGCAGAAACTACAACGGATTTCCAATAAAATACATCTGTCCACCACTGCAGCATCAGAAATTGACAGTAACGAGGCTTTTCGAGGAACAATGAAAAGTTTTCAGAGACTCCAAAATGATTTGCCGTAAAATGACGAATCATCTCTTGTGAGTAACACCATTGTTCATACCCTTTCACCAGCTCAGTCACAGACTAGTCCAGCATGAATGTTTTAACATAACCTGCCCGGGCTCATTCTGAATAATGTCATTAATTAAACAGATAGTTCCACCTCCTAAAAAGCGCCCATTAAAATGTACTCATCTGTCAGCTGCGACTTACTTTGCTGTTGCTTTAAACTTGAAACCCCCCTATTCTGAGCAGCACTGTGACAAATAAAGTCATTATCTGCGCAGGGTTTCTGATGACATACAACATAATAACCGCCACACAATGTCAGAAAAATTTTGGAATGCCATGTATCTTTTGTCCAGATAACCAGCACTATAAAACCTGAGCAGCAGATAGACCTGCAATTGTGGTCCTTTAACAATGCTCACTTCCAAAGCTGCCAGATATCAGGACATTGCAGAGCTATATTTAGCAGAGGGTTAGCGCAGTGTCATTTTGTTTGAAAGGGCTTTTTGTCAAACATTCAACCTCAAGTCACAAATCTCAAGAACTATGGTCATTTGTTTTACTGCTTCGGGTAACATAAATCCACAATAACTCACTGTTATACTATATCTGTCTGCATAAGTGTATAGATCTACAATTCTCAACAGTCAGCAGGGCCAGGAACTAACAGAAATGACTTGTGGCTTTGCTTATGGACCAGCTTGGTGAGTTTATTCCCTTCAGAATGACTTGATATTCTCATTAAATCAGATTTATTGTATATTAAGCACGCAGGGGTCCGTGGTTTCAGCTCCCAGCCGGCCATTCCTCCCTCTTTCTCTCTCTCTCTCTGCACATTTTCTGCCTGCGTTAGATTACTGAGCTGTGACCGAGGGAAAGCAACAAAATGAGAAAATTTTGCATCAAAAAAAGGTGTAACATTGGAAAATGGCTGCTTGATTGACAGAGTGCAACTCAGACTGCTTGAAGCCTCATATAATATTCTCTTCAGGTGAATTTTGGAATTAATTCCTGGACAGAAATAGGCATGAGGATTGCATCTTCCATTTCTTTGCAGCTTGAATGAACATGAAGAACAAACAAAGCAGCAGGATTTTGAATATTCACCAATCAAACGTTCAAAAATGTGAGCTGAATAACATTTACTTGAAAATAATGATTCTGAATTTTTAAAAAGCACCCATTATTTCGCTAAATGTGTTAAAATGTGGCATTAAATATGGCGAAAGGTGAACAACACCCTCGTTTAGGGCCTCAAAATTCAGTCATTAACAGTCATTTGTGCGTCTTTGTTGTAGTGTTTTTCCACTTTGATTTTTTACTAGAACCTCTCTTCTCCTCAGGCTCTAACTGTGCTATTCATGACTCAAAATAAAGCAAAAAGAAAAAAGAAAACCCAACATACGCAGATACCTACGGGTGTATTTTTAGAACAAACACTGCTTTTCCACAGAATACGAAATGAAAGAAAGTGGCGACACGGTTTGAATATGCCAAAAAGCCCTGCAACTTTTCAGAGACGGTGTTTTGACACTCACTGACAGGAAATATAGAAGCCAGAGGTATATAAATGCATAATCTCTCCTCTCAACTTGTGCATCTATCAGGTTCTCTTCGTCTCATCTTCCCCTTGTTTGGCGGCGCTGCACTCCTTCTCCAGTTACGCCTCTGATGTAGCACATCTTCCATTTGTGAATCCTCCAAATTAGATTTCTTCCCTTTTAACCAGCCATCAACCTGAGAGTGTTAGTGGTAAAGTCGCTGTCTAATTTTCTTTTTTGCAACAGTGATGTCAGAGAAACAAGGCCGTCTTGATGCTTCACTGTGAAAATTACATTTTTATTCCCTTGACTGTCGATTTCAAAATGAAGAAGTCAGTTAATTTGAATTACTCATTGTCCCGAGTTTTGTATTTCAAAGTTCCTGGCTCTTTTGTCGTAGTTCTTGCCACGGAGTACAGTGCTTTTTTGTGAAATTAACCTTTCACAAGGACAACTCCATTAACTGCTGTTGTTGCGGTTCACTGCTTCTTTTAGCTGCCTATTATTAATCCTAAAATTACGCTACACATGTTCACCTTGCTGGATGAGTCACACAACAAAACCTTTGTGGTTGTTTTTTTTTTGTTTTTCCCAACACCTAAAATATTTCTCATTAAACTAAATGTGTTTTCTGGGTGATGGCTTCGTCAGTGCTGTATGGATGGTCGTCATCTGGGCCTTCAGGATTTGGATTAGGCTTATCATATTTGTGCAGTGTAGAATAATTAAACTTGCTGTGCCTCAAAATGCTTCTGTTTAACACATTTTGCAACTCTTCTTTCTGCTTTCCATTTGTTCTAACTCTCCTATCATTGCAGACCCAGTCACTCCGACCTGCCACCGGTAAGACTCCATTGATCTTGGACACTGGAACTGGAAATGACTTTACAGTGGAGTTCCATTACAACAAGTCAGAATAGTAAGATAAACGCCTTTAGGAAAACCTTTATTAGCAACACATGTTCACAAAAATGGTAGCAGCACCTTCACAGATAGAAGTTGGATAGTATTATGTGTACAACTGACAAAACACTACAGCTGTTTGATGCACAGAGCAGCCATATTGGATTTTAAGAATTGGGGTTGGTAAGGTTCTTTAGACTTTCTGGGTTAAAAATCTAATTTGTGGGTGGCAATCAATTCCAATTTCCAGGAAATGTTCCCACAACATTGGCTAACATTACCTACAAGTTCTAATAAAGTCTTAAAGGAAACATTTTAACCGAATGTTCAAAGAGCGTTTTGAGGATATTTATCATTCCAAGTAATCTCCCTATGAGGTTATAAGTGAACTTAGACATTTTAACATTGAGAAGATGTTTGGAAGATGTTGTCACATTATCCATCCACCCATCCACCCATCCATCCATCCAGCCATCCATCCATCCATCCATCCACCCATCCATCCATCCACCC
The DNA here is from genome assembly GCA_024666655.1 of Dascyllus trimaculatus. Classification (NCBI taxonomy): domain Eukaryota; kingdom Metazoa; phylum Chordata; class Actinopteri; family Pomacentridae; genus Dascyllus; species Dascyllus trimaculatus. Next base: position 9,771,210 of record CM045448.1, on the reverse strand, counting down.
ATCCACCCATCCACCCATCCATCCATCATCCACCCATCCATCCATCCATCCATCCATCCATACATCCATTCATGCATTCAGCCATCCATCCATCCATCCATCCATTAATCCATCCATCCATCCATCCATCCATCCATCCATCCATCCATCCATCCATCCATCCATCCATCCATCATCCATTCATCCATCCATCCATCCATGCATTCAGCCATCCATCCATCCATCCATCCATACATACATACATCCGTCTATCTATCCACCCATCATCTATCCATCCATCCATCCATCATCCATTCATCCATCCATCCATCCATCCATCCATCCATCCATCCATCCATCCATCCATCCATCCATCCATCCATCCATCCATCCATCATCCATTCATCATCCATCCATCCATGCATTCAGCCATCCATCCATCCATCCATCCATCCATACATACATCCGTCTATCTATCCACCCATCATCTATCCATCCATCCATCCATCATCCATCCATCCATCCATCCATCCATCCATCCATCCATCCATCCATCCATCCATAATGTGACATATTACCAAAGGCAGAACATTTTGCCTCTAATATTCTGATGGTGTTTTGGAGATGCTGCTGTTAAAAAAGTTCTTCTATAAAACGTTCCAACAATCTTACATGATAACAAAGGAAGAACGTTCTCAATGCAACATTTGGAAACTGTTTTTAAACATTAGCCTTTAAGAAGAACATTCTGGGAACTAAAATAAAACTTTCCACTGAAAAGATTACTAGAACTTTTAAAACTGGTTTTTGAACTTTGTATCTTTCTATCTGGAACCTGATTTTCTGCTTTTTGCTTTTTTTTGTGGTTGCACCGTCTTAAAAGTCTTCTATCTTTGGTACAAGTGGATATAATCTCCCTAATTGTGACAGTGTTACAGTTTGTAATTCATGTTGACTTTTAACTTTAACTTTTAATTAAAATCAGTGTGTGTTTAGAGTCTTGTTTGTGTCTTCTTCTTCTGTGTTAACGAACTGTCTCCATGCAGGTCACATCCCTTTGGTTATTAAGTAGAAGAAGATCCTAGTAACATTCAGTCTGCAGAACGAAGGCGTCCTCTGACCAAACAGCCACACTTGTAGGTGGAGTGGGAGCATGCTGTGACAGTGAGGGAGGAGACGTGATAATCAGTCAAATGGGTCATTTGGCAGTCAACGCCACACCCTCTGAGACAGTGTCTCCTCAAAGGCATTTATACGTTGCTTTTCTTTTCACACATTTAAAGTGTAGAGAATAAAAAAACAAGAGAAAATAGCATGGAGGTGGTGCTCAGAGGTTGTTCAACCATCAGATAAGCGTTCACTTGAACTTTTTTGACCCCTTTAAGATCCATCCTCACAGTTATTATCTGCTCCTCCTGGTTCCTTGTAATTATCTCACGGAGGAAACCCGCTACACTTATTAGGATAATTTTTTCCCATGTTTTTCTCTCTTCGAAGACTTACCCTTAGAGATCACACCCATTGTGGCTGATAATTCAGCTTGTAAACGGACAACTGTGCTGCAATCATCAGTGATTCTATTTTCAACAGAGATATATCACAGCTGGTGAAAATAGAGCAGAAAGGCTTCGCTGTTAAACACAACTCAGTTCCATTTAAAACACTGGAAACAGCAGTGGGTGATTTAATGCTACGATGCGGTCATGTGAGAGCTTTTATATTTTATAACTTAACATAACAAACAGTATTTAGGTGAATGAAGTTTTTCAGGATTGCTTACTCAACAGGATAACCTTTTTCATGTCACTCGGTCTTTAACTACATATGTATTTTATGTAATTATCTCTCCTCTTCGTGAAACCTTCATATAAGTTGTGCTTATTGGACTGAGCACTGTGTTACACAACTTATTGTGCTACAAGAAACATGTTATTCAGAAGAAGGCAGAGCATGTTTGAGGAATTACACCGATTAGTCACTACATTAAAACCACAGACAAGTGAAGTGAATAACATTGATTATGCTGTTATAATGACGCCTTTCAAGTGGTGTGATGTATTAGGCAGGAAGTGAACTGTCAGGTCTTGAGGTTATTGTGTTGGAAGCAGTAAAAGTTCTGAGCAACTCTGACAAAGGCTTAATTGTCTCAACAGGTCTTGTGAGATGTGTGCAGTGGTTTTTATATAAAAAGTGGTCTAAGGAGGGAGAACCAGTGAACCAGCGACAAGGTCATGGACGCCTCAGGCTTATCGATGCACATCAGAAATAGAATGAAAGAGTCTGGCTTGGGTCATCCGATCCCACAGACAAACTACTGTAGCACAAATTGCTGAAAGCCCAAAACATTTCTGATAGAAAGATGTCACACAGTGATGTCGCGGCTTGCTGTGTGTGGAACTGCATAGGTGTAGTTCTGAATCCTAACATTCATGTTGACTTTAACTTGCACCATCCATCTAAACACTGTTGCACGGCAGCTGTATCCCCTGATGCAGTGGCCTCTTTCAACAGGATTGTGAACCTACCACTCTGCAAACGGTGTTTAGGAACAGTTTGAAGAACATAACAAAGAATACAAAGTGTGAACTTGATCTCAAAATTACCCAGTTCTCAATCCATGTTTTGTTTCTTCAGGCACCCATGAAGAAGCAAAGAAAAAAAAGGCACGAGGGGGACCTACATATCGATAGAGGTCCTAGCTTGCAACTTCCAGCTCTTAAAGGATTTGCTGTTAACTGATACCACAGGATGCTTAAGGGTCTTGTGGAGTCCACTGATTGATGGATCAAAGCTGTTTTGTTGGCTTGATGGGCACCTACACATCAGATGAACAGATGATTTTGTTGTGGCTGATCGGTGTATATCTTGTATCTTGAAGCCATTTCACTAACCACGATTGAAGGTCCTAGATTGTGCCTTTTTTCAGCAAATTGTTGAATGATTTAGTCTTAATGGGCCGCGTTTCAATCATCATTTCATACTCTGATAACAAAAACAGAACAATATGTAAATGAGAACAGCTTTATTAGGAACTGGGCTGGATTATACAAAGTTTGGACCAGATCACTATTGTCTGGTCAGGTGTTAAGTATCTGGATCAGATTTTGATTGGCTTGTTAACCTGGGAGGCTGTCTAGTTACCTAGTTGTCTAGTAAACGTCTTCATAGTTCATGTTCACTTCCACAATAACAAAACATAATAAAATGGACTTTCATCATATGAGACCTTTAAATTAGTAAGAGGCCCACTGCAAACAAACATAAAAAAATCCATTAAAAAAAAGACTGTCTGCAGAAATACGTTAACTAACGGTGTAAGACTTTAACCCCTTGACACTTGAATTTATTTACAATTATATAAAAACAATAATTTTATGTGTTTTTGATTTCAAGTTGATGTTAAATAAAGTGGAGATTGTTAATTTGTCTATAGCACATGCAGTAGATATAAAGGTGTAATGCAACAGACATTAGTGGTATTTTTTTTTTTTTTATTGATGCCACAAATGCCATTCAAACCGGTCCTAAGAGAAACCAGTGCTTGCAAAAGGTTCCTAGGTATGTATTGAATTTCACGAACCAGCATTGGGGGAATGCATACGTTATCTCGGCTGCAGCAGTACGTTGCAAATTTGCGACAACTGACGTTAAGGGGTTAAGGTTCAAAAACTGTAAAAATAACAGTAAATACCTGTAAAATCATGATACTTTCAGCCAATTCAAATACAGTAAAACTGTGGTTACACATTGTAAAAGAATGACCTACAATGTAAAACACAGATTTTTGATGTGGACATTATGTAAATTTTGAACCTGTCTTATATGTGATATAACACTTTTTTTCTGTGATTTTTACCAGTTATTATCTGTAATTTAACAAAACTGAGAAAACCTGTAAATAGCAGTTAATTAAAAAAATAAATTGGGGTTTAAAACTGTGCAGGAGAGCAGAAGAGCTTTTATAAAATGATGATGAGATGCCTTATTCAGTGTCACATTCTGATTTTCAGATCCACATATGTGTTGCTGCCGGCACTGAATAAAGCTCTGACAGACTTTGTGCTTTTCACTTCCTCTGTTGCTGCATTTCCCTGACATACTTATAATAGACATTTATATTTTCTGCTTTATTTTGTGTGTTCTTCAGACGTGATGGCTGCTGAAGGTCACCTGCCATCCTGCACCACATTCATTGTGTTACTTATATGATATCATCAGAACTTGGAGAATCCGTTGAAGTTTCTTGCAAAATGTTAAATATTAGCTGGCCAAAGAACTGCCTCTACACTGAGATGCAATTACGATTCCATCTCCACCAATTGGAAAGCAGAGCTGTGTATGCAGAGTTATTATTAGCCCTCTACGAAAAGCTTTTTAGCTTTCAGAAAAGAAGTTCTCCTTCCTTTTGGGAGGGATTTTTTTTCTCTCTCCAACATACAGATAGCTCTTGTTATTCCTCACGCTTCCACATCCATCTCTGCTCTGTCTTCTGTGCCCTTTTTTTCTTCTTCTCCTGCCTCCTCCTCCTCCTCCTCCTCCGTCCTCTTCCTCTCCACCTCCTCTGTATCTCTGTAAATCAGACATTTCTTCTTCTGCCTTCATCATGCACCTTATTTCCTCTCTTATCTCCTCCACCTCTCACTGTGCTCATTTCAATCTCTAACTCCTTCTCGCCGCACTCGCTACACCATTTCTCTCACGCCCTCTACTGTAATTCTTCCTCTTCTTTATCTCCTCACACCTCCTCCTCCTCCCCCCGTCTCCCCCCCTGCCTCCCTCCCTCCCGTACTCCCTCCTCCATACTGCTGCATTATTCAGAGTGAGTGCTATTTGGAATGGCTTGTGTTGTCCCTGAGTACCTCTCCTTTCATCGCGCTCCATGGAGCATCGCTCTGGAGTTTAACCCCTCCCTGCAAAAAAAAAAAAACCTTGCTTCAAAAAAACCAACAACACAAACATGCATCAGGTCCCAGCACTGGACACGCATACATCCTGTCAAACCCATGAATTCACCCGCGTACGTCCAGCATCCTTCACAAACAGAGGTAAATGTAAAGTAGCGCTTTGCCATTGTCATGTCACACATGCTCCCTCCCTCCTTTTCTTTCCCAAATACCAGGCGAAGCTCCGCAGAGATCACTTAAGCAGCAGCTGCAGGCAGATGCAGGACCAGACTACAACAGAACAAGATGTCTTTTATTTATAACTACCAGCAGCACAGAGCTGAAGCACTTCAAACTGCAAGGCGCCACAGCCTCTACAACACAGAGCGGGGACAAGGCTGATGAAGGAAAGGGAAAAGGAGAAACCTCGCTGCATATTTAATCACTTTAAAAAAAGCCGCGGTGAAGACAAAAAGAAACAGAAAGTCAATGAAGAGGAGGCTTCAGTGGAAGGCCCTGCATCTTTTGTGATGTGTAAAAGTGAAATTGTGGAGGACCGGATATGATAGGGGGAGGAGAGAAGTCAGGAGATTTTAAGAAAAGAGGTTGCTGAAATGAGCGATTGTGCACGTTTTTAACTGTCTGAGACGCATCAAATCAAATGTCAGAAGCAGGTTTTTACTCAAGTGTGTATGGAGTTCACCAGTATGAAACCTCTGTGCTGCTTTTTCCTACAACATGCAGTTTGAAGTGGCTTTGGCAGTTGTCTCCTTTATTCAGCTTTCTCTCTTTTTTAACAAACTGGCCTCTGTGGCACCTTTAGTATCCTTATATTCTGACACAAGTCTTTTTTTTTTTCATTTTAGCCCAGCAGCTACGCAAATGAGCAACAGGGAACTGAAACATATGAGCTGTGAATGTTCTTAGGTGAATTATAAAAAAGAAAGCAGGTTTAGTGGCGGTGCTAGCAGGGAGGATGATGACTGGGGCATCGGGGTTGAAACTCCACTGCATTTTTCATGCAAAACGTCTTTTTATAGCCGTGCTGGAGTTGTGAGGATGTAAGCTGCAGTTACTGACGTCAAACAAGACAGGGACACTGAATTGGCGATGTTGTATATTTCCTTACAAACGATCGCGAATGCAATACTTTAAAAATATCATCCCTGGTACAGTACAGTTTGTTATCCAGTGTTTAAGCTGCATTCTTTATTCCGGCTGCATTTAAGCTGTTTTGCCAGCTATTAACACATACATGGCAGCTCTCTATGCTTGTAAAAGGTTTGCAGCTTGTATCATTGACAGCCACACCGTCCTGTCAGCAGCAGGTCAAATGTTTAATGTTTAATTTAGCTGCTAAGTATAAAAGTGTTGTTCGCAAATAGTATGACGGGGCTGTAGAAGGAACACACCACATAGGATAAAAAATAAATGAAAGGCCACACACAAGACCCATTTTTATAGCCTCTAAATACCACCAGTTTTTGCTTTATCTCTATGCACAGTGTACATTCCAGAGCTTTAACGTTTACATTCCTCAGCATGAACTGAAATGACCAAACAATGGCTGTATCTCCAACGCTGTATGCAAAGTGGAGCTCATACGAAATTAGGTCAATGGATGGAGAAATATGTGACTGTATGCTCCTGGCAAATACTGGGGCTCTTACAAACAGTCAGAGACCTCTTGTGTAGATTGTAAACCTTTTGTATAGTTAAATAACCAAACTCCACTGTACCACATTATCCCAACAGAACACTTAGAGTGCAGACTTACTGGTAGTTCCCACTCTAAGAAATACTTGTGTGTTATTAATATACGTGTATATTATAATAGAGATTCTCCACAGTGTATGATTTACAGTTTTATTTCTGTTCATTTTACGTTTTTCGAATTGTATTTTCATCAGCTGGTGTCATTTTTGTCATGTCTTTGTTAATGAGAATGTCATGGGCAAAGTTGGAAGAATTTAAAGACACACAAAAAATCTCTTTTATTTAATTTGAGTACTTGGATGGAAATGTGAAATATATAAATGTTGAAAAAACAATTTGCATTACTTTATTAATGAGGGGTGTTATCACTGCAAGTACATTATTAATTAGGAGCAAAGCTTTATTTTTTATTTATTTATTTATAAAATTTTTACCTATTTGAGGCCAAAATATTGACAAATATTGTCTTTTCTTTCCCTTTTCTCTTTTTTTTTACAGTAGGTAAATAATAAAAAACTGACTTTTTTTTAAATAATAGGATAAAATCTGGCAAATTTTCTCATTTCACATTTTCTGTTATTTTATGGATTTACTTAATATTTGCAGTTTATATATTGTAGATCTACCGTTGTACTGTAGATAACAGAAACTGTCCTATTCTCACTGCAGATGCACCATTAAATATTAGCAAAGGTCCATTTTTTAAATTATACATTGACCATTATATAACAGGAGCATGTTCTCTCTCTTTTTTTTGGTTTGCATATGCCATAAATTAAGAAAAGAAAATGCCCTCTTAAATAACAGAACAATTAAATTTCTTAATTACAAGTTATTTATATTTATATTTATTGCATTTATTTATTTCTTGGAGTGAACAAAAGTGTGATTTTTTTGTAAAATGCAAAAAGTAAAATACGAAGCAGAGCCGGTTTGGGTTCAGGAGGCAGACACACCTTTTACTTTTAAGATTAGAGTCAAAACTTTACTTTTCAATTCAACTTTTATGTAATTAGGGCTGCTGCTGCTGCTGCTGCTGCTATAGGCCCAGACTGCTGGGAGACTTCCCATGATGCACTGGGCTCCTCTCCTCTCTTCTCCCTCACTGTCCATATATTCATAAACCACCTTTGCATGTCATTAACTCTGTGTGTTCTCTCTCCTGTAGTTTGTGTTTTGTCCTCTCTGCAGGCATCTGTGGCTCCAGAGCTGCATGTTTCTGATGCTCAGTTCATGTCCTCACCAGCCTCCCAGTGTTCATTGTCCTCTCGTCTGTTGTCTGTCTGTTCCTCTCTGCTTCTCTCGTCTCTCTCCCCTCACCCCAGCCGATCGAGGCAGATGGCCGCCCTCCGTGAGCCTGGCTCTGACAGGAGATTCCTCCTGTTTAAAGGTTTTTTTCCACCTCCTATCGCCAAGCGCTTGTTTGATGGGAGTCGATGGTTTTGCTGGTTGTTCCTCTATAATATAATACTGTGAGGTCTTGACCTTACTATGCACAGCGCTGTGCAAAAGTGTTTGCCCCCCTACATAAATCTCCTATTTTTGCATATTTGTCACACTTAAACATTTCAGATCATCAAACTAATTTTAATATCAGAGAAAAATAACCCAAGAAAACACAAAATGCAGTTTTTAAATGATGATGTCATTAATGAAAGGAAAAATGCTGTCCAGCCCATCTTGCCCTATGTGAAAAAGTAATCGCCCCCCCTGTTACCAATCTACCAAAAGACCAAATTCGTTTGACAGTTAGGTTCAGTCTCACCAGCCACACTTCCATATGATTACTGCCAGGCTTGTTGAAGCTTAACATCACTAAATAGAACCTGTTTCGCATTGTGAAGTAGCTAAAGGGTCTCAAAATGCAGCACATGATGCCACGTAATAAAGAGATTCAAGAACAGATGTGAAACAAAGTCATTGATATCAATCAGTCTGGAAGGGTATAAAGCCATTTTGTGTTTTGTGGGTTATCTCTGTATAATATTCAATGAATGTAAGTATTAGTTTGATGATCTGGAACATTTAAGTGTGAGAGAAATAAGCAAAAATAGAAGATTTCTGTATGAGGGGAAAATACTGCATGTCACTGTAATGTGCCCAGAAATTGCTTATGTTGTGAAAAAATGGTGAAGAAACGACCAAATCAATTAAGGTTTTAGACTTTTCCTAGAGGGCTGCACGGTGGGGCGGTGGTTAGCAGTGTTGCCTCACAGCTAGAAGATCCCCGGTTCGCGTCCCGGTTAGGACGCCTGGGATCCTTCTGTGTGGAGTTTGCATGTTCTCCCTGTGCAGCGTGGGTTCTCACCGGGTACTCTGGCTTCCTCCCACAGTCCAAAAACATGCTGAGGTTAATTGATTATTCTAAATTGTCCGTGTGCTTGATTGTCGGTCTATATGTAGCCCTGCGACAGACTGGCGACCTGTCCGGGGTGTCCCCTGCCTTCGCCCAAGTCGGCTGGGATAGGCTCCAGCCCCCCTGCGACCCTACAGAGGAATAAGCGGTGTATAGATGATGGATGGATGGATTTTTCCTAGAATCCTGGCTTAAACCCTACATAGAGATCTATGGACTGTGATGAAGTTTGAGTCAGAAAGCAAACAGATGTAGTAGAACTTCACTAATTCTGCCAAGAGGAGTGCTGGTGGACGACTTCCAAGAGCACCGAATTGAGGTGAAAATTGTCAAAGGACATTTAACCGAATATTTGATTTGCTGTATGTATATTTTTCATCAGATTTCTACAAGCGCTGAAATGAATCTGTAAATGCATGAAGTGTTTCAATCATTCTATCATAGAAAATCAAGAGTTATGGGAATCACTGGAAACTCAGAACTGCTATGATATACATGGTCTTTACAAGTATATTTAAACCTGTATTCACAATTACAGTATATCCATGTGCCTGCTGTAAACAGTGACACTGACACCAGTGATGTGAGGCAGAGGTTTTTGGATTTGTGTGGTTAGACAAAATCATCCATGCAATAAAAGTGCAGTCTAGGCATGTCCTGCCAGCCTCTCAATCGCTAATAATTGACTAGAAATAATTACGAGACGTAGCCAACCACGACAAACACAGACGTCTTCCTCCCGCTGCAGTAAAGACAAAGCTCCACGAATAGTCTCGTTAATAAACTAATGAATAACTTCTGAATCACCGCTTTGTTTTGATGACAGACAAGTTCTCCAAAGCCTCAAAGAACAAAATTTGCTGCAGTTTTCCTTCACAACTGGGCTGTTCATATTCATTATCTATAACGACAGACAACAAGGCGAACCCTGGTCTGTTCACATTTTCACTGAAGGCTGATTCTGGTGCAGGACCATGAGGCAACCCAAGGACAAAGTTATCAGTGGGCAGCAGTCTGGCTGGTGGTGAGCACTGTAGATGTCCATGGACAGCCAATAAATCAAGCACTGTAATTATGATATTGAAATGAACGTGATAGAATCATTTCATATATCAAAGTTTTGGTCCAGCCCTTCAGCAGAGCCCCTCTGAATAGAAACAGTGTCACATCCTGAAGCTCTGTCTTGGCTTTGTCACACATTTGCAGAATGCATGATGTTTATTTTCGATTAGTTTTCAGTTCTGCTGTTTAATTTCTGTCTATTTATACTGTTGGCACACGATGCTGCTGCTCTGTGAGTGTGTGTGTTTGTTCTGAAAGATCTGACTCTGCACTCGGGTACATATCACTGCTACTAACACGCTACAGTGAACTTGATTTCTGCATTCTGTAAGTGGATTTTGGCATTGCATATTCTCTTCAGTTACTACGATTTTGCACTGCATCCAAATGTCCTCGTATCATGTATCATATTGTGTTCTTTCTTCTTTCTCTGTTCTTGCTTTTCTTATTTGAAAATCAGTTAAATACGAATTACCCCACATCCTCTGTGAAGCCAAGATGGTCCTCATGAAAACACAGAAATCACTCTCTCTCTCTCTCACATACACACACACACACTCGTCACCCATTGATGGTTTGCTGTTTGTGTGGATTAGGAGGGATTACACTCCATTGACACATGCTTCGGTGCCTTTTGGGGGTTTGTGTATACGTGTGTGTACTGGCGTGTGTTGCCGTGACTTTGAGCCTTGAGCTGCCGCTGTCTAACAGCTTGTATACGACTGCAGACCGCTGGCGTTTACATTTGGCCGTCTGGGTCGCCTCCATAGGTTGGTGGGGTCTTAAAAACAAAGGCTGGAGTACCTGCGAGCTATCAGCAGTCACCATATTTGGAGAACGTATCGCTGTTGCTGAGAAAATGTCTCACTTCAACGCATGCACCAGTAGCTGTAAAATGCTTTCAAGGTCTCAAATATGAGATAAAACCCACAGTAGATGTTTGCAGAATGTATACATACCATCATAGTGCTTGATTCGGACATTAATATACACATCCTAAAGTTTTACTAGGTTTACTGAGCTCATGAGCTCATGGAGGTAAAAGGTCATATAGGCTCATAGTGCTGTAAAATATGTGGACAAGTTTATCTTTAAACTATAAATGTTTATATGAGGGCTCTGGCTTTCCTCAACCACTTTTTGAAAACTGGATTTTATAGTTCGAGTCTCCTCTTTGCTGGATGTTCATATGTTTGGTCACAGTTGTACTATAGATTTCTGACTCTTACTAGCTGTTGTGTCTTTTTATTTATTTATTTATTCTGCACAGATTTAAATAGATCTTTTACATCATCTATCTATGTGTATATAAATGTTACCCCTGTACGTAGACCTTGACCTCTTTGGGCCCCACACAAAAAATTCCTCTGGACCCGAACTGTGAGTACATGTACATATGGCAATAAAGTTCTTGACTTGACTTGAGTCTATCCTTCTTAAAGCCTCTTACAAAAAGCTCCCTCAGAGTCTCTGTTCGTACATTTGAAAGTTGGAAAATAAAGGTGGTATTTTTGCAGCCTTGATCGTCTCATATTTGTGGTTGCTTTGCAGATGGACAATGCCAAATCTGTACACACTAAAGTTGCAGATATTTCAGAAATGTGACTCTGGCAAAGCTACTGTATACTGAGGAAAGCAGTGTGACAATCCTGAAGCATTTCAAATTATAAAACAAAGATAAAAACATCATTTTTGCTTATTGAATTGCTTTCTATATAAGCGATAAGTGTCTTAGACTTGCATTCCGTCCAATGTCCATCAGGGCGCGACTCTTCTGGTTGCAAAAAGAAGTCAGATTGTATAAAAGATCATGAGAAAATGACCCAACTTCTCACCTCAGCAAACATTTTCTTGACATGTTTATTGACTAAATCATTACCTGCATGCCTTTTCAAATACAGCATGATGTTCTGTAACAAATTAACGTTATTATTGACCGTTTTGTCCAGTTACAAAGGAGCAAGATGGCTATGGCCAAATACGAAACTCAATGTATTACAATGGTTGTCAACAAGCTGTAGCTACGTCCATCTTTTACATATAAACATTGATCAGGCATAACATAATGACCACCTGCCTAATAATGTGTTGGTCTCCATTATGTGCTCAAAAATGCTCTGAACCATTGGACATGGACAAGAGGACCTCTCAGGGTGTCCTATGGGGTCTAGAACCAGGACATTGGCAGTGGATCCTTTAGGTCTGACTTGTGCAGTGGGGCCTCTGTCAATCCAACTTGTTCCACTGCATCCTGTTGATGCTTGATCACAATGGGGTGTAGGAAGTATGGAGGTCAAATCAACATGTTGGGCCATTGTCATGTTCCTCAACATGTTCCTGATTGTTTGATGTTTTTTCCATGTGGTGGGGTGCATTTTCCTGCAGGGGTAGGCCAGTGACATTTGGGATTTCCATTTGCATGAGGGAGTGTGCTTGTTGTGGGACAATGTTTATTTGGGTGTCTAAGTCTCATCAACATGGACGGCAAAATCCAAGGTTTTCCATCAGAACACCACATAGTACCAATATGATCAATGTTATTCACTTCACCTGTCATAAGTTTTAATGTTGTGGTTGATTGGGGTATATATGCTTTGTAGGGATGGTCATTGTTGTTGCTTTCTGTATGTAAGTAAATTATACATGTTAGCTTCCAAGTTACTGATCCCTATGCAGCTAAAGCAGCTAATCCATGGTCCTACTTTCACTTTATACTTTTGTTTGGAACCACACAAATGCCTAAATGGCTTTTGTGAAATTCAAGTATACTTTTGAGAGCTTCAGCAAACTCATGCTCATCTGTGAAATGTGTAAAAAAAACAGGCTTGTAACTGCATAGTTATTGTGACCCATATTCGCAGCTGCCAAAGCTATGAAAGGGATTCCCTTTACGGATGTTTCTGACGCATTTTAAGCCAACTTACAGTGGTCCTTTATGGAGGGCTTTTCTGTATTTGGTAATGTTTAAACAACAGTAGAAAGACAATTGCATGGTACCATCTCTTCAGTCACCTTTTATATAGTCCCTCTTATACATCTTCGCCAAATCGCAAAAATACATCCTGATATATTATAGTATTGTAGCATGTTGTGATGTTTTGAGGCTGACGTGAGGGGAGAGATCAAGTCTTTGCAACCTCAAACGTCTTCAGCGAGCCTGTTGTCGACTCTCTTTGCTGGAAATAGACAGTTGGAAAAGAGAAAACAGAAAAGCCCCTGCCGAATGAAGGAGTGTTGTGTTGCTGGAAAACTGATCAGTTCTATGAAAGTACAGTTCTGTGCAGCTTGCAGCACTGCTTGCTACTCTCACAAAGACAGCACCTCACAATATGCGCCTATTGTTGGAATCGTTCCACATTTTTCTGAGAGGCTTTCAGAGGAGAGGAGCTTTTCCATCACCGGTTACCTTGAGAGTGTTTCTGACTCCATCGTTTCTCCTCCGCGGCAAAAGTGTCTTATCTCCCAGGGTCATCTCATCTCTTCCTAATCTGGATCGAGTCAGGCTACGCTTCCTGGTAATCTTCAGCTGGAGATGATGATGATGATGATGATCTTCTGTCTTGTTTTAGGGGCAAAAAAGCAATTTTGTGAATGTGACACAGGAGTCAGAATGGGACATCTCCTCTTTGTTGTTGAGCTATATTCTCTTTATTCTTCATCTTCCTGTTTGCTCTGTAGTGTAAAGACAGTCAGCTTCTGGAAAAAATATTATGTTGCAGAGGCTATCATGAAGTAAAGATTGTTAGAATTAATATAAATGTTTAAAAAAAAGTCTGACACACGTAAATATGCTTGTAAAGTTTGAATTTTTGCTACGAATAATTACAGCAGCTCAGCAAATAAAGTTGCAGCAGTGCCTATTAAAGCACATCAACTATGGACTTTTATATAAAAGTGTTTGATATAAACTAAGCTCAGGCTGTAACTCTTTCACAGAAACCTATCTCGCTGCTTTGTCAAAATTTTATTACACAGGGGTGTTTGTTTTGACAGGCAGCTCCGGGAGACACAAAGTAAACAGTAATTTCCAAACCCACACACTGAAACCCCATTCAGATTAACAATAACAGAAAATAATACACATCAGTTACAGCTGCCGTAGGAGAAAACCCATATTAATCAACAGTATTTTACGTCTCACATGTCCCTCATCACAACCAGAATGCAGAGCTGGTGGGTTTGCGTGTCCGTTAGATCTGGTGATATTTAAAGAAATGTTATAGCCCAGCAGCTCCACAACTTTCCAAACCGTCCAGGCTTCACTCGGGAAGCAGGAGTAGGCGTGTTGTTTTTTGAAGGCCCACACAGTGCACTGCCCCTAAATCAGTCAGGGCTTTGCAGCTTTGATTGTTTACCGGCGCATTAACCGCTCCTCTAAAATGGAAACACCAGAGTGGAGAAAAGAGTTTGCTCTTTGCAGTTTCAAAGCCATACAAGCATTCCTGAGGATGATGGGGAGATGACCCTGATGCCTACAGTATATGTGCACATGTGGAACAGGATGGGTTCAGGTCGTTAATGGGTTCGCAGTGTTTACCGTGACTTTTTCAGATGTTAAACGTCCTCATGTCTGTATATCTGTACATCTCTGACCCTTAACGCTCAGGACACACTTTGAGATCCTCAAGCAGAAGTCTTTTATCTGTTTGTGGAGTCCAGCTGGAAGCTAAAAGAGCCCTTGAGGCTCCAGAATGATCTTCCCAAGGAAATAAGGTCGACTGAGTTGGTGACCTCTTTGAATTCTCTCCTTAAAACACACTTTAATTAGACGGCCAGTCCATTTTCCTTTGAAATTTCCTTTAAAAATCACTTCATCTTCACCTGCACTGTATTGGTTTTTCTTCAATAAATTATCTCTTATCTTTCCTTCTTTTACAATCTGATGATTTTATGACCTGGCTGCTTTATGCTGCTGTCTTGTGAAGCACTTTGGCCACACATATGGTCATAAAATACCAGACGAAATAAAATTTGAGCCTGCAGGCAGCGTTTAAGAAAAGGTCAAGGGCTCCCTGAAGTCAGCAGCATTCATTGCCACTGAATGATGAATGTCGGCACCATTTTTTTTGCCAATCCATTTAATAGAAAAAAAAAGCAAGGAAAAAAACGAACCTAGTAGATGCTGAAATATTTGACAGGATAAACAGGAAAAAGTCCAGTGACGCAGCAATACAGTTGCATCATTTGGGCACCAAATACTCTCAGAGTTCATACGAAGGTTGTCAGAATATCAGACTTAAAGCAAAAAAAAAAAAATCTGATGGATGCAGTAAAGAAAACACCAAGGGATCAAGAAATCAGTAGGATTTGTCTGGCTTGTGATTTATTTCCTGTTTTATTTTGAAAATATTCCATTCCATGCATATCTCTTGTTACTGCCCATCGTACTTCCGCCCTCATTGGTTTTCCCTGTTTCTCATTGTCCAATCAGCCTTTGTTGGTGTATATATAGTCCTGTCTTCCCTTCAGCTGCCATTTTGTCCACCTGTTACCTCACTGTTCTCTTTCCCACAACCCTCCTCTTCATGTTTCTACATCATTTCCAGTGTTCCTGTTCTTTCGGCTTTGTTACGCTGTTGGATTTACTTTGTTTCCTTTAGATTATCATTTTGGACTTACCTGAATCTCCAGCTGTTGTCATCAACCCTACCTGTAAGTTTAGTTTCTTACTTTTGTTTATTTGACCTACCTGTCCATAATGTCCATCTGCATTTGAGACCTTAACCGACATTGTCACCCCAAGGTAAAATATAGAACAAATTTGGCTTAAATTCCAATCACAAAGAGCAATGTTACACTTAATGTATTTGTTCAGTTGGAGTTTTCTCTAAACTTCCTGCTTCTACTTCAGTAAGCACACTTTAACCAATCAGATATTGGTACAACCTCTCTGATCCAATGATCTTGTTGCTGTTATTTTAGTATCAGACTGACCAGCTTCATCTTCATGAGAACTTTATTGTGTTTTCCCAGTAATATCAGAGGCCACATTGCATCTGTTCATATCTTGAGATGTGAATTTGTTCTATAGTCTCTCGCCACCATCAAACTTCCTGCACGGTTCATCACATGACTGTGTGTTTCACGGTGTAGTGAGTCACCAAAAATTACGTAGCAATAATCTCCATACACTGTATCAGATTACTTCATTTCTAAAAAGGTCTATAAGCCCCAGCATTAAAATCAAAAAATAGGTCATCAACGTTGTTTAATCACAGTTGCAACAGAGAAAACAACACTAAAACTGCCAGCTAAAGGAATTACTGTGTATCTCTTGATGCAGTGAAACTACTAACAACTAGTGGTGTCAGTGAAAGGAATTATTTTGCTTTAGTGTGGATTTTTTATCATTTACTTTACGTGTTTACTTTTATTATTTACTGGAATTTACTTTCATAGACATAACCTGTCCTCCAACAGACCTGAATGACATCATTTTAATTATGTAAATGTGGTATTAAATTTCTACAAATACTGACGATAGCTTCAGAATAAAATGATAATCCTTGGGTTTGGTTATCGTTTTAACAATGAGGCTTACTATTAGTTTTTATGTACCAGCATCAGAAACACACAATCATCAGATGTATGATCAGTGGATTAGGTTTATGGGAGGTTCTTTGAAATTAAATCGCTGCACCTCATAGGATCAATTCTGACCCTTTTTATGTAATGATTTTTTAAATATATTTTTACATGATGGTTTGGGCACATCACTGCTCACTGTTTTAGCTGGACTTAGACAACAGCTACATGAACATGGACCGATTAGGCATAGGATTATGAGCACCTGCCTAATATTGTGTTGGTCCCCTTTTGTGGTCAAAAATGCTCTGAACTATTGGACATGGACAAGAGGACCTCTCAGGTTGTCCTATGGGGTCTGGAACCAGGATGTTGGCACTGGATCCTTTGGGTACTCTGGCTTGTGCAGTGGGGCCTCTGTCAATCAAACTTGTTCCACTGCATCCTGTTGATGCTTGATCAGAATGGGGTGTAGGAAGTTTGGAGGTCAAATCAACATGTTGGTCCATTGTCATGTTCCTCTACATGTTCCTGATGGTTTGATGTTTTTTCCATGTGGTGGGGTGCATTTTCCTGCAGGGGTAGGCCAGTGACATTTGGGATTTCCATTTGCATTAGAGTGTGTTTGTTGTGGGACAATGTTTATTTGGGTGTCTAAGTCTCATCAACATGGATGTTAAAATCCAAGGTTTTCCATCAGAACACCACATAGTACCAATATGATCAATGTTACTCACTTCACCTGTCAGTGGTCAGAATGTTGTGGCTGATCAGTGTGTATTTGTCATATCAATTTGTTGATAATGATGACAAATACCTTATAACTAAACCAACCACATTATCAGTTTTCATAAAATGGTTCCATCTGCACATATGGTGAATTAATTGAATAGAGGGATTGTGAGGAGACACTAACTCAGTCAATGAACGTGATGGAACAGCTGCCTCCTCCAGTGTCTGCAAATGAATGATAATATCTTATAACTGTCTCTAATATGCAGAAAGCATGGCCTTAAACTGCTCTTATAACAACATACAATTGCATATAAAATATAATACGGATGCCAAAATGCCACATAGTACCAGTATGATCAATGTTATTCACTTCCCCTGTCACTGGTTTTAATGTTTTGGCTGATCGGTGTACATAGACTTTAATGGTATAGTTGGACATTTTGGATTTGCTCCATCTACTTTCTTGGCAACTGAGAGAATTGATGTCACTAGAATCACAAAGGCTTACTTACAGGGCAACCAAATAATAGATATTGTGTGAATTAGCGAGCTTTGAAGTTGCTTCTAGCAGTTTTTATTCATCTGTCATGACAGATCTTTCTGTTTTCAGTCTTTATGTTAAGCTAAACTGACTGTCTGCTGGCGGAACCTCATATTTTCTTTCCTTCTGCCAAAAATCTGGCAAGCCAATGTTTAAATTTGTATAATTTGTGTAGACATAGATGGACCATAGGAGTGGCTGTTCTGCTGCTTAAGCTCTCAAATAATCCACTTTGCCCACTTTGTCATAGAAAGCATCTCAAGAGGAAAATGACAGGAGATGAAACAAACCAAACCTTCAAGGGACACTACTGATTCTTTAAAGACAGCATCCTGCATATTTCACAGGTTCCTATGTCTTTGTGGTCGTTGTTGTTCTTGCGGTAATCTTTTGATCTTTTCCTCGCTGATACGAAGAGGTCAGAGGTCAGGCTTTGTGACAGAGAACCTTCCCTGGAGATGGTGTGGATTCAGTATGTTTCTCAAGCAGGGCAGATGTTTAAACCTCAAGGCTTATGGATGAGGGATGGAAACGTAGAAATCCTCAGTTTACAAGCACAGGACCTAAATCCACTGTCTGTTGACCGTAATCTATACACTGTATACATGCATGTGACGTTGACCTGACTTCCTCCTGATTGCCTGCTTTCCTTTGCTCCCTTGATTGACGATGATAAAGGATTAAAATCTCTCACTTTCCTCCTCTTCTCTTCACCAACTGGTTTACTAATTCAGTACTGCAATCACTGTATATAGAGTCATCATTAAGAGCATCGGGAGGCCCTCTTCCTCCGCCACTCTCCGTCTTTCATCCCCCTCCCCTTCCCCACTCACCACCTCTTCTCTTTCTTCCTCCCATCAATCTGCTCTTATTTAGAGCAGCTCTTTCCATCTTTAACTTTTTTTTTTCCTTCTTGAAAGCTGCAGACTGGGGAGTGTAAATTATATCCTGACACCTCCAGTTAGCCCTCTTCCCACACTCTGCTATTCACCGGCTGCATCAGGCCCCAGCCTCTGTGCTCTTATCTCAGAAAAAGAAGATGTTCTCTAAACATGTGTGCACTTTTTAAAATTTCAAATAGCTCTTTGCTTTGTTGTAATACAGCACTGCAGGTTGTTGCCCTAGTAGACATAATTGACTGTTTGCTGAGCCCTGATCTCTGTTTCTGTTGCTGCTCCTGTCTATCCTTTTTCTCCCTTTTCTTTTAGCATATGCAGTATGCTGTTTACAGTGACAACAGGGGCAGATTTACCATCTAGATTCGAAGTGAAAAGCATGTTCTCCTTTCAAACTGTCACTGCTGAGCTTTGAAAAGGCTGTTGCTGGAAGATTTCATATCTAATGAGCTAATTAAGCAAATGTTGGCTGCATGAGCTGATTGAACTGCGCCGCTGACTGACTTTTTAATGCCTTCAGCTGAATCTTTCTGAATAAAATATACGATGTGAACTCGATGTAGCCCTAAGCTAACAGATCCCTTGTAGGAAACAGTCTGCACCAGCTGCTGTAGAAGACATTTGCGCCAAGTGTCATGATGAACATGTATAAATCAGGCGTGGCTGTAAAGTATGAACATAATCCACACCAAGAGTTAAGAACAGACTCCTGCCAACAGGGATTTCTTATTTAACGTGTTGCAAAATAAGGTTTCGGTTTCCTACTTTTAGTTCTTGTGTCCTCAATCAGTGGATTCCACCCTGAGTCTGAGGCAACAATGGAGCTCTTGCACTTTCCCACAAAGACTTGCATCACATCAGCGTTGATAGTGTGTGTGTGTGTGTGTGTTGTGCTGCTGCTTGTGCAACCACAGTTTGTTAAGAGAGTTGACCACATGCGACAAAAGAAGGAACAAAGAGAAAGAGGGTGCCTTATAGCTGCAACACTGCTGCTTTAATACCGCTGAATATGGATTCTACTGCATACTGTAAGAACAAAAAAAGCCTTATGAATGCCAGACATGCAGAATAAGCAGTTAGAAATTGAGTTATATTGCAAAAAAATGGGATTTTGTGCATTTTTGTGTATTTTCCTGACCAGTAGCCAGGTGTTAAAAAAGCACTGTACCAATTTAGAAATGCACTCTTACAGTATACCATACTATACACTCAAATACTTCACAGACTCAATCCCTGCAGCCGTCTAACAGGGGATGATGGGACATGTCATCCCTGTATTAGCAAACAGAGTAAAATGCTTCCCCCACTTGCTAACCTGGCATCCATCCTCTCCATCTTCTAGTAGCAGAGCCAAGTCATTCTTTAGTTTAACAGATTATTCTGTCTGTCTGACACATTGATTCTTTATGATAAACAACACTGCCAACTTTCATTCTTCTGGTGTCAGACTCACTGCCCAAACAAATCTCATGCTACATAATAGGAAGCCTCAAAGTCCCTCCTTTTTTGGGAAAAAGCAACTTTTATATACATTTAACAGGCTTTCTCTGTACACAAGACTAAGGCTGTGTTCCAAATCACATACTTTTTCTGTTTAAGTATGGACTGCAGAGGTCCTCACAAAATGCGTACTGTCTCATGCAGTGTGCATGAGCTGGGAAATACTACTTCATCGTAATAATGCACCTTAAACATTAACTGTCACAGTCTACAATGCAAAACGCTCTGTCATATTTTTTGCATGCTCTTGCTAGCTGAGCTTGTTTGTACTCATGTGAGACATTTCAATGTATGTGATGAGGACTGTGCATCAGAATGGCTAGAAAAACGCATATATGAGGTTTGTAAACTGCAAAATTTAACTGGATCTAGTAGGACATCAGGGTGTTTTTGGCGTACTGCAACTGTGCTTTGTTGTAATATTGCACTGCATGTTGTTGCCCTAGTAGACATAATTGACTGTTCGGTATATATGATGTAACTGCACAGATGATTGTTGTCAGAATGGCTACAAAAGTTTATATATAAGGCTTGAGGGCAGTGGCGTCCTAGTGGTTTGTGAAGTGAACTTGTAACCGGTGGGTCACAGGTAGGAGTCCCCAGACTGGCAAGAGGTTGAGGTGGGAGAGTGAGAGTGACCGCTTGTCCCAGTCACCACCACTGTGGGCCCTTGAGCAAGGCCCTTAACTGCTGACTGCTCCCCGGATGCTGCTCTACGGCAGCCCACTGCTCCTGGTATGTATAGTTAACTATGAATAGGATGGGTCAGAAACAGAGAGGGAATTTCCCCAAGGGGATCAATAAAGACTAGATTATTATTTTATTGTATGCTACAAAATCTGACCGGATGTAGGTGGATATCTAGGTATTTTTGGCTTATTGTAATACCATGTATACTGTAAATCTTTTTTTTTCTGGCACACCATACATGATGGTAGTATGGATATTGGAATGCACTCAAAGTCTGAACATCAGGATTTTTCAATATTTTAGAAACGACACCGGTTTATGAACATCAGGGTTAGTAGAAAAGGCACAGTTCACATCCCTTATAGTCTAAAAGTGCTCACACAGACCTGCAGATGAGTTTGACATCCTTCAGTTTGTACTACAGTTTAGCACAGAGCCAGCCCTACCCAATGAGGCGCCCTATGTGAGCTTTTATATGGCGCCCTCCTCCATCGGCAATTTAATACGCTTACAAAAGAAATTGAATAGCATTGTTATGTAGTCATATTAACTGGGCATTGCTTTACATTTGAATCAATGTGAGCTTTTCCATTTTAAGAGTTAATACTAATAACTAGTGTTAATATAATTATATTGAAGGTGAAATTTTTTCTTGACTTTATGGTGTCCCTGGAGGCCACGGCGCCCTTAGCATTTGCCTATATTGCCTAATGGGCGAGCCGTCTCTGGTTTAGCATCTAATACAAATTGCAAATTTAGTTTGTAGCTTGCAAATGTTTGCCGCTGTCTTTCCGTGCAGCACAAAAGCTCACTTATTAAGTTATATCTTGTTTGCATGATTTGGTTGGGGAGGGAAACACCACAGCTGACATCTGACAGCAAAACCCCAGAAAGTCGCAGCTCCCAGTGAGGAAATGCTCCAGTACATAACTCCTCATAGAACCACAATGTGACATGTTTACACTTTAGTTTTTGTACTGATTAGGCTAATGAGATATGTGTTAATTAGAGGGCTTCAGTGCTGGATGGTGGAGTTTTTGAACCTTTGGACAACCAGGAGAGCTGTTTCCACCCTGTTTTAAGTCTGGATGCTAAGTACAGCTAACTGTGTCCAGCTTCCTATTTGATGAACAGCTATGAGAATATCATCTTTTCATTCAACTCCCAGCATGTAAATAAATAAGTGTATTTCCCAAAAACTACTCCTTTTAATGAACCGGAGACAAACCCTAGATTCCTACTAGATTCTAGTGGCTTTTTTAATGCCCAGGTGCTTTTTCATCCACTTAATAGACAATCAAAGTGAACCAGTCGATTAATTAATGAATGGGATTTATGTTACAATAACACCGATAAATATGCATATTTTTATGTCTACATACATGAATATTATATTGATGCATAACTATGTGCTTTTGTGACCAAACTCTTTTTTAAAAATGATTCCCTTTTAATAGTTGTACACATAAAACATCTGCTTCCCATTTCTTTCTAGACTTCTACTTTCAGGGCTTGTTATTTCCTAAGTTATTGCTAAAACCAACTAAAATCAAATATTAAGGCCATACCACCTTTAGATGGCCGATCCTGTCAGATCTCGGAAGCTAAGCGAGCTTGGGCCTGGTCAGTACCTGGATGGGAGACCACGAGGGAACACCAGGAAGTCCAGGTGAATGCAGTGTGAGAGTGAGTGGTTGGTGGTGGTTGGAGGGGTGGATGGCGCAGACTGGCAGCCTCGCCTCCATCAGTCTACCCCAAGGCAGCTGTGGCTACATACAGCTTACCTCCAGTGAATAAATAATGCAATGTAAAGCGTCTTTGAGTGCCTAGAAAAGCACAATTGTATAGTCTTACAGTCACAAGAAGCCCAGGATGAAACTGAGTTTGACACCCCTGTTCAAATCTATACAGATGATTACTGTCCATATTACAGAGAGTCCTTGCAGGTTTGCCCCTTAAGTCCTATCTTTGTTGTGAAATAATCTTCCTTTGGCTACTGTACTCGTCTGCAACGACTCAGTACTTGGCTTCCTGCACCAGTCCCTCGCTCTCTGTGGCCCGCTGCTGTTTCATGCTGGGCAGGGTTGCGTTCACTCAGCTTGTTTGTGTTTGCAGAAGCAGCTGTTCAGGATTCTAAGTGTGGAAGCACTGAGCCATGAGGAGGCCAGAAAACCTAAACACTGAGCTAAATGTTGTACGAACCTATAGAACTCAGTGCTCAACTACAATAAATGGACGTCCTGTCACTTGACGTATGACACATTGTAGGATCTTGACCCGAGCTTTACATATAAGACAAGCCTCTGCAGACCACAACCTTAATTCAGATGTTCTAAAATGTTGTTAACATAATACAGTAAGAATCTGCCAGTGTACTTTTACATGAGGAAGTCAATTTAAACATGTCAGAGGTTCTACTTTGGCAAACTTCTGTAAATCTGCTAAACTTCTGTCATTCTTTTGGCTAAATATGAACAACTTTACTTTGTGAAAGTAGAAAGAATCAAATAAATTGATTCATCATCATTCTGGTTTTAATTTATTAGCAGAAGATTAACTAACCACACAAAATGTCTTGGTTTTATTTGCTTTATTCTGTTATCTGAAGTTCAGATTTGATCTAAATGTAAGCATTTCCCGGCTATAACAGTGGCACCAAAACACTTCACTGAGAAAACAAGCTCTTGGGCCTGCAGCTTTTATCTTTGGTGATGCCAGAGAGTGCTGATGGAAGAATAATCTCTGAGCGCCAGATATTGCCAACAACCATTAGTCATTAGTGTAACCACCAAGACAATCACCAGTTCCCCCCTAAATCCATCAAAGCCAAAACATTTGTCATGTAGTTTTGTTTTTGTAACAGACGGTAGAGCCTGAAATGCAGCTTTTGCACAGCAAGTGAATGTTAGCTACGTAAATATGGACTTTATCAGTGTACATTTAGTGGCAGGATCGCAAAGAACAAGTCCAACTGGGTTCATCTACAGCTTTACTTGGGTATAATTGGAAAAAAATCAATTATCTCTCAAGTTGATTGGAATAGTTTTAAGACTTTCTATTTTATGATTATATTAGCTGATACAATAAGATATTTTGTCCACCAGTGTTGAGACAAACTAAATACAGTGGAATACAGTGAATATACGTCGATCAGGCATAACATTATGACCACCTGCCTAATATTGTGTTGGTCCCCCTTATGTGCTCAAAAATGACCTCTCAGGGTGTCCTGTGGGGTCTGGAACCAGGACGTTGGCACTGGATCCTTTGGGTACTCTGGTTTGTGCAGTGGGGCCTCTGTCAATCAAACTTGTTCCACTGCATCCTGTTGATGCTTGATCACAATGGGGTGTAGGAAGTTTGGAGGTCACATCAACATGTTGGGCCACTGTCATGTTCCTCTACATGTTCCTGATTGTTTGATGGTTTTTCCATGTGGTGGGGTGCATTTTCCTGCAGGGGTAGTCCAGTGACATTTGGGATATCTATTTGCATGAGGGAGTGTGCTTGTTGTAGGACAATGTTTATTTGGGTGTCAAAGTCTCATCAACACGGATGTTAAAATCCAAGGTTTTCCAGCAGAACAGTACATAGTACCAATATGATCAATGTTACTCACTTAACCTGTCAGTGGTCATAATGTTGTGGCTGGTCAGTGTATATTTTTCATACCAATTTGTTGATAATGATGACAGACATCTTATTACTAAACCAACCCAATTATCAATTTTCATAAAATGGCTCCATTTGCACATATGGTGAATTAATTGAATAGAGGGATTGTAGGGAGACACTAACTCAATCAATGAACATGATGGAACCGCTGCCTCCTCCAGTGTCTGCAAATGAATGATAATATCTTCATGCATATATTCGTGACATTAAATAACCGTAACTGTCTCTAATATGCAGAAAGCATGGTTTTGAACTGCTCTTAATACAACATATGATTGCTGTAATTACAGGCCTATTCACATCTGTCTGAGAAGAGAAAAGATGAAGATAATGTCAGTGTTGCATTAATGATTGTATGATAACAAACAGGAGGAATATATTGACAACCTGAACTCAGTATAGCCTTAAAAAATGAGAAGCCTTATCAGGAATATTGAGTGTAAAGACAATAATTTGCCGAAATGGATTCAGAACAGAAGCTGCACGGTGCCAGTTCTAGAGTGGTATAAATACTAAATAATATAACACAAACAAGGTCAGTGAAAAGAGTGAAATATCAATAACACAAATATTCAGACCTAATTAATTTCAGGGCTTAAAGCAAGAAAACTATCTGAAATGTATTTTGGGGGATTAGGAGAAAGGATGGAAGGAAGGAGGGGTGCACAGAATGAAGAAATTAACTGAAAATGAGCGTGTTTATCGCCACAGCTGATGCAAACAACAACAACAGAATTCATAAATGGAAGATATTAGAGATGCTTTGATGGTGTAAGATGCTAAAAACATAACTTAGTGGGCTGTAGGTTTAAAGTTGGATGGATGAGAGCTGTGACGCATATCAGGACCTGTTTTAGAACGTCAAGAACATCAAATCTGATCATTTCTGGTTGTGAATTGTTGCATTAGTTTGCAAGGCCAAGATGGTGAATCTGCTTGGAAATACTTTATCTGCTAATTGTCTGCTTATGAAACTTTTTGTCCCTTGTTGTAGTGTAAACAACCAACAGCTGAATAATAGGCCAACTGTTGCACAAAGATGGAAAAAAGGTTGCTACAGTGATACGAAAATGAAACAAATACTCTATTCATTGCAGTAGCATGGTCATGAGCATTATTGAGCTGACACTTTGCACAGCCACGGTGTAAAAAAAAGGTTTCCATTAATCAAGCAAGTCTGCTTTAGTCATGCAAATTATAGTGTTCCTGTATTTGGATGTATACATACATGCATATTTTTGCTACGAGACAGTTAACAATTATATGCTCGATCTTTTTAAGTTGTTACAACTTCTAAAGAAATACGTTAAATCAATAAACTGCACTGAATTAAAGGAACTGGCTTCTAATTTGCAATCAGAGGTATATTTAACTGCCAATTACTTCATCATTATTATATTAAATACAAGTTTTTCAGTTGGTTGCTCAAAAAAATGACGCTGTTCAAGCAGTATTTTCATTTTTATATAAAGGAAGATTTGGGTGTTGTGGAATTAATTACCATATTTCTGAATGCAAGTTTATTCAATTGGTGTTGAATTGGCAACTGAAAAACTTGTGTTTAATATAATAATGATGAAGTAATCGGCAATTAAACACACCTCTGATTGCAAATAAGTTGCTTCAGTAAGTTTGTTGGGAAGGGGACTCGAAAATCTGATGACCATTTTTGTTAAGTTCCCTCTTCTCACATTTAGTTTTAAATCATCTAACTCACAAATTGTAGTTTAAATTACAGACAACATTAAGTTGAGGCAGTTACCAACATTATTAGGTCCACCCGGCCCAAATAACTAATGTTTGTAACTTAAAAAGATTCATTTAGATCATTAAAATTAGATTTCTTTTGTCTTGCAACCATGCATTTATTTAAGTAAATTGGAATAAATGGTAAATGGTCTGCACTTATATAGCACTTTTCTCTACCTTAGTGGTATCCAAAGCGCTTTACAATGTGTTTCTCAGTCACCCATTCCCACACATTCACACACCAGTGGTGACAGAGCTGCCATGCAAGGTGCTAATCTACCATTGGGAGCAACTTGGGGTTCAGTGTCTTGCCCAAGGACACTTCGGCATGCGGAGGGGCCGGGAAACGAACCGCCAACCTTGCAATCAGTGGACAATATTTCCTAGTATTACTTTTTTAGAGATGGCTGTCAGTGGTTTGGTGTATTAGTCTACCTAAAAATTTACAGACATTCATTCCCTTCTTGGCAGTTGTTTGCAATAACTTTAAAGGTGTAATTGCATCGACTTAACATATTATGTAACTTTAAGTCATATTTGAGAGTTAGTTGATTTAATACTAAATTTGAGTTGAGGCAACTTTACAAATTTGGTCCAATCCCCACCAAACTTAACACTGGGATGACTTTGCCTACTGAAAAACTTGTCTTCAAAATCATGGTAATTAATTATATAAGAAAAAATAAACACTTTCCCACCAGCACTTGAGTCACCTGTCTTTTAACTCGGCTGTCTTCCAGAAACCTTTGGCCATTTTTGACTCCTTTTTAAACTTTGAAAAACCTTTCAAGTCAGCTATTCAGTCAGTTAAAAAAAATGTCACCAAGCTGTGGCTTTTTGTGTCATTCCTACAACTAAAACATTTCACCCGCTGCTTTTTCTTCTCTAATTGATTATTTTATCACACTGTATCTTAAGCTAAAACACTGTAGCATGCTTCATTTACACTAAAACCGACCTGCTTACCTGTTAACTCTGCCCTGGCAGCATTGTCATATCACCTCACTACACTGTCATTTTAGGAAATCCTCCTAATTAATTTAAAGTATTGCACAAACAGCTTGCACCATAAATCTACTATACAGACCACATGAAGGTTTAAATCTCACCTTCAGACCTACCATTCCTTCATTTCATTTCACTGATGTGTGCTTGCCTTGATTTGTGTCTCTTTTAAGATACATTTTTTGCTGGTCTTTGATTGAATTGCATATGCATGGGCTTTTGTAGATGCTTGTGAGGCACTTGTGGCTTTGAATAGTGCTACATCAACAATGGGCTTCCTATTTACTCATCTGTCATCAGCTGACCAGAATTTCCTCCTGAGGCCTCATGACAGCAGCTCAGCCTCCTCACATCTCCATGACGACTGAACAAACAAGTCTACTTCCAGATAAAAGCCTTTTTTTTTTTTTAAATAAGTGGACCGTTACTAGGGGAAGAAACATTACTTCTAATTCCAGCTTATTGTGAAACCTTCATAGCTTTGGATACAGCATTAAAAGCTTTACACTTCTATTTAATGACACGCAGTCTGACACACAGACAAAGTCACATCTGTGACCACATAACGCTGAATTTGCATCAAAGGTTTCATGCACTGACCATAAAATTTCAGCTCACGCTCAACGCCACCACACAATGTTTACCAACAGTAGTTAAAGCTCACAAAGTCCCTTTCTCTGTTTTATGACAGCTGAGTGAGTGTCATACTGACGCTGCAGTTATTTATGTCCAACATGAAGCCCATTGTGTGGTCAGATTATGGGGTTTCCTCCTTTAACTTAACCGGCTTGTGTCCTGCATAATGCTAATTATTGGGTTTTCTGAAAATTTTCCTTTGATGTCTGAAAATTCAGAGTAGTTTGCAGTGAATATATAGTATTTCCCATCCACTTGATGATAAAAAGGTTTATAGATTATTTTCCCAAGTCTCCACTCTGTACTCTATCACTGGAGTTGGTGTGATTCCATCTTTGTTATGATTAAGAAGCAGTGCTGGAATCAGACAGTTCTTACAGGGGTGGCAGAGACCATTACTCACATTCGGGTGACACAAAATATTTTATTTATATATGTTTTTTATTTTATTTTATTTTTCAACAAATTGCTGCGGGCCAAATATTCAATATGCAGAAAAGAAGGACCTGCAGCGCGTCATCAAGACGGCTCAGTGGACTTCTCGGCTCCCCATTTCAAAAACTGTGTGACATCTACTTGAGTCGACTCCACAGACGAGCCGTCAACATCAGGAGAGACCCCTCTCACCCCGGTCACCCCCTGTTCACCGCCCTCCCCTCAGGCAGACTCAGGACCATCAACGCTCGGTCAAACAGGCTGAGGAACAGCTTCTTCCCCAGAGCTGTAGAGAGTCTGAACTCATAATGTCCCCGACCCCATTACACTCATCACTTTAAAAACATGTGCAATAATTGAACAATGGACACTTATAAATGCACCTTACTGTGTATTACATTCCTACTGTTATTTGTGTAAACACCTCTGTATTTATTAGATTTTATTCATATGTATATTCTTTTATTTTCTATGACTCATGCTGCTACTGTAGAGATTGCCAACAGAATTTCACTGTATTTCATAAACATTGACAGTAAAGACATCTTAATATTCATTTTTTTCAGTCACTAGTTCTTACCATTAGCTTACACAGGCAAGACTGCCCTGTAGAGGTACATGATAACTCATAGACCGTATACGTTGTTTTTCAATGACTGACTTAGAATCTGTTATGAAAGTTATGCCTTATAAATTTCACTTACTATGAAAACAGTGTGTTCCTAACCAGGGCAATTAAGTATTACACTTAAGTCCTTTCAAATGCCATGGAAAATATGTTGGAACAAGTTTTATGAGCAATCAATTTAAAAACTTATGTTTATCCTAGTGGCAATAAAAAATACTTTTGATTGCCAAGGGAAGGTTGTTTCCACTAAAAAAGTGTTTACTGATTGAACATAATTTCACTAGAAGTTGTGATGGATGGATGGATGGATGGATGGATGGATGGATGGATGGATGGATGGATGGATGGATGGATGGATGGATGGATGGATGGATGGATGGATGGATGGATGGACGACGGATGGATGGACGGATGGATGCTTTATTCATTCTTTTTGGGAAATTCAAGGTATCCAGTAGCTCACACATGTTACATACAAGACAGACAAAGGAACGATGCACTAAAGAGCATGATACTGGTGTGCCAGTTGTGCTGGTTGAAGTAGCAAAAAGGTGCCTAGAATGCTGGTATTTACAAAAATGTGCATAAAATTGTCAGTAAGGTGCAGACTGGTGGTATTTAAAATGAAACAGAGCATTATACGAGTACAGAAAACACTAAAATAGAGTATTATAAAGAACAAAAGATGCAATGTGAAAATAGAACTAATAATAAAGAGTATATAGGTGAATGGGTCCTGGTGGGCCCGATGTTGTCTGCCAAAAACTGATTTTAGTCCCCAAAAGCAACTGTCCTCATGTCTCTGCATAATTCTACCTCCTCTGTGTTCTACATGAATCAATTCAGCGTTGCTTTACCAGCTGAAAATGGCTTTAAAGAACCAGTTCAGTTCATTTCCCACTTGCAAAAAGAGACTGTAGCGCCTACATTGACTGAAATGTTGATATTGCACTAAAATGACTTGATTTCATTCATTATTTTCGAGGTTGATACATCTGTTGATTCTTGTCTGGATTAATTAATTTATCCTTTGCTTTGTAAAATCTCAGAAAATGGTGAAAACGTGTTGATGAAAGTTCAACATGACGTTCTCACAGGTCTTTGTTCTCTACATTTCTCCAAAGAATGAAAGAAATTATAGAATATTCACGTTTAAATGCTGGAATCAGAGACTTGTGACTTTTTTCCTCAAGAAATTACTCAAAACCAATTAATCATCTAGAAATTGGTGACAAATTTAACAGCTGACAAACTGATTTAATATTCATTGCATCTCTAGTATAATCCTGACTCAATTATAACTGCAAGCATCTCTTAGGTCACAATTATTGAGCTCCCAGAAATGTTAAAGTTTCACAAGGACAATCCTTTGCTGTCGCCACGGACACGGTTTTTGCATGTTAAGGCCGTTTCATCCACACACAGCACCTGTAGATGTATGTAAACTCAGTGGTGATCACTTTTAGACACGACTCCTGATTACTGGTTTATTGCCCGGTTTAGTTGGAGTCAGAAGCTCCCACCACACTCCCTCCATAAATCAATCCTGCCATGCCACCTCCATGTGTCTGCTGTCTGCTTACAGTCTGCAAGATATTATTGCCTATGGAGGAGATGTCGAAGCTGGATCTGGCAGGCAGGAGTTCTAGGTTTTATCTAATGCAGAAGACTCTTATTAGTGGGTGGAGAGCAGCACGATGCAACTTAATGGTGACAAATATTCTCAGGAGTTGATGAATTCTTTAATTTATACAAGAAACAAATCCATTCATCATGTTAATAATGTTCTCAACAAGGATATTCATCATACCAAACACATATTGCCTATCGTCTGGGGCTACCTATTATTTCATTGTCAGCTGATCTGTTGATTCATTTCTGGTCTGATGAGTCTTTTGTTTGTAAAATCTCAGGAAATGGTGAAAAACGTGGATTAGTGTTTTTCAAAGCTCAGAATAGCGTCCTCAAATGTCTTGTTTTGTCAACCTCCAAAAGATATTCTGTTTTACTGTCATAGCAGAGTAAAGAAACCAGAAAATATTCACATTTAATATCCCAGAGTCAGAAAATTAGACTTTTTTTCCTCTTTAAAAATGACTCAAAGCTATTTATGGATTATCAGAATAGTTGGGCATTAATTTAATAGCTGATAATTGATCAATTAATAGTTGTAGCTCTGTGTATTTGCATGTTGAGGCTGTTTGATCCATATCCTAGTGGCTGTAAATGTATGCACTGCAAAAACTCAATGTCTTACCAAGTTTATTCGTCTTATTTTTTAGTCAAAATGTCTCAACCCACTTGATTTAAGATAAATTCACATTTCAGCAAGATGAAAGGAACTTTTTTTAAGACAAATTTTCACTTGTTCTATGGGCAGATTTTTTCACTTATTTCAAGGTAAAAGTGCCTTGAAATATGTTTTTTTTTTCTTGTTTTGGGAGGGGCATTTTTTTCCAGTGTGTAAACTGAGTGGTGATCACTTTTTGGCAGAGGGATCACTTTTTGGCACAACACCTGATTACTGGTTTACTGCATGGTTTAGTTGGAGTCCAAAAATGAAGACTTTTTTCCCCTTTTAAAATGACTCAGACCAATTTATGGATCATCAGAATGGTTTGGAATTAACTAAATAGCTTACAGCTGATCAATTAATAGTAGAAGCTATATCTGGCAGGCAGGAATTCTTGGTTTTATCTAATGCAAGACATGTTAGAGAGCATCATGATGCAGTGTCCCCAACAGATATTCTTCATCTTAGGAAGGTGTGACAAGTGTGATTGATTTACTCTGAACTTTTATACCAGTGAGACGAGTTAAAAGCGCCAAATATTGTTGTGAGTTGTGACTTTCAGACAAGAAAGCTATCTTGCGGGGGGGGTTTTTTTGGCAAAACTGCAAAAACCCATCTCCCAAACTGGAATAAGAGGTGCCATCTGAAGCCTTTTGACAGTAGATCCTTGCATTTACATGCTAATGTGCTGGAGAGGGAGGTTGCAGAGTAAAGAACCCAGAAAATATTCAAATTTGATATCCTAGAGTGAGAAAATTAGACTTTTCTCTCCTTTGGAAATGACTCAAACCAATTTATGGATTATCAGAATTGTTGGCAATTAATGTAATAGCTGGAAACTGATCAGTTAATAGTTGCAGTTCTGTGTATTTGCATGCTGAGGCTGTTGGATCCCCACACAAGCAGCTGTAGATGTATGTAAACTGAGTGGAGATCAGTTTTTGGCAGTGGATCACTTTTTGGCACAATACCTGACTATTGGTTCAGTGCATGGTTTAGCTGGAGTCAGAAAATGAAGACTTTTTCCCCTTAAAAATGACTCAAATCGATTTATGGATGATCAGATTAGTTGAGAATTTATTTAACAGCTGATAACTGATCAGCTAATAGTTGCAGCTCTGTGTATTTCTTTGGTTTTTTGTTTGGCACAACACCGGTAAAGGTGCTCCATCGGTCCCGGTGCACCACCAGGCTGCGCCACTGGGAGACCGGGACGCGCGCAAACCCCACATTCGTTCCTCGCCGCTCTGACGTCAGCAAACCTGCAATTGTGCGAGTGAACTAACGGGAGGACCGAGTCCCCTACCGGAGCTACCGGGAGGCAGTAGAGTTACAGAGCGAGTCCCCGCCGCCCGCCCGCCCGCCCCGGAGGAGCCAAAACGGAGGAAGGTCCGACCGTGAGAACCGAGCGATGCGAGCGCAGCAGTAGAAGCACAATAGCGACGAGAAAAACGGAGAGAGACGCAGAGAAAAAGGGGAACCGTTATCGTGATTTACCGACAGAACACAGACACGGAGACCCACTACCGAGACCAGGCAACCAGCTGCGGAGGCTACATCGTGTGTTTTTTCCCCTCTTTTTTTGCGCTTTGGATCAAACCGAGTGGATCCGTGATTTAAATGCTTTAACGGCGCCTCCGTGCCCGGTTTGAGAGAAGAGAGAGGGAGCAGCCCAGAGAGAAACCAGAGGGATCACAGAGGGATCGAAGGCACAGAGAAAGAGAGAGAAAGAAGGAGGAAATAAGCCAAGAAAAAAAGAGAAGGATTTCCAGTTTTTTTGTTTTTGGGTTCCAGACGCGCAAGTTTCGTTCTTTTTTTTCTTCCGTGGATCCCGGTACCGGTAACGCTATCAAGCTGTGTTCTCTAACCATGGGATGTACTCTGAGCGCAGAGGAGAGGGCGGCTCTGGACCGGAGCAAAGCCATCGAGAAAAACCTCAAGGAGGACGGTCTGACCGCGGCCAAAGATGTGAAACTGCTGCTGCTCGGTAAGAGACGCCCGGTTTGCGCACCGTCAAGGGGGGGAGGGAGGCAGGGGGGGGAGACGGACAAGGTGTGGTGCTGGGGGTGGGAAATAAAAAGAAAGAAAAGAAGGCACGACGTCTGTGATCAGCTCAAAGAAACTACATGAAAACCCCCAAAATGAATGAATGAATCGCCCCTCTAACACACCCTTCATTTTCCTATTCCATCACTTTTTATCCACATGCGTAAAAATCCAGATTTAATACAGGATGAGGCAGGTGCGTAAAAATGCAATTATGGAAGAAAAAAAAATCTGCTCGGTTAAAAAGCCACAGCAGAGATGATAACTGCAGAGGGATGCCAGGAAGAAGGGAAGAAAAATGGCAGTATGCAGCAATGGAGGGCCCAGCAGCACGGGCAGTGTTGCTTCACTGGTTTGGAAGATTCACTGATTCTTTGCAGGAAAAATGAACCTTTTAAGTGTTTAATCTGTTTGACTGAGACAGGAGGGGATGTAAAAAAGAGAAAAAAAGGGTGCAGCCACTTTCTCCATCTTTTCTTTTTATCTCCACCCTGCTGCTTTTTTTTTTTAAAGAGGTTGATTCTTTCTTTCTTTCTTTCTTCCTCCTCCCCTCTCTCCTCTCTCCTCTCTCTCCCATCTTTTTCCTCTCTCCCTAACACAAACACATACACCCTGTTTACATTGTCTTCTTGTCTCTTCTCCCTCAGGGGCTGGAGAGTCGGGGAAAAGCACCATCGTCAAACAGATGAAGTAAGTCCGTGATGAGCACGGTCTAATAAACCCATAGTGTGCATGGCGTGGCCCCTTCTCCCATCCTTTTCTTCACCTCTCTCACCCACGTAGATATGGTTGCAAATCTACACGCTGGGAGTCTGATTTCAGCCTCTTCCAGCTTTTATTTTGCATATTTCCCAAGAAAAAAACCACGACTCTTGACCCTACAGTGCCCCTCCACGACCTGAACTCTGGCCCCACTCCACAGCTGATGATGCTCTTTGTGCGGTGGTCTGCTGCACCGCTGCTGAAATACATCTGGCCTATTAATATGATGTGGTACTTGGACAGGGGAGGGGGGGGTCTGGAATCAATATTACATAGCTTGAGGATATATGGATGCTTAAGGGCAGGATAAGACGGCTTCAGATCTGCTTTGATTTCTTTATCCGTCTCGGCGTTATTTGATCTCGTGTGCAGAGGAAACCATTCGCTGTACACTTTAATGCTACTCAAGTTTATTTTTTCATATTAAAAGCCATAGTAATGCAATGTGGGAGGGTTTAGTTGGTGCAGACAGCAGGGAAGTGCTTATCTACCAACACACCAGTGACTGCTTCGACAATTTTTACATAGTGCTGCGTTTTTTAGAGCTATTTAAGCTAATTCTGTGGTTCTCAGGTGGTGGAATGAGTTACCAGAGTCCCTCTCAGTCTTTAAGAAAAGACTAAAGACCCAGCAGACTCTTCACTGAACACCTTTGCACTTGACAGACTGCAAAATGCAACAATCCTATTACCTCCCGTACTGCCTGTAGACACCAAGGTCCCATCATACTTGAACTTGTTTAATGGCACTTACCCAGGCTGTTTGCTCCTGACTAGATCCTTACTTGCATTATATGCCAAGTCACAAGTGTCTGCTAAATGAAATTATAGAAATTGTTGTAGAATTAAAAGGGAACTATATTGATAATCAGTCATTTGAGCCATTTATTTCTAGCAAAGATACCATTTGTTTTGTGCTTTTTGGTTTCCCAGAGGTGAGAATTTGCTTATTTTGTCTGTTTTGTTGGGTTTTGGACTCTAACTTTGCACCTTTTTAGACATTTTGTAGACCTTTAGTTGAGAAATAATTGATTCATTGAGACTCCTGACAGTGCTTGCTGCTGTTTCCTGATATACTTATTTAATGCTGTATACACCCATCAGGCATAACATTATGACCACCTGCCTAGGATTGTGCTGGTCCCCCTTATGTGCTCAAAAATGCTCTGAACCATTGGGCATGGACAGGAGGATCTCTCAGGGTGTCCTATGGGGTCTGGAACCAGGACGTTGGTACTGGATCCTTTGGGTACTCTGGGCTTGTGCAGTGGGGCCTCTGTCAATCCAACTTGTTGATCAGAATGGGGCGTAGGAAGTTTGGAGGTCAAATCAACATGTTGGTCCATTGTCATGTTCCTCAACATGTTCCTGATTGTTTGATATTTTTTCCATGTGGTGGGGTGCATTTTCCTGTGAGGACATTTGGGATTTCCATTTGCATGAGGGAGTGTGTTTGTTGTGGGACAATATTTATTTGGGTGTCCAAGTCTCATCAACATGGATGTTAAAATCCAAGGTTTTCCAGCAGAACACCACATAGTACCAACATGATCAATGTTATTCACTTCACCTGTCAGTGGTCAGAATGTTGTGGCTGATCGGTGTAGTTAACTGTGCTGGTGTCCATGGATGCTAAGGTCAGTTTAAAACTCACTACAGTCGTCCTGTTTTACTCCTGTAGAGGCTGAATTTGGACCTTTTTGTTGCTCAGCAGTGAGTTTAACTGAAGTTATTTCCAGCTATGGTGTCATTATAATGTATTTAACGAAGCTTCTATTGGGACTAATCTGAAGTGGAGAGCTTCTATCGTACTTACTAATAGTATTTTTTTATTTACTCTATCACTGCAGTAATCCCATATTACACCTACAGGATTTACTACAGTTCTTCTTTAAGGTCGGCTGCACATAGCCTGCTATCTCAGCAGCATGCTCAGCCCCCCTTCCCTTTGTCTCTCTCTCTCTCTCATTTTATCTGTAATCCAGTCGTGACATATGGTTTTTCCTCAATCTCTTCTGCTGCGTCATTTTACAGACAGCTGAGTGCGTTTCAGCCGATAATAGGCTTTGGTTGTGGTCGTATAGTGACATATCGCATGAGCGCATGATTCAGTGGATCCAGATGAGGCTGCTCCTCAGCTGCTAATGGTCGGTCCGGCAGCACAGCACGTCCTGCACACTGACTGACCAACGCTCCCAGTGGGTTCATTAAATATACAGTAACCTTTGGAGCAGCTGAATGCATCGATTGCACCGGACTGTTGTAAATCACACGTTTAATGTGGCCCGGGTGTGTTGGTCCATACGCGCCTATTACTCTAATGCAGATGTCGCATGTGGTGACCATAAGGTTGTTCGTGTACATCCATGGTTGCATAACAAAGACACGTATTATACGATTATGGCTATTTAGTGGCGTATTTTACAGGCTTTTTTTTTGACACTGAGGGAGCCGGCTTCCTTTCATCTGGCTCTCATCACACTCCCTCCCTTAAATCAATCCTGCCATGCCACCTCCGTGTGTCTGCTGTCTGCTTACAGTCTGCAAGATATCGTTGCTGGATCTGGCAGGCAGGAGTTCTAGGTTTTATCTAATGCAGAAGACTCTTATTTGTGGGTGGAGAGCAGCATGATGCAATGTCCCCAACAAACATTATTCTTCTTAAGGAGTTGTAACTACTACTATATGGTCATATTGTAAGTTTTACACCAATGAGACATGTTAAATTTCCAAATATATATATTTTATATATAAAACAAATCCATTCATCATGGTAATAACAGTCTAAACAAGGATATTCATCATACCAAACACATATTGCCTATCATCTGGGGCTACCTGTTTCTTTGTTAACTGATCTGTTGATTCATTTCTGGTTTAACTGATGAATCTTTTGTTTGTAAAATCTCAGGAAATGGTGAAAAATGCGGATTAGTGTTTTTCCTCAAACGTATTGTTTTGCCCACAGTCCAAAGATATTCTGTTTTACTGTCATAGGAGAGTAAAGAAACCAGAAAACGAAGACTTTTTTCCCCTTAAAAATGACTCAGACCAATTTATGGATGATCAGAATAGCTGGCGATTCATTTAAAAGCTTCCAACTGATCGATTAATAGTAGAAACTGGATCTGGCAGGCAGGAATTCTTGGTTTTATCTAACGCATAAGACATGTTCTTCTTACTTGTGGGTAGAGAGCATCATGATGCAGTATC
The DNA here is from genome assembly GCA_024666655.1 of Dascyllus trimaculatus. Taxonomy (NCBI): domain Eukaryota; kingdom Metazoa; phylum Chordata; class Actinopteri; family Pomacentridae; genus Dascyllus; species Dascyllus trimaculatus. Next base: position 9,733,886 of record CM045448.1, on the reverse strand, counting down.
CCCAACAGATATTCTTCATCTTAGGAAGGTGTAACTACTATGAGTTACTTTTTGTGACCATGTTCGAAGTTTGTTGTTAAAAGGGCCAAATGTTATTGTGGTTTGAGATAAAGAAGGTGTTTTTTGGCAAAACTATGAAAAAATGCCTGCTATCTGAAGCATTTTGACAGTAAATTCTTGCATTTATATGTCTTTACAAAGGGTCTAACATGCTGGAGAGGGAGTCTACTGGACAGCGCCCTGCTAGGGAAGCCTCTAAGTTTCTGGTTAGAGACGTCTGCTATTTCCGGAACCTCATCAGAGGAGTGGAAAGCCCTTACTGCGTTTTCCTTCACAGTGCTTTGAACATCTGGGGCGTGCCCAAGTGACCAGTTGTATGTGTGTGTGTGTGTGTGTTTGTGGCGTTGTGTATGTGTGTGCGCTTTCTACCAGGGAGGAAGAGGGGCCAGAGATGAGTGGATTAGATTTAGATTCAGATTTTATGGTGTGTGTGTATCGAGCTGCCGTGTGCGATCCCAGCGAGTGGAAGCACGGAGTCTATTACAGACTGAGAGCTGGGAGTCTATTCTGTGACATTTTTTACTTTTAAATTGTGCTTCGGCTGAGGGGGGAAAAAAAAAAATCAGACCTGCGCGTGTTGTGTCCAAACTCTGCCTCCTTTGAAACGCAGATTATTGCTTTCTGAAATGATGCAATCGCCGAGTGACAATGGCTCATGACAAAGCACTGATAACATCTGTGTGTGGAGCGCAGGTGCACTTCGGGTTGTGTGTCTTTGTGTGTGTGTGTGTGTGTGTGATAGAGAGAGAGACGGAGAGGGACCTTGGACTAACAGTGGATTGCATTTGTGTATGAATGCGTGTGTTATCAAGGTGTGAAGCGACAACATGGCGTAACGCAAGGCTCCATTTGTAAGAAGGGGTGAATGCATGAATGTGCAGAGAAAAGGATTTGCAGGAGAAACATGTGAATGACAGGATTGTGTGCGTTTATAAAGACATATACACACACACAATCTATGAGTTAGTGTAATATTTAGGCCAGCAACTCAAAGGACTTGGTCATGTGTGAACAGCATATCTCTTTCTTGTGCGTAGTGTGTGTGTGCAGGCGACACCATCTGTTTATGCAGCCTGTGTGTGTGTGTTTAGACGTGTGCAAAGGTTCCTCTCGCCGCCCAGCTGGCAGGATTGACCTCTCCAGCAGGGACTGAGTGTGGGAGAAAACTCATTTAATGCAGGGAAATTTCGTATAATTGAGCAGAGGAAGACACGAAAGGCGCGGCGGCCAATAAAAAGTGGGGGAAATTGTGCTTCAGAGTGGTGCGTTTAAGTGCAGCACCCCCCCCCCTCCTGCCTCTTTTACATGAGCTGTGCTGCCCTTAAAGGCTTCTGCTGTAGGGTCTGTATCTGTGAGGTCCCACTCCAGAGACTGGTGTAACCGCACCACGATAGGAATTAATTATTCCTGGTTAACATGCCCAGAAGATGTAGGATTCTATTTTTTTTTCTTTTTAGAGGTTTGCCTAATTAGCAGTAGTTCGTAGGGCTCAACAGTTAATCAAAATATTATCAAACTTCATCACAATATGGCCAAGTGCAATATCCAGATCCCAAGAGCTGCAGGTTTTTTTTCCAATAAAGGAAAAATGTGTCACAAAATATCAATTATGAATGAGGTGTTGTGGTGCGACAGAGATGCCTACGAATCATGTTCTCTAGACATAAGGGGATAGGCTTGGTTTGGCACAGACTGCAGCAATTTCTCACTAAAATCATGACTCATATTGCAATATAGTCAGTTTACATAGTGTAGTTAACAACAAATATGGCAAGCCTAACCTGGAATTGGAAACGCAAGCAAGATTCGCTCAAACTGTGGTGGGTTTAGAACTGTCATGTCTTATTCGTTACTTTTTAGAATACAATGTGCTGCTGATTAGTAAGTGTAACTAGGATAGCCTAACTTAGCTGACTTTTGAGGTATGCTGCTTATAAATCAGCGCGCCGTAGCTTAGAGGAAAATAACTTTAAATATTGAAAGCGGGATGGTGAAGTTTTCCACTCCTTCATTTCTAGTTATTTATTGTAGGAATAGTGACAGAGCTTTTTTGGACAAAGTAAGAGTAAAGAAGCAGTGAAGGCCATGATTCTTACCTTGGGGCAAGTGTAGACTTGGGTGAATTACAATAGGCAATTTGTGTGGGTCAGACGGAGATAAACCAAGAAATAAGGGTTGATCAATCTATTTTTTTCAGGGCCGATACCGATATTGGTTATTAGTAAGAAAGTAAGAACAAAGACGCAGCGGAAGGAATAAAAATTATGGCAACACCAGCCCTGATTCTTACCTTGGGGAAAGTGTAGACTTGGGTGGATTAAAATAGGCCATTTGTGAGGGTCAGATTGAGATACACCAAGAAACTAGAAAAGCACTTGGAGTGCACAGACCTCCGCCAAGCAGCTCATTTCCACCCATATCGTGATTTCCACCTTATGCTGTAAATTCCTGGATCCAGATGGTAATCCAGAACATCACCAAAGTCTAATCATCTGTTCCTTGTCCCATTATCAACATTTCCTGTAAATTTCAGTAAAATCCGTTCATAACTTTTCAAGTTATCTTGCTAACAGACAAACCAACAGACAAATGGATAAACGACAGCAAAAACATAACCTAAGGCTCGATCAATATGTCTCATCAGGTGATATTGATTATTAGTAATCAAGGAGGCAGGCAGCTGAAATGTAGAACTGATATTTGCAGTAAAAATGAAAATCTCTGTGTCTACATTTGGAACTCCAGCACTCTGTTGAAACTGTTAATTTATGTTCTGCGTATGTTTCATTTAAAGAGACTTTCTGATAGGCTATTGCTCATGATGCGTGACCAATTGGATGGAGCTGTGGGCGGGACATTGCTTGAAACCTCAGAGTGGCTACAGAGAGAAAGAGGTGGCTGCATCTGTGCTAAAATATCACATTTGTGAGGGTTAAATGCCACCAATAATTGGGAAAAAGCTAAATAGGTATCTGACCTCATGTCATAACTAATATTTATGCAATTTAGTGAATTAAAGAGATTCAACTGAACACCACTTCTTTCTAATGGCAAAACCCATAATGTTGACATCAGGGTTAGGTTAAGTTGGACTGAGAGTTTCCAAATTCACAATAAGGAAGTGAAACCTTGAAAAAAGAACACACTGAACCTTCCTGGTTTCTAGGCCTCCTTGTAGGACTTCTTTTCACTCAGTATTGCACCTCCAGGTAACGTCTCTTTCAATCATTAACAACCCATATAAAACTTTATAAACTGCGAGCCCAGCGCGTCACAAGATAAATGCAGTTTATAGTCGCGGAACAGCAGCAATAGAAGCAGCTTCGTTTGCTCACGTAGCAGCGTTGGTTTGTAGTTCGGTGACAGACGTGTGCTCTCATAATTTCATCCTCCCTGCTTGTAAATGCTTTGAATATTGGGGTAAAGATACACAAAAACAGCTCATACATTCAAAGCCCATAAAACAAAAGGCTGCCACATGGTGTGTTATGGCGTGGATAATCTGCTGTGTGACTTGGTTCCTGACAAGTAGAGGTTTTATGTTATTGTAAGGCTATTTTCTGGCTATTTTGGTACATATATTAGAAATTATGCGTCATCCCAGTGATCTGTGTAGTCTCTCCATCAGCTGGGATCGGCTCCAACCCCCCCGTCACCCTCAGGGATAAGTGGGTAAAGCTGATGGATGCACAGATTTCCTGGAAAGCATTTTTCATTGCACCAAACAGTTTTGCCTTCATGATTTTCACTTATTTTTTCCTGGATTGACATTATTCAGTGTTTTGAAAGCATTTTGTTAGCTCAAGAGCCCTGACACCTCTCCGACGCTATCAAAGGCAGCTGTCCATGTCCCTGCATGCACAGAGAAAATGAACCAGCCTCTTGTTCACTGATAGATTATTTCATTTGGACTAGTTGGTAACACCGAAGAGCGTTCCCCCTTTACTTTAGGGTCAAGAAACATCACACCAGTTTGTTCCTCCAGTCCCTGCTTGTGTGTTTGATGCACAATACGTCTTATTCTCTGTTTTTTTTCTCCGTCTCTGGCTTCCTCATGCAGCGTATAAGTGTGTTTGTGCCTTTGCTGACATGATCGGAGGCGACCGGCCGAAGGGAGAACAAACGCTGTCCGTCCCTCACGGCTGCGCTGCTTCCCACAGGCTGTTCCCACCGCGAGTGTGTGTGTGTGTGTGTGTGTGTGTGGTTTCTCCCTCTAGAACAGGAGATAATTAGGTTTAAGCCTCAGAAGAGGAGAATAAAAGGGGGAAGGGGGAGGAAAATGGAGGAGGGAGAGAAAAAAAAAGGTGGTGGTGTTTTTGTGAGGCAAGAGAGGCAGACGGAGGAGGAGGGGGGGGGGGAGGTTATGGATGGATTGAAGGGAGAATTTAATGAAGGAAAATAAATGCAAAGCGCGTAGGAAAGAGTGAACTTGCACGAGGAAACGGGAAGTTTTGCAAAGAATGAGGAGAGAGAGTTAAAGGGGCACTGAACTGTCTTTTTCTTTTTTTTTCTCCCAAAAGAGGTTAAAGTGATATGGAAGTGTGAAAAGAAACAGGAGAGGAGAGAGGAGGACGGAGGGGAGATGAGTGTGAATGAGGCCGGAGAGGGAAGCGAAGACATTTCTCAGCAGGACGAGGGAGATTGGCAAGTGAAAGAACATATTCTCACTTATTAAGCAAGCCAGAGGAAGTGGCAAAGGGAGAAGTGAAGGGTGGAGAGCAAAGGGCACTCCTCTCCTGGACTCTGCTCTCCTTGATAATTATTAGCCTCCTCCTTTTTTTTCCCGAGACGCTATTGGCACAAGGAAGGAAAACAGAAGAAGGGGAAAAAGAGAGAGGGGGTAACATGTGTTGGCACCAACTCGAGTCTTGCATGAAGAGACGGTCTGTAACTGGTCATCTGAAACAGTCCGTCAGCCAGATAGTCATCCTTCATTGGTTAAATATAGCCGTGGTCGTGCTCATCACTGGAATGATTTGATTGGCTGCCTCAGTGAGCTGTGAAATAACAGTGAGGCTTCGTGATGTCTGCGCTCACTCGCACATCCAAGCAGTCTTTGATACCCATATGGGTGTATTTAGTGTTTGAATGCCAAGCAACGAAACTTTATCGCACACTTACACTTACGTCTCAAATGAAGAAACTTCCCCTCTTCCCTCTCTTTCATTTTGTCAGCTCTCTTGAACTCGCCTCGCTTACCCCGTTCTTCGGCTTTTTCTTAGTTCCTGTTTCCGCAAGATACAGTTTTTATTCAGCCTTTGTCTTTCTTTGTGTTCTTATTCACAACGTTGCTCAAAGTGTGTTTACAGCTTGATGCTCCTCTACAGAGCATTTCTGCTAAAAACAACCAAACCTGCTTCATGAAAACCCCGTGCAGTTGTGTTCGGAGGGTATAGATGTTGTAGATTCTATATTTACCAGCAAACATGCCACAAGGAGCATTTTAAGTTATCAGAAAATTGTGAATATAAGGAGTCTTTTGTGACTGTTGATGTAACAAAAAGGCTTTATATATATATATATGTATATACATATGAAGCGGTATATAAAGTTGGATATAGCGAGCCTTGAAGACTGCAGCTGTTTTACTGGAGGTGCATCCAACCATTAATCGTTCAGCTTTGTTTTGCTGCAGAAAAGGCATATTTTTTTGCATTTCTCCAGACTCTAGTATAATTTTTTACCTCGGATGCCCTGCAACCTTCATGATCTGTCTTTTCTCATGGATTATATTTACCAGATTCTGCAGCTCGGTTTTAGTGCAGATGCAAGAAACCGAAGCCTTGTCTCCATCCCTGTCTCCGTGTTTGTTTGCAAGACATCAGCTTCACGCAGCGAGCTGGATCTTTTTAGTAGATACACACCAAACACAGGAGAATGGGCACACTGTTTTGTCCCATGGCTTTCACCTGCTGCAATCCTAGGCAATGTTGCTTCAAAAGCGGCACAACCTTGTGCAGTCTGTCCCTGTGAACCCTCTTGAGTTGCCACCTGTACGCTGTGATCCGCAGGGATTCACCTGTGAGGGGCTGGAGAAAGCATTGAGAAGCTTTACTTAAGTGAAAATGGCAATAACACAATGTAAAAATACGTTAATAGAAAGAAAAACCTTGCATTCAAAATTTTTCTTGTGTAAAAGTCTATAGGTATAATCATCAAAATGGGCTTAAAGTTCAAAAGTACTCATTAGGCATGCAAGATAGACTCTGTCAGTGTTACATAATTATATAGCATTGAGTTAATACTACGAGTGTATTAACATATAAGTAGCAAATTAATGGTATGCCGGCTGCAGTAGAATTAGTTCTACCCATTCACTGTGCTGTTGGATGGTTTAAGTCACTATATCATGATGCATTATGTGCTTATTGTAGTTTTTATCATCCTGTGCAAAGTAACTGCCATGTAGTGGACTAAAAAGTACATAATTTCACCTTAAAGTAGCATGAAATTGAAATACTCCAGTGAAGTAGAATGTACCTCTGAAATGTTATATTTAAGTGCATTACTACTGTAATAAGGTATATTCTGTGTTTATGTTTGTACATGCTGACAGATCTTTAAAATGTATTCATTTTCCACATGATGTTTAATTCATGTGTCAGCCATACAGTTTAATAAAATGCGTAACACTTAGTCAAAGGCTGGTGCCTCTACCAGATGTCTAGTGCAGTAGCTTTTGTGCAGACAATGTTTCAGTACAACATCCGTTTCGTGATTGGTATCAGATCAGCTGATGACATTTAAATTGGTGATCTCTATCGACCCTAAAAAAAGCTCCCCCCCTGCCCTCCCCTTTCTGGAAATAATGAAGGCTCTGGGGACCTTCATGCAGCCGCATCTCTGCCGATTTTTCCATATTTCTCGGGCTTGTTTAAGCCTACCTGCCAATAATCCTACAGCGGCTTTGGAAGCGTGGATAACACCACAGCTGCAAATCTATACATCTCTATAGCTCTTCATGTCTTCCCTTTTTCTCTTTCTCTGCTGCTTTTTTTTTTATAATATTAAAGCCTTTTTTTACTCTAAGCTGTCTCTGTTCTCTATTTCTTTCTTTCTTTCTTGGTCTGCACAGTTGTGTGAGATCAGGTCAGTGTGACTGTGTGTGTGGTCTGCGCACTAATCAGGGCTTCTTATGAAAAACAAAGGTCTTTTGTGATAGGAAACTGTGTGTGTGTGTGTGTGTGTGTGTACACTTACATACACACTTGAGAGTGTTTTTTTTCTGCCTCTGTGCGTTTGTTTGTGTGCATAAGTTGATGTGGATGTCTGAGTGTTTTTTTGTGCGTTGGACCTATTTGGCAGATTTCATGTCAGTTCAGTGCACTGCGAGACAATGGAGTCTTGTTACAGTGACCGCACTCAGCTGATAGAAAGTCAGCTGATGGTGCCTGTGGCTGGGCTTTGTAGCTGGAGGAGTGTATGTCTGAATGCATGTTTGTTTTCTTATATTAATATCACACCTAAGTTAGGACAGAAATGCCGGAAAATGGAAACTCCTGAGTTAAAATACATTTCTAAATGCACATGCACAATAAATATTTTCTTCCACCATGTCAGTCCATCAGTGCAGAGAGCAGATGGATAGTTCTGTGTCCTTATCTTTTTTTTTAAAATCAGTGACAAAAAGTGGCTGTTTTATTTGACTACATGTAATAGAGTCCAGTTAAATATACCACTAGATTGCTTTTTCAGGGCTGGAAGGTCTTAAGACAAGATGAAAATAGTGATTACGCTCCTTGGAGATGCAAAAACTGACTGCTGCATACACCACAGATGCATAGTTATCATCGTTATGCTACTTTCTAGTCCACTTATACCCCTTTTCCACCAAGCTGGTTGCAGTGCTAGTTCAGAGCCAGAGCCTGACTTGGCACCAGTTCTTTGTGTTTCCACCAAGTAAGTACAGGCTCCAGGTGCTAAAAACTGATTAGCTGCTTAGCAAGCACCAACTCTTTGTTGGTCTAGAGCTAAGTACCAAGTCCGTCAGGGGCTGGGGATGGGGTTATCGTGACCAACGATCAACGGGACACGCAAGCAGTCATTTGTGTCCTTTTTCGCCAGGACGTCCCTGGTCCGATTGCAGATGTTTTGGAATCACTCCCGGGACACACGGAAGTTTTTGCACAAACTGCATACTGAAATCCGGTACAGTTGTGTCCCACCAGTAGCGCGATCACGGATGTGCCCGGGCAACAGGCAAACTCTGCCTTGCAAACAGCTTTAAGACCATCTATTAAGATAAACATCGATATTATCATCAACTTATTGCATTTGTTTAACTGCTGTGTAATCGATGCAAGCATAGTCATTTTACGGTGATGCAATGCCATGGCTGTAACTTGGCTCCTTACCAATGGAAAAGCAAACGGGTTCTTAGGAGGAACGAGATTTGAACCAACTAAGCACCAGCACTAGCACCAGCACCGAACTAGCACCTGGTTCTTCTTGGTGGAAAAGGAGTATTGGATGCATTCTGATGCTTTCACAGTATACACATGTACACACTCAAAACAATCATGCACACTTCTACCTTTGCGGCGTAGTGGCTGCACAGACACAAATGTTGGGCTTTTGCAAACAAGTCCATGCATGACAAAACTGACATTTTGAACCCTTGCATACTTACACAAGCGGAAACACTTCCAACTTTCTGACACTACCAATGCTAACACTTTGATATTTAGCAGGTATAATGTTTGCCATCTTAGTTTAGTGTGTCAGCATGCTAGCATTTGCTAATTAGCACAAAAAAACTAGTGATGGTTTTACATGAATGCATGCTGGCATCACCAAAGTTACTCCAATTCATCAATTCATGAATATATAGATACTTCTCACTATAAATGAAAACTTTCTGGTGCCTTTGGAGGTAAATCCAAGGATGACCAAAGCCAATGCAATTACTTCTCTGGTCACTGTGGATATTTGTGCTGTAATTCATGCAATATTTGTCCATAGAACTACACTGCTAGCATGACTAAGGAAAATCTAGCTTGAAGCACAAATATGCATTTTTTTTATTCCAAAGATAGTTGCAGATTTTTCTTGCATGCTCGGTTTAGACAACCAGCAGTGTTTTGCTGGACCTCAGTCAGGTCCTTCTTGTTGCTGGGATTCAAGGATTAAAGTCGGGCTCCGGTCCTTTGTTTCCATTAGATGACAGGGCTTTCCTTGGTTCCCTCAAAGTAAGTAATTAATATTGACACAGGAGAGGACAGGAAATCTCAATAATTACATTTCGACCTTATATCTGAGGTGACCTGATTAAACCTGAGTCCCTACTTCTCTCTGTCTCTCGCTGTCTGTCTCATTATTACTAACAACCTCTGTCTGGATGTCTCATCAGTCTCGCAGTGAGTCGAACCGCCTCTAACTGAGCACACATTGCCCTATACTGATGCTATCAACCGCTCCTGGAACATACACTTGCCATATTTGTACTGAGAGCTGGGAGTGCAGAACTATTTCTTTGACATCACCTTGCTTACTTTGTGGTAACGCTACAATGAAATCTCCTAAAGTGTTTGTATTCGATTTGAAATGTTTATTGAGTTTTCAGCATTTCACAAATGACATATTTACGTAGTCTTTCCCTTGTAAGTCTTCTGCCAACTGCAAAACACTGCTGTAGCCAAGATTTCAGAAATAACAAGGTCTATGAGTAGTCGCTGATATAAAGCTGTTATTGGGACAAGAAATGACCTGAATCGAATTGAAGAAAAAAAAAAAAGTACACTGTACAGCTGGCTTTGAAATGAGCAGAATCTCCCCGGAAAGCAGATGAAGGAAACTTTCCCAGTTAATGGAAGCTAGTAGCGGCGGAACGGCATCCATCCTGACGCTGGACTTCAGCTTCTTGATCCAAACAATAATAGTCCACGCAGTTTATACAGTCTGCAAAATGAAAAATGCTTCCCATAGTGGACTTTTTGTCTTTTCTTGAAAAGAAAATGACGCTTATTTTGACATCATGGAATTTTGAGTGGTTTCTACCAAGCGTCCATATATATATATATATATATATATATATATATATAAGGGGGATATTTTACAGATTAGAAGTTAAGTTGCCAAGTTCCAACACGGCAGACGGTTAAAACACAGTGGTGTCATAAGACGAGGCCGTTAGCCAACGTTAGAGTTACAAAATGCTTCTAATAAACTGCATTTTATCCACTTCTCATTACCATATATTGATTCCTCATTATGCAAACAGCCTGAACATTTCACAAGCTTAGTCCTACATATTCAAAAGTGCAGTGTGGAGTCTAATCCGCGTCTTATTGGGAAATATTTTGATTGTATTTTGCATTAAAAGATTAATTAGACTGGATTAATGGAAAAATTCCAACCAACTAAAAGTGAATTACAAGGCGTCAGTGCAACATTTTTTTGGGTGTGACTCTCTGTGAAGCTGTTGTTCCCTAACTGTTAATTAGGCAACGGTTATGACACTGCACTCCCTGCAACTGTCACACTCGGCTCTGCCAGGTGAGCACCTGTGTGTGTGTGTGTGTGTGTGTGCATGCATTTGTATTTCCCTGCAGAAATCAGTCGCCGGAGAGGGAGAAAGAGTGTGTTTTGCGTCAACGCTGTGTTTTTAATTAATAGCTAATTGCAAATGGAAAATGAAAGGAAGCAGGAGGATGGGAGTAAAAAAAAAAAAAGAAAAAAGAAGAAGAAATAATTAGGAATAAGGAGTGAGAAGGGTTGAAAGAGAACATGGCAGTGTGTGGGAAAGAGCAAGTATGAAGTTAAGTCAAAATATACAGAGAGAGCGAGAGAGAGAGAGAGGGAGAGGATACAAGAAAAGAGGATGAAAGAGAAGTTGGCTGAGGAGAGAGGCAGATAGAGATAACAGGTGACAGTGAAACAGAGAGATAATGGCAGACAGATTTAATGAGGTCTCCCTAGATGTAATACGGAACTGTAATTATTCTGCTCTCCTGTCTGCCTGGCTTTACATGCATGTGTGTGCAGCTGCTAACATCCCAGCTGAGCTAGTGTGAAGCAGACTGAGTCCCTCGGCACCACAACTCTCCATCAGCACATGACCGAACCTGGAGCCAGGAGGACTCCTCCCCGGCACTACAGAGGGACTCTATTAGAAGGAGACACTGAACAAATGTAAAAACTCAAGGTCTACCTCCCATAAGGGCAATGTTCTACTGGCCATTAATAGATGAGAGACATTCTAGAAGAGGCACAGTAGTCAAAGATATGGATTTTCTTTTTAAAAAATCGTGTAACTGAATATGTAAATAGTTTTGAAGTGTGAAGTCAAATCAATGAGCTTTTCTTAGTAAGTTGTAGAATAAACCTTTAAGTGCTTCACACCATTGATCCAATGTTACAGAATACAGTAAGAGGGGTTTTTATCAAGCGTTGGACCAATATTGTAGTGCATCGTCATCATCTGTGTGCATGATTTTGATTTGTCAATTACGGTAATTGTGTTAGATGTTTGAAAGAAAACCCGTGCACCATTGTGTATTTGATTAGGCAAGGATGTTAGCTAAGTGGTAGCACAACAAAACCAGTCATGGTAGTGGTTTTATGATGCTTTACTTTGAGCTAAATGCTAAGTCCACGTTGCACACAGTTGCCAAGTTTCATAATACATAGTATAAAGTTTTAACCAATTGTATTAAAAATCTGTAAAGAGAGATGTAATTTGATGCTCGCTTCCATCGCCTACTTTGTGGAAATAATTTTAATTGTTGTGTCAAACAGCTGGTGGCACTAACTCTCCAGCTGGGTGCTATTAAACCATTGCAGAGTAAGACTGATGTAATGGAGTCACACAAGCGTGATGGAAATGTGGTGTTTTGGTTATGTATTTGTTATAGCGGTATCCATCCAGCAATTTCCTGCAAAGGATGAATAAATCAATGAAGGATCAACAAAGTATCATCTATCTTTACCTGCCACAATGCTTAATCTCTTCATTTGACTTAAGGTCATATGCTGCATGGTCATGCATAAAACAGGCAGATAGAATATGCTGATGTTATGCAAGTGATGTTACCATCGTAGTTCAGCATTTTAGCTTATTGCTAATTAGCACAAAACACAGTGGAAGTAACGTTGATGGAAATTAGCATTAGTTTTGCAATCATCTTGCACCAGAGAGTGGTCTGCTCCTCATTATTATTCTGCTATAGGTGAAAAAAAATAACCTTCTGGCTTGTTTGTATGTTTTCAAACAAATCAGTCAGTATTGGCAGTACTAAGACCGGGATGCATCGATCGTGTCCCTGCACAATAGTGACGGGGGAATTGTTTTGGTGGAACATTTGCATGCAAAGAGGTGCAGATCTGCCTTATTACAAGATCTAAATCTTCAGAACTTGCCATTTGCAACATGCAGGTTGTTATTTCTCACTGTGAGGGGGATTTTACAAGTGTAACGCATAGATAGTGGAAGGTGGAGAAAAAGATGTGTAAAATGCGCTGTGGAAATGGCAAGCCTTTACCCTCAGTCTACAGCAATGAGTCAGGCTTGTTGTAGTTCTAGCTTTTCAGCGTTTTAATTTCTTTTTTATGATCAAACTGAAAATGCACATAAAAAGGCGGATAGAATTGCAGTTGCAGTGCCAACAGTGACATGCTGACTTAAAGCAGATGTTGCCATTATTGCATCATTTTGTGCTAATTAGCAACAAAAAGCCATCTAAACGAGCAAAATACAAAGTAGAAGTAGCATTAGTGGAAATTGGCATTATCTTTGCAGTAGCCTTGTGTAGACGGGCGTGTCTTCACACCGTTATTTCAGCACTGGAGAATGGTCTGACTGCATCTGAGCAATGTTCTGCTATAGGTAAAACAACAACCTTCTTTAGGTTTCTTTAAACCAATCAATCCCAACCGTCTTGAGCAATACTAAGACCAGGATACAGCAAACGTGTCCCTGCAAAATAGTGACAGTGGGATTTGTTTTGGTGGAGCATTTGCATGCAGAGAGGCGAACGCTGTCAATAAAATGGATGATCTACTGAAAGAACCAAGCAGGTCTGCCTTATTACAAGATCCAAATCTTCAAAACTTGCCATTTTCAGCATGTAGATGGCTGTTCCAAGGTTGTTGTTGTCAGTTCCCTTAGTGAAGGGGATTTTGAAAACGGTAGCACATAGATAGCAGAATGGGAGGGGACTGTAGACCTTTATATTTATAGTCTACATCCAATAAGTCGGGCTAGTTGTAGTTTTTCAGCGATTTTATTTCTTTTTTTATGAGCAATGTAAAATAAAAAGGCAAATAGAACCTAACCAGATGTTGCCATGATCCTCATTGTATTTCTTTTCATGCTTAGGTGCTTTGTTAATGCTAATTAGCACTGAACACTACGTGCAATTAATGTTGATGGGAGCGGCATTAGTTTTCCTGTTTGACCTGATGATGGCAGAAGGAGAATAGTTTAGGAATCACTCAAATTCTAATAGTTTTTGAGACACAAAGGGCTCAAACGCACAAGTATCAAACCTTTGTTGGCACTAAAGGAATTGTCAGAGGGTCGCCAAAAAGAAGTGGGTTTCATCCTCTGGACACCATCACATCCCATCCACACACAAAAAATTTCACAGCAGTCCATTCAATAACTGTGATATTTCAGTTTGGATCAAAGCGGTGGACCGACTCAGTGACAGTCCGTCCCTGGAGCGATGCAGCCAGCGCCGCTTACAAAGTGGGTTATGTGTGTTTTGAGGAAAAATAGATACCGAGCCGAGGGCATGGAGGTACGTGTGTGTCTGTGGGAATATGTGTGCTCAGGAAACTGCTGCTTGACCTCAAGGTGTGATGACAGTGAGTGGAGCCAAATGACGGAGCAGCTGATGCCTCCATTTCACCATGTGTGTGTGTGTGTGTGGGTGTGTGTGTGTCAGTCAAAGTGGGGGCTGTATTACTGACACCTTCAGTTATTTATAGCCTCTTTTTTCTGATTATCTCCCTCTTATTTCATGCTCTCGCTCATGCCTATTATCACACATCACATTTTATCTTCTCCTTCTCTTTTGCACTTGCGTTCTCTCAAACGCTCACACACACACACACACGCACACACACATACACGCATATATGTCATGTGAGTAGCCCTGTCTGGGCGGCGTTGACAGGAGTCGGTTGGTGTGTACTTTGTCACAACCAAGAGCTCTGTCGACGAAGACCACAAAGTGAGTGGATGCACGGCATAGTGATAAAAGAGCCAATCACAGGGTTTTGTGTGTGTGTGTGTGTGTGTGTGGTTGTGTCAGGACAAACAGTGGGAGCTAGCAACAATGCAGGACTGAGATAAAGACCTAATTGCACAGTGCGCTGTGTAGGCTTTGTGTTTGTGTGTGTTCACATGAGTAGGTGTGAGGATAAAAATATGAGTGTGCAGGATAATGGGAGACAGAGAGGAGAGAGGCAGACATGTTGTGTTTGATACAATATGTGTGTGCCCGTGTGTATGTGTTTCCCCCTTTTTCCCTTACATCCTTTACTGACAATATAGCAGCTTGTTCCAACTCTTCATTACATCAGTTTATGATGAGAAACATCCTCATAAACAAGCTTTTTTTTCACGGAGTTCCACCTTTATCTCCTTCTGATGTATTTGGTATATTTGGAAACTACAGGATATCCGCTAGAATTAACCACATAATGTTTTAGAATTGTCTTTTGTGAGTTTAAACTGTAGACTGTATATAAAATATGGACATAGCGGTATCACCTATTGGTTTGTGTGCTACCGTTTCGAAGTCTCAAGCAAGGCATGTATCTGACTGAGAACTTGAAGACACTTTGCATGTCGACACAGTGGTGACTTGCTAATCATAAGGTAGCCCCGCCCTAAAACAAACCTTCTTTATCATCTATTTTCTTCTAAATGGGACCATAATTTACTAAATGAGCATTATGCTGTATTCAAAAAGTCTTGAAACTAGCGAATAAAACCATAAACTCATTAGGAAGATGTTTACTAAGGTCACAAATGAGAGAAGAAGTAGGGACAATTTCTCATAGACTTCTATAGAATCTGACTGCAGGAGTTGCCCCCTGATGGTCATCAGGAAAAATGCAGATTTATGGTGCTTCTGTGTTAACATCTCTTTTGAGATCCAAACACCATGCGCATCTTTTATATACTGTTTATAGTTTGAATAAAGTTTGGATACATAGCATTAGTTTATAATGACTGACCAACTAGCAAACCTCTGCTTGTTAGGAGTCTTACACTGATCACAACGTCCTTGTTTGTTATCCAGTAGTTTGTTTTCATGGTCCTTAGATACTGACCTCCTATACTTGTATATTGTAAACCAGTTAGCAGGGACAGTGTGTAATGTTACATTAGATAAAATGTAAATGCCACAGCTATATGCATCTGTCTCACAGAGGCACCTCACTGACAAACTTGTATCGTAGATGATTTTAATTTGACAAATGATCTACTTTTCAGAGGAATCGAACAGATAAATACACTCAACAAAAAATATTAAAGCAGCTTTCTATCCATTCTTTTTAGCATTAGGGAATAATTCTATGTTTGATTAACACATGGCATTTCTACAATAGATTGGATAATACGAACAGCCAACTGTGCCCTATACTGGAAGTGATTAAGGAAAGATCAAAAGTGGGGTCATAGACCAAAACATCACAAGTTAACAATGAGTCATACATCTGTGATGCAGAAAGTTAACATTAGAATTGCCATGGGGTCAATTTTACCACTTTGCCTTTTTCAAAGTCATGTAACTCTATCAAAATAAAACCCCTCTTAGTTCTGAACTTTTTCAAAAATTGGTTCATTTATTGTCTCGAACCACCGAGGGGGAATTTTTTTACCCCTTATAGAAAACTCTATAATACCGTGCTCAACACTCACTATCTGGTTGCCAATCTAGATCTACAGCTAGCTAGATTTGATAAATAGAAGGATGGATGAACACATACAATGGCGAGAAGACTGGAATGAGATACAAGATAAATGACTATTCCAGACTTGAAGTGATGCTAAAAACTGATGCAAATTAATAACTTCACTGCTACATGAAATGACACTATTGCCAACACTGCTGTGGTTGGGGGTAGGAATGACCCCCTTCCATCCCCTTCTAGGGGATTTTGGAGTGTTGGTAGTTGTAGTGTTAAAGAGGTTGTCGATGCTGGTTTGTGGCATGTGTCCTGCATGGTTTGGTGAACATTTTGGGGAACAAGATCACATTGTCAGACACGTCTGTCCAGAGCATCATGTGGCAGACTGTCTGTTGTACCATACTGTCTGAAGTGACTTCTTAGATAACAAAAGCTCAAGCTGTGGAAGTTCAAGTGCCAAGCTATAGCCCTACCTTACATGCCAACATCTCGACATCTTGTTCTGGTCTTTCTTTTCTGATCATGTCACTGGAATAAAGCTGCATTTTCAGATTTATAGTCACTGGTCAAAGGAGTGTCTGTGTATTGGTCATGCTATCTGATTATTGTTAGACTAGGGTGTGGGATAACTTAATGGTCAATATTTTTTCACCAGTTAAACAGTACACAGTTGACTAAATTTATATCCAACTATAGCAATAGAAATTAGATTTTTAGGGCCATTTGCCGCTGCATCTGGAAGGTTTAACTTATTTTGTGAACAAAAGAAAGCGTGGCGGCTAAAGACTGGTGGTGAGCAGACCAAAGCTCACCAGATGCAGAAGCCGGGTGCAAACATTTGAGAGTTGAGCATTTAGCCTTCAGTTAAAGTGACAGTCCTTGTATCCAGGCAGTTTTATGCCCGACTACTCATGTGATCACAGAAGTGATCCGTGGGGAGAATCACTTTGTGGATCATGACTCGTCCCCAAAAGATCATGATATGGTCTTTGCCAGGTTGCCCATGCAAATTACAAACTAATAATACGACTTTGTTTGTACAACACAAATGTGCGACATGCAACATGGTTTCCCTTCAATACAGCCACCTGTTGAATTCCTGTTGAGCAATAGTACACATTAGAAGCAGCATGATTATATTTGTAACTTAAAACATACTGATTATCAAATTTCAAAGGGGCATCACAGTCGGGACACCGCAAATAAAAACTCTTTAATGTGATATTGACTGCTGGCTGACAGATGTCATCACGCTTAAAAACACTTGCCATTTGGCCTCCAAAATGGCAGCCACGTAATGATATCATGGAATAATGTCGTGGTTAAATTGCCCATATGTCTGTTTCTCTGTCCATCTGTCTGGCTCAGTGTGAAACTAAACTATGTTTCAGGTCACCATGCAGATTGTGCCAAAGCTACGTGAAATTGCACACATGCACCCGCACACACACATAGTGTTCTCTCTTTGCTGACAGAAGGGCTTGGAGAGTGGGTAATGAGAAAAGGTCCTCATGCATGAAAGCTCACGTCAGCAGGCCAGCGAGCTGCACACACACACACACACACACACACATATAGATGAAAACAAGTCAGTGGCACCTCGAGTAACACTTGCTACGACACTAGTTTTAAATCTGTGCTCAGCTGTATTCTCTTTTTGTAACCTTTCTCTTGTTCTGTCATTCTGTCTCACTCTTTCTCCCTGAAGTATTAGGGATTATACAAGGGCTTCTCAAAGTCAAGACCAAACAGCAAATCAACCCGGACCCAGAATGTGACATGCGACTACAATGTGAATACAATACATTATGAAGTGTGACGTTTTCCATTTTGAGATGGATTAATTTTCTATCCATTAGTGGATTATTAGTGACATTAAATATACAGTGTAGCTGGAGATAACTCACAGAGACATGATGAATTTAGTTATAATGTAGCTTATTTCTTATTTTAGTCGGTGACTTTGTTGTTGCGGTTGATTTCACGCATTGAAGTTGCATCAGGGAGTTTGCCATCAGTTAAAGCATCTTGTCTTCCTCCAGTACACCGTTTCTCCAACTCGTGCAAATGTAAGAATATGTCTGAGTCAGAAATAAATATGGACTAGCTGTCTGAGCTGTGTCTGCCTCGGTTTTGTGTTGTGCCCCATCACCAGAGATGTGACATTTGTGGTGTAATCACAAGTTCAGGAGTCACACTGATACCACTGATTGCAGGGAAACGATGCCATTTCTCTCACTAGGCTCAAGCGTCGTTTGCTTATCTTGACTGCTTTGAACTTGAATATATGTTGCTTAAAAATTAGTTGTTACCACCAGTCGTTGCGGATCTCTAATCTTGAGTAAAAATCAGATGCGGACACATGAATAATGCGTTTGTGAACCCCTGGATTAACTTCTCATGAATATATTAATGATTCTTCTGTGGTTAACTATCTAATGAAATGGTTAAATCTCACTCCAAAATGCATCCTCCACAAGCATATTTCTTACTTAACACTCTTGTTTCGAACACACACACAGATGTTACTGACACTATATGAGAGAACAGGCTCATATGCCTCATGTTAGAGACATGGACTGCTCATATACCAGCCTTTTAGGAATCCCTGGCTCTGTTTTTTTAGGTTATTTCTTATTGGTGTTTCATGTTACTGTGAAACACACATCACCCACTCTCTTGGCATCCTCGGCTCGACGCGCTATTTCCGCAGAGACTGCAGCATCCAATTAAGGGCCGTGTCCTTGTTTCACCTCTCTGGTGCAACGAAAGATGGAAGAAGGAATTTCAGAAAAAGTGTCTGGTTGGCAAGTCATTACAACAAAGTAAGAAAAGAGAGTAAAGAGTAAAACACAGGGCTAGAGAGAAGAAGTAGGAATCGATTCTCTGCTGCGGTGCGGTATATATTCATCTGCACTGATGCTTTGGCTCTACATTTAATTTTCTCTGACATGTTGGCTGATGTGCACGTTGCACAGAAACGAATAAACACTTTTTCTGTCCTAGTTCTAGTGTATAGATCTGTGCTTTGGCCCTCTGTGTGAAAGTCATTGATGTAAATAGAAGCGTGGTGTATTTATATAGGACTGGCAGGCTGCCTGATTGATCTGAAACATTACACTACCTGGGACCGTGCTGTCCTCAAGACCACTAACACACACAACAAAAACATGATTGCACTCACACACAAACTTGCATACAGATGTGTAGTGGCATGTGTTTGCAATGTGTTGAGACACGCTCACAAAAACCAGCTCAGATATGCACTAACCACACTGCTTGTAGCTGCCGAGGTGTTTTGAATATGGAGAGATACAGTGTGTGTGCTTGCTTGTGCATGAATGAGATTTAGTGAAACCACTTAAAATGCCTTAGATTAAATACCGTTGAACTCTTAGAGAATGTTGGTGCCTTCCTGTAAAATTCTAGAGTTATGAAATGGAGTAAGTGTTTCTAATCAACACACACTTTGTCAAACACAGCAGATGTATGTCTGCAAATAGAAATCCCAAATTTCACTGGCCTGCCCCCTCAGGAAAATTCACACCACCATGTGGAAAAAACATCAAACAACCAGGAACATGTTGAGGAACATGACAATGGCCCAACATGTTCATTTGACCTCCAAACTTCCTACACCCCATTGTGATCAAGCATCAACAGGATGCAGTGGAACAAGTTGGATTGACAGAGGCCCCACTGCACAAACTAGAGTACCCAAAGGATCCACTGTCAAGGTCCTGGTTCCAGACCCCATAGGACACCCTGAGAGGTCCTCTTGTCCATGCCCAATGGTTCAGAGCATTTTTGAGCACATAAGAGGGACCAACACAATATTAGGCAGTTAGTCATAATGTTATGCCTGATTAATGTAGAAAGTGGCTGAGACCACGCCCAGACTGGTTAAATGTTAGCAATCATTCTCCAGAAATTGCAGACTCTACCTTTAATAGTTTGGTGTATCCTCTGTGGTCTGCATCTTTTAATTTCATAATCATTTTTCCTGAAAGACATTTATTTCAGGCATTTTGAAACCATTATCATCAGGACATAGTCAATAGTTAGCTTGCAAACATCATTTTTTTTCTTCAATCAACTGGCACTAAAATAAGAAGGCATGTGAAGTGAAGTGATGTATGTCTTTAAGGAATAGTTGGACTTTTAGGAAAAATATGATTTTATGCTTTGTTGAGAAGAGGTAGATAAGAAGATTCATACCACTATTAAGTCGGTATGCTAGATACAAAGCTAAACCAGCAACCTGTTAGCTTAGCTTAGCATTAAGAGCAACATGTTGTCCCCATGCATCTACTGTTGTGTTTATGCTAAGCTATGCTAAGCAAGCTTGCTGCTGACTTGAGTTGTATATTTGTTCTATGTATGTGAGACCGATATAGTCATCTACTCTTGGAAAAAAAAGAAAACAAGAGTATTTCCCAAATATGAAGCTAAACCAGCAGCCTGTTAGCTTAGCTTAGCATCAAGAGTGGAAACAAGATGTTTTCCCAATGTATCTACTATAGTGTTTATGCCAAATTAAGTTAAAAGGCTGATGACTTGAGCTATACATTAGCTGTACGTGTGTGAGATCAAGATACTCATCTACTCTTGGCAAGAAAGAAAACAAGAATATATCCAAAAATGTAAAACTTTTCCTTTTCCTAAACTTTCCAGCACTGCACAACCCAACTGCTGCAGGCGAATTTCGTGAATGTTATTGACCAGTTTCAAGTGAATGCCCTTGGCTCTGATCCACGTAGTTAAAGTTGTTCTTTGTAGCATCTCAAAGGTCAGCAAATTTAAAATTTTGCAAACAGTATCCCTTTGGTTTAGCGCTGACGCACATATAGGCCTGTTACAATGGCTGTATTCTGTCCTTAGCTCTATTGGTGTAAATTTAGTCAGGCAGTTCTTTTGAGTTCTTCCACTTGAAAATCTTTTTTAAATTTTTATTTCTCTGAGCATTTGTTGGAATTTATGACACGTGGTTTTTGGATTTATCAACTTAAAAGCAAGGCTGGGGGTCAAACTGATGCACTATCATGGTGTACAGTTAAAAGCCATATGAGCAATAAATCAACAACCATGCTCCTTTGATTGGTTGTCTTGCACGTCGGTTGAACGGTATTTCCTTCACCATCTGTTGGTGTGCCCATCGGCTAATCTGTATGGTGTGTCAGGAGGTGTCAGGAGGGCAGTGTCTCAACAAAAAAGCGTTTATACCAGTGGGCAGTGAAAGATCCAGGCTTAGATAACTCCCATAGACACTCACACAGGAAAAACAAGCCACTTCTAAGTGTGGCAGAGACAGATTTAGCCGTTTGAGGATGTGCTGCGAGAAGGAGCTGGGTTCGATTCTGAGTTCTTCTCTGTGGGAAGCTTGTTCACCCTGGTTAACTTGTGTGGGGATCTTGTCTGTATGGATCGCCTCTCAACATACCCCCAACCTGCATCTGTCTGTTTGTATCAGCCAGTAGTTTTGTGGTGTCCCTTGTGTTGTTCTTGGCTGCCCATCTCGCTGTCATCTCCCTCTGTTTGACTTTGTCTGATTTGTCCATATGTACTGTCTGTCTGCCCGGCAAACTGTCTGTCTGCCTTTGTGTCCTTGTGTTAGCTGCCGTGAATGACATCATGGCATTTAAAACAGCAGGAGAGGCCTTCTGTGAGCGCTGTGTGCCTAAATGTCAACTTAGCCTACTGGTTATAGACACTTCCCTCCGTGCTCTCTCTCTTTTGTGTTTTGGTTGTAACCTTCCTTCAACCACCTGTGTTTCTCTCTGTCTTCCTCATCCCAATATTTCCAATCCCACTCTATTATTCTCAATTTGGAAGCCCATGCATACATAACATTTACATTCAACTTGGATAAATAGGACATCAGAACACATGGTTTCACTTTTTCTCCCCCAAGTCATTTTTGGCAACACACCTGTTTGAGTTGCGTGTAATGCAGGAATTCAGTGGGGAGACTAGAGGCTTCTCTGTGCACAGCCAGTTTCTACCATAGCCTGTGCATGAGGCGTTCAGTGAACATGGGTAAACTGTACTGTCGATCGATAAGGAGATGCTTCGCAATTGAGGCATTTGGGCTACAATTTTATTAATACATTACCTCCAGGGATGCACCAAATTCAAGTGAAGAAGAACCTTATTTTAAGTCTTAAGATCTATTGTGATGCAAAGATCTGTATATTATCAGGAAGCAATGCTTTATTTATTTGAATGTAACAGGGTATGAAATATTTTGTTCATAAATGAGCAGAGATGCAGCCAAGTTGTACATGCATGCAATGATATTTTTTACATTTTACACATTGCATTACAACTTGGTCTCTTTCAAATAATACTGCGTCACAGCTGCTCCAGAGCCTGTACAAATAGGCACTCAAAATATTAGACAAAAAACCCTCTCTCATGTCACTATTGTAATATAGTTAAAAAAAATTCAAATTGTTGACATTTTAAAATTCTATTCTCTTCCATAATCTCTGTTTAGCAAATAAAATTTTGCATAATCTGGCACCACAGCCCCTGAACGTGTTTGTGAGATCATGTGATGAAGCAGAAATCAAAACAAGTCGAGCCTCCTCTCCAGAGGAGACTGTTATGTGGACTTTAGATCCTCCACATTTGGACAGAACTGTTTCTCAGTCAAAGCTGCACGGATGTGGAACTCTTTACCATTAACTGTTCAAGAGTGTAACACTCAGCAACAGCTTAAATTTAACCTTAAGAAACGGCTGGAAGATAGTCGGACTTGTAATCGCTAAAGTTATCGATAATTGTCAATGATTGGAAAGGTGTAAATGTATGTAAATGATTTATTGCGTTACTGTAATGTATTTGGACTGTTGTTGAGGTGATCTTTCTGCTGGTGCTTCTTGTTGTTGCTTCTGGGATGTTTTATCTGTACTTTTGCACATGGACTTCATTAAGAATGATCAGCTCAATGTGTAAACCTGTTGTCACTGCCTCTACCCAGGGACTACAGCTGAAAATCAGCTTGTAGCTATCTGTGGTCTGTGCAACACATTTGTTGTGCAATGTCCCTGATAGATAGATAGATAGGTAGATAGGTAGATAGGTAGATAGATATGTAGGTAGATATGTAGGTAGATAGATATGTAGGTAGATAGATCCATTTTGATCATACTCATGCAACCCTTTTGTATTCATGCAAATGCAGTCTTCTTTGTCCTGATACATGTATGTCTATTTAAGGAGCATTTGAGGTTCTCTTCTTTCTATACATGTGCATGAAAGTAAAATGTATAATACTTAACTCGCTGGCTAATACCTGTCTGTTTTGTGTGTTTCTAGGATTATCCACGAGGATGGTTTCTCTGGCGACGATGTAAAGCAGTACAAGCCTGTCGTTTACAGCAACACCATCCAGTCTCTGGCCGCCATTGTCCGTGCCATGGATACGCTGGGCCTGGAGTATGGAGACAAAGAACGCAAGGTCAGTGCTCGCCCTCATGTGTCTGGCCATCACATACAAGTGGAATCATGTACACAAAAAGCAGCACATAACATTAACTCTAGCACATGATGTAACGCAGTCACACTGAAATGTAGTGCACAAACACGACTGTCACAGATGGAAATGTCCCAAGACTGTTTATTTTCTCAAGTCCAAAACTGTGAACTGATTAAAGCTAACTGAAAACGCCAATCAACACAAACCACTTTGCTCATTCACCAAAATGCAAGTAAGCTGCCAGATGAGTGCCATAAGAGGCGGCGTGGTTCAGGGAGAGGTCGTCATGTGCCTTTACAGAGTTACTCTCTTTCAACCGAAGCACCTGGAGTCCAGCTCTTGTGTCGGATCTGATCGAGTATCTGAGCAACACGGTGATCTCTACCGGCCTCAGCTCCTTCCCCTGACCTCCCCCTGTATGGAGATCGACAAAACACTATTTTGATTGCTCCATAATTGTATTGAACCTGTCGTGGTCGGTGCAGGAGAATACTATAATTAACATGCACATTAACTTGTCCCCGTGTGTAATGACTATATTCATAGCATACTTATGCAACAGCTAAGCAATACGCTGTAGATGGAAGGTGTTAATGTTGAAGCTCCATAAAACTGCCGTTAGAGTGATCTGTGGCAGAGAGCTGAAAGATGGTGAGATTAATTATCTATCAAAGGACCTTCGGGTGCAGCAGTATAGCAATGTGGAGGACACATACTCAGTCACTGTGCCATAGGCTCCCACACCACACATGATTGAAGGTTTGCATTAATGTTTAATGCACAGCTCCTACATGCAGCTGCATTGCAGTTCTGATGGTTTACATGTGTATACTCACTACTTTGCTTATGTATCTTCTTTAACAAGTGCTTGCCCTCATGTTTCGTGCTGAAACTTCACACAGCAACACATTAATCATCTGCAGAGCCCTTACAGAGTTTCTGTGACACGAGTTATTTGTCCAAAGCTTTTTTTTAAGTAGTCAAGTCCTGCTTTAAAGATGCCTATGATTTACACAACCTTTTCCTCTGGCTTGGATTAAACACAAACAGCAGATTTCAGTTTGACTGTTTTATAGGGTGTCATCTCTTCAGCACCCCGGCTCGTTTTGTTTGCTAAAGTGTCTACAACAGTGCTCATTCGGAGGGCTAATGGGAAATGCCTGCCAACTAGCCCTGTCACGCTTGTGCCAAAAATTCCTCCATGCCAATCTAAGTTAGCTGCGCTCCTAAGTCCTCCAAATCCTAATGCATACAAGTTCAATATATGATACGCTAATTGAGGATCATGAGTCTAATCCACAGATGAGCATCAGTTCTGTCTCAGTAAAGAGCAACGGGACAAGCTTAATGAGGAATGTAAGGACCGCTAAGATGCAGGGTTGCATTATAGCAGCGTCTCCTGGCCTCTGCCTCAGATTTAGGTCCCGTAATTCTAAAAAGAACAGGCAAAGGCATGAGTTAGCTCTAGATTTTGAAGTGTACAAGGTCCAAATGGATTACACTGCATTTCCATTTAATGAATTTATTTGGGGAGCCCACACAAAAGGACTATCCAATGGGAAATTCAAATACAATCATATATATATAAGCTCTCCAATTAAATGTGAGGCACAGCAGATGAAATGTGTTAGCTCTTAAATACAGTCCTGTTGGAACAAGTGCTGGATGCCGTAGCTGTCTACCATGAACTGGCAGGCCCCCTCCTTCTAGGAAATACTGGATTACATTCAAGAGATGATGTATTTATTGCCAATTTATTTATAGCAGTGCCCTATATCGGTCTTAGGGCTGCTCTTTGACCCAGTCTGCACTTGAAGCAACCTTATGTGGGCTGTTGCGCTAATCAGATGCTGGCAGAACCTCTCAGATGCTATTGTTCTTGGTGTCATATACAACGAAATAGTGCCAACAATGACAGTAATGTGTGGCTGCTGCTGATGAAGACGACACTGGCATAATGGTCATGAGGATGATGACAGTCTCGACTGCTTCGCTGAATGTGGCGCTAACTTGGTCTTTTTAACTGTGCCGCCTGCTATCGGTCACGGGTTTGCCCTCGGTGGCGAGTTTTCGTGACTGTGAGAGGAAAAGGAGTTCTAAATTTTGTCTCTTTCAGCTCACCCCACGCACACACACACACACACACACACACACACACACACACACACTCACACTCAAACAACCATGCTCACAGATCTGTGTCATTGGCCTTAACCTTCCCCAAAGGCACAGTATATTTTTAATCACAAAGAAGCTATTGATACTCGGTGAAGAGGGCTGAAATAACAATACACTTATTGATTAGGATATGGTATCTGCGTGTGTGTGTGTGTTGTCTTGTATGTGTGTGAGAGTGTTTAATATGTCTTGGTACGGCATTTTCTAGAGGTGAACAGGAAGACCTGAGGCATGGAGGTTTATCGTTGCCATCAAGTCACTTAAAAAAGGGATGGATGGATGGCATTGAGTTGTGCAACAAATAAAACTCACAACTCTCATCTGCATTTTGACTTTGCTCTGAACCAGACAAACTAGTTCACTGGAAGAAGCTAAAACACACAGAAGTAAGGGCACTAAAAACATCTTGTAGATATTCATTTGGTGAACTGTTCCGTTCTGCAGCTTTACACTGCAGTACCGAGCATTCTTAAAGTGTTAAAAATGTGAAAAGAAAAGAGAAACCTTACCATTGCAGTTGAGCAATTTGATAAACCTGTCAAAACTGGCATATTTCCAATGTATACTGAACTATATTTGACAGTATTGTGCGGCCAAACTGATACTGGATGGATTCTTTTAAACTTAAAGTTGATATTTCAAAGTTTAAACATCAGATAATCACATCGGTAGGTCGTGATTGTTTCAGCATAAACATCATACAGCACATACAGATAATCTTGATAAGGATAGTGCAATGTTTTCAGCTGGTATCTGCTAATATATCAACCAGAAAGTAGTATCCTTATGTAAAATAATATCAGATACACACTGACTCATACATAACAAGATATATGAGCAGTAGACCTACTTTGTTCAACTTTCAATACCTTTTGTGTTTTTCTAAGTAGCAAATTGGACTTATTGCCAATAAATAAGTGAAAATATTGTGCTTTATTGTAAAACTGTACACTGATTGTGGCAGGTTTGTTGAGCTTATCTGCTCTTGTGGTACACTTGGCTAAACTCTGTGCTGTAAATTCACTCAAACTAAAAGCTTCTATCTTGTGGCTGCTTCCTTTCTGATCCTTCCTTAAGAGGTTTTCATTGTGGCACCTGGACAAAAGGCTAGAAGTAGTATTATTTATGCTGTGTGTCTATGTTCTGACATGTAACTCTGCCTATGTTGATGAGCCACTTCAAGTAAATAAAATAAAGAGTTGAGTACTGGGTTAATTATGGCCAGAAATGCAATTAAAGTCCAGGGCATTTCAAGACTAAATGTGAGGTTGAGAAAAAGGTCAAGAGCGTGTTAAAGAAGCCAAAAACGCATGAGAGGGAAAGAGGAAGGAAAGTAGATTATTCAATAGAGAATGTGACAGTGGACATGAAACAGAAAGAGAGAGCAGACTGAGATGTTTAAACTACTCAACGTCTGACTTCCCCTCAAAGTAACCACAGGACTTTGTGACATCCTTCTCACGCCAATAAAGGATGTGGGGTTTGCTTCAAGACACGACACCTTCTCATGCGTTTAGAAAATTGCATATATTGTATTTATTTCTTAAACGTAACGCCCTCACTTACGGCATTGGATTTCTTACAGTATATTACTGTATTGCAAATGTTAAACTCCGTCTACCTTTATTTTTTTGTCCTGCGCTTGCTCTCGCCTCTTCTTTTGATAACCCCCCCCCCCCCCCACTCATCTGTTTCCCTTAGCCTTCGCTAGTTGCTGTGGCAACCCAGTGTTTTGCCTTGCTCTCAACACATTCCGCAAGCCTGTGTCCAAGGGCGGTGTGACACATACAGTACACTTACACACACACATAACACATGCACACACAGTGATAGCGGGCCTGAAATAGACGGCGTGTTGTCACTGCCGTATGAATCTTTGAGCACTTTTCACTCGGGTTTCAAAGAAGAACACGAAAGTTCACAGGGAAAGGTCTCGCCGCAGATACTTTGATTGAACTGTGAAAGCCTCCACAGGCATTTGGCTCTAATGACAAGTAAAGGTTTTTAATTTTTCAATTCCCATTACCTGCTAATTAAATATGCACTCAGCTCCTCCACTAAACGGCAATTACCAAATAGCAAAATCACTTGGATCTCCTGCGGTACCTTGTTACAGCTGCGAAGTTTTGAATTTCTCTGCATGTTTATGAGGGAAGTTCACCCAGAAACAAGGAGCTCAACTCCCATTTGGAGGCATAACTGTTAACTATAAAGCCTTATATCACTTTCCACAAAAACTCAAATGTTTGCCATCCTATCTTTGCAAGGAGAGAAACACTTTGAGCTAACCTGCTGTTGTTCCAGGACAATGCGTCCGTCCACACAGCTCAAGTGGCAGAAGCAGCCAAACGTGGCCCTGAACTGTTGCCCCATGAACCTTACTCACCCGACCTGCACTGCCTGACTTCTGTCTTTTTCCGCGAACCCGCACGGTCACCATTTTCAGAGTGATGATGAGGTCATGCATGCTACTGAGGAGGATCTAGAGGCTTAAGATGTGACCTTCTCCCCGTGAAGGGATAGCGAAGCTTGAGCATCAGTAGGACCAAGTGCATTGAGATTAAAGGAGACAGTGTTGAAAAGTAATACAAGGACAGTCCTGTGACATTTTTTGGGTGATGCCAAGAACTTTCTGAAATGCCCTTGTATGTTGGTCATTAATATATAAGGAGTGATGCTTCTCATAAACATGGTTCAGGTGGTGGTTCCCCTTTTTAATTCTTCTTAAAACCAAAAATACAACCATTTAGGGAATTAATTAAACTGTGTGTTAAATAGAGGCGTTATTTTGTGGCATATCAACATGTACTTATTGCCATATGAATGGAACAGTGTGCCTGTCCAAAGTCTGCACACTAGGATGTGGAAACCATGAATTAGCCATTAGTGAGGCAGGACTTTGCTTTCTGTCACTTTTTTCTCAACGTCTGGATTGTCAGTGCCAAAATTGGGCAAGTAATCATACGCAATGAAGGATAATAACATTAAATATCAGCAAAAATGCTAACATTAATCTCTGTGAGGCTCTACCAGTCCTGTGTATTGGTGATAAGCAACTGATAATATCCACCTTCTAATATTTCAGTGGGCTGTCATTAAATTGAGGAAGCGCGGAGCTGTGCTAAAGATTTATCAGACTTCAGAATGAATTGATGTCTAAACAAGTCAAATGCCTAAACCTATATTGCACTGTACACTTAAGTTAATTATCAAGGCAGAGCTGGCCTTGATTCTACATCTACTGCGCTGGTTATACAAATCTGCAATTTAGCCTTTTGTACCGACTCGTCTGAATAGCATCAGTAGATGTTAAGAGTCAGCCTAGAGCAGTTGCTAGTGATTTTCTTTGTGTTTGTGTGTTTGTGTGCCAGTGTGTGCTTTACTGATGCATCGGCCTAAGGCTCCATTTTCTATACACTTAATTGCTTCAATGCATCCACACAAGGCCGGTGACATTACATTATGTGTGCGCATGCATGCTCAACCTTATTTGTTCAGTGTCGGAAGGCCTGCTTGAAGAAATAAATGAAGTCAGAGGCTGAATGGCTGCAGCGGTAGACCCACATACCATAAATACGGCACAAGCTGGAGATGGAGATCAGCTTGGTGCAAGATGATCCTTTACATTCTCCTGCAGCATCATAAAAAATAGATTTTTTTGTGAAGATATTTCTATAAATTTTGTTGAATTGCCTTTTTCAATGCCATACTTGACAGATTTTTTAGCATAACTTTCAGCAATAATATAGTTTGACTGATCCATACCCTTCACCTCTCTCCTCTCGTCATTCCATTTGTTACTGTGCAACTGAAGGAAATCAAGGACGCAGCTGCTGTTCGACTGCGGCACGCACACGCATGCACGTACACAACCACTGACATCAGAAAAACACTTGGCGTCTCAATGGACTCTCGAAGGAAAAGAGGGGAAGAAGATAAGAGGAGGTGATGAGATGAAGGGATAGACAGAGCAGGAGAGGTGGAGAGAGAGAGAGAAGAGAGGGAGCCGGCAGACAGGTTGATGCCTGTTGTTGTGGAAACCAGCTAGTTATTCTCATGGGTTAGTCTGAGTGTGTGTGTGAACTCCAGGTTGTGGGTTTGTGAACAACGCCCCTCTGACAATAGCGTTCCCTCTGCTCGTTAAAGAATAAAACAACCTGCACATGGGCTCACTCAGGAGCAGTTTGAAGGGGAGGTAAGCATGACGGGTGTGCAGTGCAGTTTGCCTCCGTTTTGTTGACTTTCAGAAATATCCAAACACCCTGCAAGCATTCGCAACCCATTTTTTGAAGCAACAAAAGCAGATATTGCAGTCTGCATGAAATGATTAAACCTTTTTTTTGGCCACTTAAGTAAGCAGAACAATTTGTGGTCATAGATCCACTTCTTAGGGGGAAAATATATTTGTCCAGAGTTATATGCAATGTTCACCCTCTTTTAGCTCCATTTTGGGCCTCCACCAACCTTGGCTGCTAAATGCTTCACCAGCTAGGAGCTAATTGTTTTTGCTGTTTACAAATGGCTGCCTAGGGCTGCAAAATTCTACAAAAGTGCTGAAAGTGAACCAAAACTGTAATTTTACTGCTAAATAATGAGTTGAAACTTGCTGCGAAACTTAAAACTGACAAAGGCTGCAGATTTGAGGTGTAATTTTTTGCAGGTTCTTTGATTGGTCCTGTTGGTGTCTTATGTATTAGAAGGAACGTTAGCACTTTTAGCACGTTTATTATGAGTCATTACCACATATGCCTATTGTAAACAGTCTCTAGAACAGCAAATGAGTACTAATATATAGCTAAAAATAGTTATCAAGAAATTGTACACTTTTCAGTTGGATATTTTCTGTCACACCTGGTACTTTGCCTTAAAAATAAAGTATACAATGCACCTGTAACTGAGAATCCAACCATGAACTTATATGTCCCCTTTTAGAGTCTAGCTGGGGGCCCTTGTTGTTTCTATCTACCTCATTTTGAGTCATTTACTTTCTAAAAAGGCTTCAAATGCACCAAAAACACTATAGAAATATATAGGTCTTCAATAGGAACCAATGGGATTGGAGCTAAGAGCCACAGAAGGGCTGAGGAAGATGGAAAGCACTGCTGGTTGGGATTTATTGACCAAAACAACTTTACAAAGCAAACAAGTTAAATCTTGGATTTTAGTTCGCTAGGACATTTGTACGTACACCAATTAGCCACAACATTGTGACCACTGACAGGTGAAGTGAATAACATTGATCATATTGGTACTATATGGTGTTCTGCTGGAAAACCTTGGATTTTAACATCCATGTTGATGAGACTTAGACACCCAAATAAACACTTTCCCACAACAAACACACTCCTTCATGCAAATGGAAATCCCAAATGTCACTGGTCTACCCCTGCAGGAAAATGCACCCCACCACATGGAAAAAACATCAATCAGGAACATGTTGAGGAACATGACAATGGCCCAACATGTTGATTTGACCTCCAAACTTCCTACATCCCGTTGTGATCAAGCATCAACAGGATACAGTGAAACAAGTTTGATTGACAGAGGCCCCACTGCACAAGTCAGAGTACCCAAAGGATCCAGTGTCAACGTCCTGGTTCCAGATCCTATAGGACATCCTGAGAGTCCATGCCAAATGGTTCAGAGCATTTTGGAGCACATAAGGGGGATCAACACAATATTAGTCATGTGGTCATAATGTTATGCCTGGTTGGTGTATAATTCATTCATTGCACTTTGAAAAGATTTTAGGCCACTTTGTTAACTGCTGTGTTTCTTTTCGGATAGCAATACGCTACAACTCTGCTTTCATGAGTCTGGCTTGTGTCTGCTGATAAGTCTTGTGTAAGCTCACATATTTCAAGTCACTTAAGATACAGATGTGACGGAATGAATAACCTCAATAAAAGCTGTTTACAGCATAAGTGAATGCCAATTAAAATGCAGCTTCACAGTTCTAAAAATACCATCAGAAACAGTCATGTTTCCTTATTAGGGTGCTCTGCTGCAGACTGACCCAGAAAATGTGTTTGACCCTTTTTTTTTTAGTAAACAAATGCACATTTTGAATGCATTTTTTTCATGCAATTAACAAGGTGAAAAAGGATACCTTATTTCCATTTTACTGACGTACACTTTTATAAGCTGATAGCAGCAGAATTAATAACAGGCAGAATAATTGGGATCATCCTGAGGTGGATCGGCCATAAGTGAGGAGGTTAAAGGTGGACGTTGATGATGGCGCCTGTGACTTTTTGGCCGCTTTGTCATCATAATGGGGCATGATTGTACGACACTAGTCCACAGTGTAGGTTCGGCCAGCAGCACACTTTGAATCAGCAAGTCTGTGTGTGTCATTATAGATCCCTTCCAGCCAAGCTAAGAAGGTCAGTGTATGGACAGAGCCTCCACCGACACACACTCGCATTCAGATGTTTGAAGCTTTTTTTGTGTGTTGTGTTGTCGAGTGTGTGTGTGTGCGTGTTTTTGAAGTGTGTGTCAGTCTGCCACCTTCCTGCAGTGCTGAGCTCCCTTTGATTTTTTGTTCCCTCCCCTCCCTCCCTTTCCTCCCTCCCAGCCCTCCCTCCCATCCTCCTCTTTTGTTATTTTCAGCATCGTCCCCCTTTTGTCTCTCCCCTCTTCACATCCTCTGTCCTTTCATTCCTCTCTTCTTCTGTTTCTCATTTTCTTTCCATCCCCTGCCCGTCTCTCTTCATCACTTCTTCCTTCATATCATCGCTTCACCTTCGCGGTCTTCTAATATCACCCTCCTCTCCCCTTCTCCCCCGATTCCTTTTATCTCTTTGCATTCTTTTTACTCCTCCCTTGTCACTTTCTCTCATTTAATCCTGTCGGTTGGGGAGGGGTTAGACACTGTTTTCCTATATTCCTTCAGTCATTGATCCATCCTCTTCATCTACTCAAATCTGATAGATCAATAAGCTAAGCTCTTGACGAGGCACCTGATTGGCTGCTTCAATCGATTAATCAAGACACTCGATCTTTAGGTCATTAATCTCTGAGTTACTGCAGCTGGCACACACACGTGTATCCACACTATGTGGATTTGAGGCCAACTGTGTGTGTGTGTGTGTGTGTGTGGGTGTGTGTGTGTGTGTGGATGCATGTACGCCAAATGTGTGAGCGCATGCAGAGAGAGAGAGATAAATATAGTAAACCAGGGAGAGGGTGAACAGAGAGAAAGCATCTGCATCATTAAAGTGAGATTGTCAGAGCAAAGAAATGAAGCGTATCCTAGCAACAGAGAGGACCGCGATCCCATACCTGAGATTTCGGGAGTGTGTTTTTGCATCTTTGTGTTTTCTGTCTCTGTGAGTGTTGCAGGTCAGAACTCGAACGTGTTGCAGTGCGTCCTTTGTTACTTGTGCTGTGTTTGTTCAGCACGTGTTGTCACGCAGTTCTTTTAATATTCATAATAGGAGTTGACCAATATTGGTTTTTCAAGGGTTATGACTGATATTTGGAGCCGATATACAATAAATGTAATGTTTTAACAGCAGGTGATAACAGAGAACCTGTCATTCATAGCTAGACTTCTTCGTCAATAAGGGTGACTATAACTGAATATGTAAAATAGAAATAGGAAAGAATAAATTGGGACGCTCGACTGAAATTGATCAGTTTGTCTCCTGCTGATCTTCCCTTTTTTTTCTTATAATTTTACTGTTCTATCACTTTTATTGTCCACTAAGGTCCAGATCTTAAAGCATCATTAATTATTGTTTTCCAGACTCTGTTTCAGGTTAATCTGCCTTCTAACTTAGCCACTAGCCGTTAGCATAGCCTTAGCCACTGTGACAGAAGCTAATTTCCTGGTTTGTGGCAACAACTTGTGTTTCTTGTTCAGTTTTTGTTGCTTGAGAGAGATTTCTGAGACCACAGAGTGAAACAGGCAAAAAGAGGAGGCTGCATCAGACCGGAAGTACCTCATTTAATTGATCAATAATCGACCAATAAAAATATGGATACAGATAATCTGAAAAATGCCAAATATCTGCGACGCTAATTGGTCCATCCCTGATTCATACATATAGGTGTTTTCCATGATTGTGTCTCTGTGAGAAGTAACCGTCTTCCATTTCAAGTCAGCTGAGCTCTTTCTATATTTGCAAATACTCAGCGGATCCCAGAGGCTTCCCGGTACAACGATAGCCGCCGCTCTAAAGCGACCCTGGCTTGCTTCAGTGGCGTGTTTTAACCTTTTGATTCGGATCCGAAGGCCGGCTGGGACCTTCCCGTGTGCAGCTGGCATGTTCTCACTGCTCTGCCACGGTCCAAAACATGCAGGTTTAGCGAACTGGCACCCATTAATTGCCTGTCGGTGTAAATGTGAGTATGTGTGTGTCTGTCCGTGTGTGCCAGCCCCCCCTCGTGATAGACTGCCAACAAGTACATACTGGGAAGGGATCCAGCGTCCTGCGACCTTGAACGGGCTAAGCGGTTTAGAAAATGGATGGATGACTGACTCAGTAACATCTCAGTGATGCTTACTGCAGAGGAAACAAGCGTCGTACATTTCATCAAGAGAGAGCGTGCGTGTGTGTGTGTCATCTAAAAGTGACTTGTGATCTGCGGATGGTTTGGTTTCAGTTTGTGCACAGTGTTGGGGCTTCAGATTCTTTTTAGTCCATCTACTGATCACCCTCTCAACCAATCAGTTAATTATTTACTTTTCTATGAAATTATATTTTTCAAGTGGCTGTTTAGACATTCTGGCTGCATGTCTCAGGGGATCAACTTGGTTCAGACTGGAAAATATCAACCACTGGATTGATTTCAATAAAATTCCGTACAGACATTCATAGTTTTCAGGAGCTTAACAACATCTGCCACAAGTTTGGGTTTTGAGTCTGAGGTTTTGAGAAAATCTGTGACAAAAATACGTTCACATTCTTAACTTTGCGAACTTTTTACCTACCTAGCACCAGTATGCTGCAGGTAAATTCCAATAGATAGTAATTTTAAACTCATTTTTGACACAGAAAGCATCAAACACACGTGACTGAGAGGCTTAATGTGATGTATGGGCGTCTTTTTGTCAGTTTGGTTTTCAGTTAGACCACTAATCAGTCTCATTGAATCTGTCAGTGTCAAACAGAGTGATGACCAGAAAAGTCATGTAGCTGACAGAATGCTTGTTCTATCTGCTACCATCAGCTATGGAGGGCAAAGTTACTTCAAAGGAAGAACTCAAGGTTGTGTGTGAGCGCTTTTTTTTTTTTTTTTGCACGTCCATGCGATTACACCCCACTTAGTGTGTTTTTGAACTCTGCTTAGTTGAGGCCTCTCATTTCATTGCCCTCCTGTCTTTCCTCTGTGTGTCTGTCTGTGAAAACAACATTGCCTTTTAGATAGTAAAGCCTGCACCAAACGTCAAAGTGCATAACATCAGAAAGGCTCAGAGTCGGGCCTTGAGGGGAGACGGCGTAGACACACCAACACCCACACAACTAGTTCCCCAGCTCCACAAATCTCCCTGTAGCACCCTGAAACGACACACACACTCACACACTCAATACACAGCCTCTCTCACTAACCTCCTCGCTGTATTTGCCAGACTGGTGCTGCCAGCATCATATGACAGGCACATGGACCTGTCTTGCAATGCCAAGCCACAGCACTGCGCCGCTAAGAACAGGACCATGATGCCTTGCTCCTGTCGCCCCCAGTTACCGAGGCCGCCAATCATCAGCGCTGGTTTCCAAAGCACTACCCTAAGAGGAAACTCTCACTTCCAAAAAATTTACACACATGCATAGGCGGGCACACATTCTGTATGGGAAAAACTGCAAACTTTGTTCATCTTCAAAGTGAGTAAGTTTACAGGTTCAGGCAGCAAAAGCAGCCGAGATTGAAAACGTGACTTTTTGTGATCTTGATTGTAACTCGTCTGATTAAATTGAACATCCGTAGGGATAATGGATCTCCACTTGTTATTGATGCAAAGCAAAATGGCTTGGAGAGAGAAATGGAGAAAGGGACAGTTTGAGAAACAAATGTAAAAGTGTACAGCAGTGTGCAAACATTTAAAGCACTTGATGCCACTTTAGCCTCTTATCCATCATATAGTATCATCAGGAAGGTCGCAAGACTGTAAGCATACAGGTGGTGCAACTCCCAGACTTGACAAGCATTTTAATTTGAAAAATGTACTAATTGTGCCGCCATTTTTTAATCTAAGGTGACCTGATTTCACTTTTATTAACTTAATACATGCTAAACTCACTTATGGAACATCTGCTTTTGGTTAGATGCTGTAATTTACTGATGTTCCATAAACACCTCACATGCAGGCTGTAGTAGATGCCAGCTAGTCGGCTGTGCACAGAGAAGCCTCTAGTCTCCCCAGCAGTAAATTACTTTGAAAAGGGTGAAATAAGGCAGTTTAATGTAAGATTTACCCAGATTAAAACCACCAAAAGCATTTTAAACATCAATGGAACAGTCAGTAATGTTGTGCAGTTGTGGAAAGTAGGGCTGCAGCTATCGGTTATTTTAATCATCGAGTATTCTATCGTTTGTTCTGGTGATAAATCGAGTAATCTTTTCTGTCATGTCTGTCTCCGTTTCCATTTTGCATTCCGTGCTTGGCAAGCCAAAATCATGATTGTGATTATAAATGGTTAAATTTTGCAACCGTAGTTATTATTATCAGGTTTGTCTGAGTCAGGACCACTCCCTTTCCACCAGAGTCCTCCTCTCCCTTTGTTTTGTAAGATAATCAGCCATAGACGGCCTCATTTTTGGAACACGGTTACACAGCTAAATGGATTGTTTCACGCATCAGGCAGAGAAAGACTGACAAAGCCAGTCTGGGATTACATGAAGAGGCAGAAGATGCTGAGAAAGCCTAAATCCATGGAAGAACTGTGGCAAGTTTTCCGCTAAACTGCACAATCAAACCTTTGGAGAAGTTAAATGAGATTTTTTTTTCTCCAAGCATCCCGTTTTGTTATTATTTTTTTCCTCACTTCACCGTTAGTGCCTGGAATCTTCCACATGGCACCGTATGTGTTGGTTTATGAGCCAGCCGTCCTTCTCCAGACACCCAGTAATAACAGAAACCGATAGAGTTGCTGAGAGGATTTTTATGGCAAAATAAGTGGTTTTATGCCAGTGAGTCACTTAGTTAGGCCTGTGATCACTCAGTCATTAAGCCAACTGGCATTTACATTTGTGTGTGTGTGTGTGTGTGTGTCCAGTGGTGGAGCTTTCTCAAGGGGTATGTGCAAATGACCTCAGGGATTGGGTTCTCAGGTGCGGGGGAGAGAGAACATGGAACATTCTCCCCCGAGAGGGTGAGAGAGGGAGAAAGAGTGAGAGGGGGAGACAAACATGAATTATTCTCCCTAAGGTGTAGAGCATGATGAATAGAGCGATGGAGGACAGAAAAAGAGCACAGAGCGGGAGGGAGGGAGTACGAGAGCTGGTCCTCAGGGGCTAGCACACTGACACACCACTATGCCATTACATACCTGTTTGTGTGTGTGTGTGTGTGTGTTTGTACAGAATGGATTGGGTTGATAAAGCTCCCTGCATTAAGGCTATCACATTACCATTCCCCTGCAAAAACAGCCAAATGTCATCAATTGCTGCGTCAGGTCAGACCACAGATAGTGTACCCGCTGTTGTGCATACACTGAATGCTGTTTGCAAACACACACACTAGGAAGCAGCAATGGGATGGTATCTGTGAAAAAGTTTTTACCCCCCATACAGATATCTTTTATTTTTGCATATTTGTCACACTTAAATGTTTCAGACGATCAAACTAATTTTGATATAAGTGTAATAAGCTCAGGACCTAAAGGTTTTGGAGTGACCAAGTCAAAGTCCAGGCCTGAATCCAATTGAGATGCTGTGGCAAGGCCTTAAAAGGGCAATTCATGCTTGTAAAACCATCTAATGTGATAGAATTAAAACTATTCTGCAGAGAAGAGTGGACCAAAATTGCTCCATTGGGATGTCAAAGACTGATCACAAGCTATCGCAAACATTTAACTGCAGTTGTTGCTGCCAAGGATGGACCAACCAGCTACCAGGTTTAGGGAGGCAAGTACTTTTTCACAGGGGTGATATTGGTTTTCAGTAAATCTTTAATTAACCATTAAAAAGCTGCTATACTTTTTATATCTGCTAAGGAGATAATTTGGAGAAGTGCTTCATGTCATAAAATGACAATGGATTTGTTGAGTATTGATTTCACTGGATTAGGTGAAAGCAGAAAATCCCACGAGGTTATTTTTCTTTTCTTTTTTTGACTTTTCACATTTAAACATCGTCAGGCCTGATGACTTTAAGCTGGTACCATAAAATTTTACCAAAAAACACATCAATGCATAACAGTGACTTTCATTTTTGCTGAATTGTTTGGTCAAATAGCTCTTGTGTTATGTGCTGCCTTATGTAACAATTACTTTAAAGGAGCAAGCAGTGATTAAAATCAGCACCCAAAATGTTACTTTGCTTTTTTAAAATATTAGTTGGAACAGTTCCTGCTGTGCTGTGACTTTTGCGTGCTGACATTCGTGCATTGTTGTGTTTGAGTTCTCCTCTGTTCTGTATTCAATCTGTCAGCCAGCTGCTGGTGCAGCTAATTAGGCCAAGCTAAAAATAGACACCTGCCTATAAGATTAATACATCATCTCCTTCATACAAAACCTCAGATGTGTAAATCTCCTGCCTACAGTTGGCGACTGGCTCTCAGTGTTTTCCCGTGTGTTTGTTTAATAGACGGCTAACATGACATTCTAACCAGGTTATGAAATAAACTTAATTCAATATGTATCAAGTTTAAAATGAATCCTTTTGACAGATTTAGTGAGAAAGGCCCCAAGATTGGAGCAGTTTGGCACAAAATGACAGGAGACATGGCCTTGGAGCACTATGTGTTGTCACATGAATGTAAGCTTTGACATGGCTCATGCCTAATTTGCGTCTTTCATTAGAAAAATATCATGTGCTCTGCCAGTATTCTGTAGATAGTATTGTGCTCCACAGAATGTAATTTTCCTCTTAATTATACTGGACTCCAAATAGACGCTAATTTATTTAAAGTATGGCTCTTTGGAGACACAGTGGTTTGTTCTCCTTTAAAGAACAGTGCATTAAACTACATGAACTCTTCAATTGGAAAGCTCTTTTCAGTCATTATTACTGCCTATATGATTAAAATAAACAGATGCACTGTAATGATGCTCATTATCTGTCCTATACTAGTCACAAAATGATAGTACAAGTAAAAAATAAATATATGGTCTGATATAGCAAGAGACCTTATGCACAGGAGTTTTCTGTATAGTCATATTTAGTGTGGTTTTCCTTTTATAATTATAGTAAAAGTAACGTCGCTGATGTAGCACGGAGCTGACTGCTGTTTATGAAAACCAGCAGAATGAGTTTTGTCAGAGTAATAATCAATGCTAATGCTAACCATGGCTCATTTATAAAACATTGTATAGCTTTTTTTTAAAGCTATTTTTAGTTTATTTTGTAAATTATTAAATATATATTTTCTTTTTCTTTTTTTATTACTTAACAAATGGCTAGTATATCTGTTTTTATATTACTTGTAACTTTGTCTATGTGAAATTAGGCAGTTTTTTTGTATGAATTGCTGTAAAATCCAAATGCTTGAATGGATGTCAAAGGTTCAGTTTGATGCAATGGATTCAAACCCCAGATGAGCTTCCTTGTGGGACAGTAAAGTGTATAAAACATCTATCTCTTTGTGCTACATACAACATAAAGCTGAGCCTGATGAGATTTGTTTTGCTATATGTCATACCCCTATCATATGTGGCGGTTCAACACAGTCTCCTGCTGCTATCAGCCCATCCATCATGATTACATGCCAGCAAATCAGCTGCAAACATGGAGGCAGGCCACTCTTACGTTATTGCTCTCACTAAGCATTAGGCCACTTAGCCAGCTAACGCGGCGCACAAATCTTTAAAGCTCAGCCTCACTGACTGACAAAGCACACTTGTAATCACAGAGCAACAAACAACTGACTTACGGCATTAGATTTCAAACTGACTCACCACTTTGCCCTGATGTGAGAAGAATGATGGCGATGATGATAATGATTAAAGATCCTTCCTGTAACTGTGTAAGTGTGCGTGTGTGTGTGTGTGTACTGTTTCTATGATGTTATAGCGAAGAGAGGTCAGCTAGGACACATATGAACAGTTACTGTTTATATCTTTGTGTTTTTTCTTCCTCCCCTTTCCATTTTATCCAGTTATGTCCTAGTTTTACTGCTCAGCGACGTACACATTCCCCTCCACTCCCATACACTGAGCACATACAGTACACTCATACAATGCTAGCCCACAGAGAGGGGGCACTGCTAGTGTGTGTGTGCATGTGCCTACTGTGCCTTGTAGATATAAATTATGAAGGACATTTAAATCTATATTTGATGACTGCCTCTACAGTGTGTGTGTGTGTGTGTGTGTGTTCCTGTGTGCCATTCTACGTTTATGTGAGTGCACACATGTGTCTCTTTATAGGGCGTGAAGGGGTAAAAGGTTGCAGCTATTGAATTTCTCACCCATTGTTGCTGTTTATTTTGGTGTTGTGAGGTCAACTGTTTGTGCTGCTCTCAAGTGATGCAATTTTTGAC
Source organism: Dascyllus trimaculatus (assembly GCA_024666655.1). Taxonomy (NCBI): domain Eukaryota; kingdom Metazoa; phylum Chordata; class Actinopteri; family Pomacentridae; genus Dascyllus; species Dascyllus trimaculatus. Next base: position 9,693,657 of record CM045448.1, on the reverse strand, counting down.
ACTGAATATTTATATATAGCAATTCACCTAGAACATGTAGAGATAATAATAATTTCCAACACTGACTGCAGCTGATTTTTTTGAAGATGAGTAATTCTGTCAGACTTATTGCATTTTGAGAGTGGGTTATGTTCGTTCTTGCAAGTTCTGTACATGGACTGCAGATGTTGGACCTGCTTCTGTCAATTAAAGTTAGAATTTGTAGGAGAGAGAGGGTTGATTGGATCTCAAAATCCATAAGGGTGGTTCAGAACTTCATGGTTTTTAATGATGCATTAATAATGCATTTTTAAGCCCTCATAGCATCATCTAGCCATGATCCCTTCTGTGTGAAAACAGTTTTCTATCATAGTCATATTTTAAGAAGAAAGAAACCTTTATTTGTCATTAAGACATTTTTACAGCATTGTGAAATGTTGTTTTTGCATGTTCCAGTTGGGGTCAAAGCGCAGGGTCAGCCATGGTACAGGGCCCCTGGAGCAGTAAGGGTTAAGGGCCTTGCTCAAGACCCCAGCAATGGCCATATTGGGGTTCGATCCTCTGACCTTCTGATCAGTAGTCCAGAGACTTAACCATTGTACCACCACATGCATTTGGATTGTGGATTATGCACATCTTTGCAAGTTTTGTACATGGGTTGCATATGTTGGACCATTTTCTGCAACTAAAGGTGTGGGTTTTTGGAAGAAAGAGGGTTGAAACTTTGGTGGTCTTGCCAGAAGAGAGAGTTGATTTCTTCTAGAGAAGCTGCTGTTGTTGATTGTGGCAGAAACCAGGGTGACCAGGTGGATGTGAGGTGTTGGTTTGATTGAGCCGAGAGCTGGTCAATAAGCTAACTGAGTCTTGTTATTGTTGTTGTTGTTCTGTATCTCTGGGATGCTTTGAAAGTGATCTATCAGTGGTTTTGTCTTGACAGCATGCCCAGCAGAAACTAAATTTATCCTCCACCACTTATGTAAACTTGTTGAGTTTCGTTTCATTTGACATGTTGCTGGCATGAGTCACGAGGAGATTGTTATGCAGTTCACAAGTGTCTCCAGTGCAGATATCCTTATTTGAACTACGGCCATCTTTCGTAACAGTTTTTACACATTTGAATCTGCTTTGTGGTTCCTCATTTGTTCAGAGACTCGGTGCTGTCGGAAGTCTTGATAAGTTACCGTTCAGGTTTGGATCGCGGCAGCCATTTGTCAAAAAAATCAAACCAGGTAGTTTCATGCTTTCTTTCTACTAGAAAAAACTGCTCCATGCTTGTAAATCAGCTGCTCTGAAACATGTTCATTGCCATCCAGTTAACAGCAATCTTCTGTTTCAACAGGGAGTCACTGTAGCATCACAAGCTGGAGCATAACTTCCAAAAATACCAATATCAGCCAGCCAAAATTATTCATTTTAACTGCCAGACCCTCGTGAATGTAGGCATTGTTGCTTTATTCACGTTCAGTATGAATGGAGGAGTGTGTGTGCTTCAGAGTTGTATTACTAATGTTGCTTTGTCGCCTCATCAAATGTTACTGGCACAGTGTTTGGCAGATTTGTAGGATGAGTTTGTCAAATTTCAAGTCCTCCCAGATTACATCATTGTTATTAAACAGTATTTTATTCATTGCCAGATCAGACCATGTTCCATTAGACCTCTTTTACTGCAGTTTTTTTCACGTGTCTTGCAGCATCAGGTACATCTGGCATGTGTAACAATGAATTTATATGTAGTAACTTGAGTTTCTCAACCCATTTTAATTTACAATATGGGAATCCTAACTTGCTACACACTATTATTACATTAAAAGCAGGCTAGTTCTGAACTGCAACAGCCTCGGGTCATGATAAGTGACTGGAGACAGGTCTGTATATGGGGTGGGGATCCAGATTGATAATTGTAATCCCAGTGCTTTAGTCTGAGAACTGCAGTGAGAAAATAAAAAGCAATGGGAACAACGGGAGGCATCAAACATCACGTTTCCACAGCTCTCTTACTTTCCCTTCTTGATCAAAGCCTATTCATAATAAAAAACGAATCAAGACGCACACACTGGCACACAAACACTCCCCGTCTGCTGTGGAGCTGGGATGATTTAAATTTCTTATATCAAGAAGGAATATTCAATCATTGCTGCAGCTTTTCTTGACATGAATGAAAATGACTCAACTGTGGCAAAAACACAATCTGTGAATGAAATCCTCTCTCGGGCCTCCATCACATTTCTTCAGGGTCATTTCATAAAAAATAATCAGTGGCTCCCACATGAACCTGTCAGAATCGGCTCTTTTTTTCACTCATACAATAACTTTAGTATATTAAAAGAAGTCATGCGGAATCTTACCTTCATACGATGCATATTTTCCAAGTTACAGGCCCTTGGAATTTGCTTTTTTAAAATGTTATGTCATTTTTTTCCAACACTTTTGAACCCTCATAACTTTATATAAAGGAGATAGCCTTATGCACGTGGAGAAAACTTTGAAAAGGGAGTTTTGGGTAAATCTTCAGAGGTAATATCACAATATGGGATAGATGGTTTGTCAAAACAAGCTTTGGAGTATTAAAGGTCTTGTTTTTTACCTTAAATGACTAAGCTCGAGCATCTCAAATAAATGCATGCAAATGCATCCTTGCAGTCGTGCGACCTATGCACTGTGTGTGTGTGTGTGTTTGTCATCCTGCTTAATATATGAATGTTTGACCTTGGTACTGTGTTTCTGACCAGGTAATGAAATTGTGACTCAGTTGTTTTCCAGCTACACACTGTCTGTTCTGATCTATGGCTGTACACACACACACACACACACACACACACACACACACACAGAACGTCACAAATGACACAGTCTCCACACATGAGGACGAGGACATTATGTGACATGTAATGCTGATGTATCGCTACAGGCCTCCACATTCACACACAGTTTACCTCTCACTCGCGCACACACATGCAAACGCAGCAACACAGTCAGCGTGCCGTTAATTCTGTTTGTCAAAGGACACGTTTGTGCTCTTGCACAGTAAAAGCCAGACAGATGGAGAGCTAGAGAGAATAGCAGTCGGAGCAAAAAAAAAAAAAAAGATGGAGGGAGGCTGAGATAAACAATAGCACACAGAAAAGCTGAGACAAGAGAGAAGTGAAACCAAACAGAACAAAAGACACCAGCATATGCAGCATGTCTCAGACCCACAACATTTACCTTTATAGACAAGGTGTTGTCTTTTGAACTTTTGCTGACTCAGGAAGGTGTTTGGAAAGAAAAAGCAGGTCATAATGCTGTAAGGTGGACCTTAGTGTAGATTTTCTTTGGTTAGTACAGGCTTAATTGGCTGCCTTATCTTGTTTGTCCAGTTCAGTGTGCTTATCAGGTACTGTATGACGCAGACCTCTGGATTTCCCCATCGGTCAGCTCTAGACATGGTGATCTTGAGTGTCCTCTCGCTTAAAGCAAAACCAATTTAAAGTCAAACTGGAGATGCCCAGACACTGATTAAGATTTTCCAATAAGATCCAGTAGTCAGTGGTGTCGGAGGCAGCACAGAGGTCAGAAAGAGCTACAACTGATCATTTCCGAAGGATGTCAGGGCTAAGAGTAGAGCAATCTCGGTGGAGTGGTGTGAAGCCGGGAAGCTTTTATTTTGGTAGTCCTTGTTAATAAGAAAGACAGTTGTACGGTAATTAAGTCAGGGAGGTCGGGTCATGCAAGGGGTGCAGACCTTTTGCCTCTTCATCAATCAGTTTGTAAAATATAAAAGATTCTTAACAGGCTTTAGGGGAATATAGATAATAGAATAGAACAGAATAAGAATACTTTATTGATCCCCAAAGGGAAATTCTGTTGTTACAGTAGCAAGCAGAAAGAGTAAAGTGACCACCACAAATAAATAAGGAATAATAAGTGTAAAGTTTGCTGTGATTTTAAAAAGTACTAAAGGGAAAAATGCACCATAAAGTGTCAAATGCTAACAATGAAAATATACAGTGAATGAGGAAATTAAATTCCCATAAACTGTAAATATATGAAAGTTGTAGTACTTTAAAAAATCAGCTGATTCTGAGGTGGTCAGTTGGGAGCTTTTTTCAGATTTGGTTGATTTTATGTGGAATGCCACTCGAAGGTGGAATATTCAGAACCACCGGATGTTGACATTTTTGGAGTTCTCTGCGTCTCTTCATGGTCGTGCGGTTTCAATAGAAGTGCACGACATCAGATTTAGAATTTTTAAAAGCTTTTGAATTTCTAACTTTGATTTTTTTTTTTATGTGTGAATTTAGCACATCAAAATACTAATAACTAATTTTCACTTTTGTTTTTCAATGCATATGAATTTAGTGTCACAATTTCAGGTGTAAAAGTTCGAAGCATCAAAATTCAAGGTACTCAAATTTGACAGGTTTAGCAATCAGTTCCGGCCAAAGTTGAACCAACGCCCAGCTAATCAAGTTACGCTCCTGTTTCTAACTTTGAATTTTGTTGCGTCGAAATTATGTATGAGAATTTTTGGTATCTGAATTTAGCTCAGGCTGCAGTGTCGCCTCACAGCTGGAAAATCCCTGGTTTGCATCCCGGATAGGACGCCTGGGATCTTTCTGTGTGGAGTTTGCATGTTCTCCCTGTGCATGCGTGGGCTTTCACCGGGTACTCCGGCTTCCTCCCACAGTCCAAAAACATGCTGAGGTTAACTGATGATTCTAAATTGTCCGTAGGTGTGAATGTGAGTGTGTTTGGTTGTCTGTCTCTATATGTAGCCCTGTGATAGACTGGTGACCTGTCCAGGGTGTCCCCTTCCTTCAGCTGGGATAGGCTCCAGTCCCCCTACAAAGGATTAAGCAGTGTATAGATAATGAATGGATGGATTGAAATTTTAATAACTGATTTTCGATTTATGAGCTAAATTCTCACATACATCATTTCGATGCAACAAAATTCAAAGTTAGAGATTCAACAGCGGATCAGTTTGATTTGCTTCCATACAAAATGCACAATAAACCAAAAAAATATGCTGTGATTACAGAAAGTGAAAATGCACTGTGAAGCGAATGCTAATTATAAAAATATACAGTGAACGAGGAAAATTAAAGTCTAATACTAACCGATACGAAAACCTGACGATAAATTTGTGTGACTTCGTTTTCTAAAGAGCTTAACTACACATGCAGCGAGTCACCATGTGTCTGACATGTTAAGCTCTTCATTTTTGTCCCATCTTGTTTTTTTTTGTGGTCGTATTGCAGAATGGATGCACATGTGCAGACTTGTGTTTTGGCTAAAGCTTCACCTTCATTTTAAACATTTGTACCTGTACAAATGTGTGCCTTCTCCAGTGCGTGAGTGTGTGTCTTTGGACGTTGATGTGGGTGTTTGCACACTGCTCTGGCATTTAGAGGCAAATCAATGCCCTGCTGACTACCGCTGCTAATTGAAGGTTAGCAGATACCATCAGCATGAGTCCCGCTCTCTTTTTCTCTTTCTATGTATCTTCCTCTCTCTATCTCCATCTCTCTTTCTCTCTCTCTGCCCTTCTCTCTTCCTATTCTTGGTCGATACATAGTTGTATTTTTGTCCACCTCAAGAGCTGCATTATCCACCTCCTGGCAACAGGCACACGATGAAGCGCAACATCGGCTTCATCACGAGCTTTGAACGTGCCGCTTCATGAACTGCACCCTGCAATCCTCGCTCGGCAGCGTCGCCCTGTTGGCTGCTGCTCTGCGGCTCGTGGATGATGCAAATGTAGCCTCAGCGCCTTGGCGATGAGCATTATCTGATAATACGTGACAATTTCCATCAGCTGAAATTCCTGTGCTCGAGTAGCAGGCACAACATGAGAGTGATGCAACTGCGGGATTATTTTTGCCCACTCAAATCTCACATTTTACTGATTGATGCCAACAAAAGTCTGAGCAGTTTGCATAAATGTTTTGAATTTAATCCGAAAACAGTCATTTATATGTATTTATTTTGCGTTATACGTCCTGCGTGAATCAGTTTGTCACATTAATCATCATGAAACGTTTCAGTGAGTGTATTCATGGAATCAAAGCTTTGTCACTGTGTGTATATTTGTGTGTGTGTGATGTGGATCTGGGAGGATACAAACATCGCAGTGATGTGGACTCAGCTGCAATCAGGCATGAGGACAGTGTCATGTCAAATTGACACTGTGTGTGTGTGTGTGTTTTGTGTGTGTTTGTGCGTTCTCACTGTTGCTGCAAAGAGAATGAAGCGTTCAAGGTGATAGGTGATTAATTCTGATGTCTGCTGTTGCCATGGTAACACGGACACCTGAGAAGGGGGGAGCGATAGAGAGAGAGAAGAAATGAAGGTGACCAATGTTGACCTGGAGAATATGAAGTAAACTAGATGGAAGGTCAGGAGACGAACAGGTGGATGAAAACACAAGTCTAGATGAAACAGGCCCGTCCTCCATTTTGAGCCGGCTTTTAATGGTAAATGATTCTGTGATGAAGTAATCTCTCCTGTCCTCCCCCCCGCTCCTCTTTGTCTCTGCCCTTCTTTCCTTCCCTCTTCTCCCTTTTAATTCATCTTTCTTCAATTATTAACTTCATAAAAAGCTGCATCTGTCTGTTCATAAATAATGTAGCCTTAAATGGGGTGTCCCCTGTGAGTGTGTGTGTGTGTGTGTGTGTGTGTAAGACCTCTATTCCTCTATGCACATGGAAAAAAAAAATCTGTCCAGTTGTCCTACCGTCTTCGCATCTTCTTTTTTGGCTCTTCTTTCCATCCATCTGCACATCTGTCCACCTTTTATCCCTGTCTACAATTGCTGCTTTGTCTCCAGTCACCCATTCTTAAGTTTTTTATTTTATTTTTATCGTCCTCTTCTTCCTCTAAGCCCAAAGGACAGAATGAAAGGAAACACTAAAAGCGGCTGAAAATGTGTAAAAACGTACTCACGTCTACTCATGAAGAAAATGCGACACATGTATTAAGAAATGATGAAACTTTGCACATTTCGCACGGCTTAAATATGCGCTTGCTCGACCGAACTGGGTGAAAACATGTGGTTGCCATTGTTCTATTTAAAAGAACACCTTGTTTGTTGGGATCAACCTGATATGGGCTTGTTAGGGCCTGTGCCTGATAATCAATATTTGGGACCGATATACGTTGAATGTAATGTTTTAACAGCATTTTACAGCAGAGAACCTGTCATTCATAACTAGGCTTCTTCAATAACAAGGGTGACTATAACTGAATATGTAAAATAGAAATAGGAGTGATTAAATCAGGATGTTCGACTGAGATTGATCAGTTTGTCTCTATTTTACTGTTTTATCACTTTTATTGTCCAGATCTTAAAGAATCACTAATTATTGTTTTCCAGACTCTGTTTCAGGTTAATCTGTGGCTACCTTCTAAATTAGCTGCTAGCCGTTAGCATAGCATTAGCCACTGCGAGAGAAGCTAATTTCCTGGTTTGTGGCGACGGCTAGTGTTTCTTTTTCAGTTTTTGCTTGATGAGAGACATTTCTGAGGCCACAGAGTGACGACAGACAGAGAAAGGGAGGCCGAAGTAGAGCATTTAATCTGTCAATAATCAATCAATAGAAATACTGATACCGAAAACTGGAAAAATGCCAAATATCGGCCACGATAATTGGTGTATCCCTACTTGTTTGTATTTGATGTCTTGTAAAATGCCACTTCAGATGGGCTGTTTCTCAAAACCGCAATTTTTAAATCACAAAGGTCACAATTTAAGGTTGCAGTACACTCACTGAAATTGATTATCACCCATTTTTGTGGATAAAGAATCATAAATTTATCGGTATACATAATCGATCATCTCACTGGTTGCAGACTGGTAGCGAGCATCACATATCCATGGCTGACACGTACGTTTAAACGTATCAAATCTTCATTACGAGCTCTGAACGGAGACCTTAAGGATGCAGGGCCACGAGGCAGCGAGTCTTGTCAGTGTGTGGAGGTACAACACTGAGCTGTCAGCCTTATCATCAGGCCGTGTCAGTCGGATGTCAAAACACTGTCAGATGTGAGCATCAGGTTGACGTCGCGGCTGTAAATTGACTCATCACCTGTACGGCTCGATATATTATTAATGCAGCGCCTTGAGCTAAATGAAACTGGATCGCTTCATCAGACTCAGACACGTTTGTGGTTGAGAAATAGAGAAAAATGTGTCTTGGTTGTTGTAGATCTGAAATATCCGAATTTTACTTTATGCAAAATAGCTGCAATTTGAATTCTGACATTGTTTAGTTCAGTGTTTTCCTCACATCATTCATTCCTATCATTGGTTAAAGACTGTGTATGTGAGTCTATACGGTTTAATTTAAAGAGGATTTAAGATTTGATTTCTTAAAAAAACTTCAAAAGCAAGCTCAACTTCTTTTAGTCAGGGCTTTGATTGATTTGATGGATTTTTATTTATTTATTACTCAGAACTATTTTTATTCATTGATTTTTCCATTTATTCACTTATTTACATATTTTAGTCTATTTAATGCATCGTTATTACTTAGTTTTTTTAATATTTTCTTATTCTGTTTTTATTCATCTTGACTTCTTTTGCCCTTCACCTATGTATATTTTAATTATGGATATTTTCTTTTACGTATTTATTTAATTTATTGTTTTTTATTTAATCTCTTATTGCACTTTAGGATAGCGTTTCCTCACTTCCTCAATCCCTTAGAGTGACTCCATTTATGACATGATGCTGGGAGCGGGGTATGGGGGGTTGTTCGTATTGTTTTATTGCATTTTTATTCCTTTCATCTGTGTTACATTGAATTCATATGAAAGGTGCTGTATAAATACAGTCTGACTGATCGATTGATTGAATCCTTCGAGCCGCAGTGTGTGATAGGAGTAAATTCTTCAAGCTGTTTTGATTATGTTGGATTTCCCTCCCTCATATAGTGGCGTTCCTCCAGTGTATGCACACATCACGACAGAGAAAACATTTTATTCTTAACCCTTTCACAATCATAACTATGTGGGCTTGGCTTCGGGATTCCTGAAGTCCTCTGACTGTTGTTTGAGTTGCCCCAAATCTTCCCCCATCTATAGTTCTTTTTGTGCTGCATCTTTAAGTGGTGCCTCTGTTGATCAGCTTTCCAGGAAAAGCTTGCGGGTTTGTGTTATGTTTGTGTGTCACAGTGACATAACTTGGGCTCCAACGTGTCTGGGCTTTTAATGAAAAGCTGCTCGGAGTCCCTTTCTCTGCCCAGTGCTGGTCTCTTCCCTTGATGCCTCTTTCTCGCCGTCTCTTTTCATCGTTCTATCTTATCATCTTTTCTCTCCTCCTTTCACACATCCTTCTTCACTTTACATCTTTTTGGATTTAAATCTGTGCTGGGACAACATTCTACTTCCTTCTGTACTAGAGGACCCGAGGGCTAGTATTCACCTCTTTTGCACATGCATTTCTACACTTGAGCGCAAAAAAATTCCAAAGCAGTCATTCTCTAAACTCTAAACTGTGTGTTTTTTATAATTAACTAACTTATATCAGCACTACACATGCCTGGATTCTCTTCGATACAGGCTGCTAGTGATGGAAAGGGAAATTTTGCCAGCTCATTACACAGACAATACAGCTCATTCTGAGGTTTTGGTCACACAAGCATTTAAAATGTCAACATTTGTCATCATAATATCAGTTGAATTGCTGCCATGAATGGATTCGCCTGCTCTGGTGAAGCAAATCATCCCAATTTATTATTTTTTTGCACCTGTACACAGTGCTAACCTTTGATTGAAGAGTTCAAAGAGGTGGAGGGTTCCAGATGGAGGACGCCATCACAGCTTTGTTACCTGTGTGGCAGCATTCGCTTGCGTTCAACCTCCTGTTGTGCTTCATAGAAGACATATGATTTGTGGACAGTTTACGCTCGGAAATCCAGCCTGTCATTATTGAATTAAAGCAACATAATCATTACAATAGGATAAAATCTTAAAACCAGAACGCCAGGAGTGTGCAAATGGCTGAAGTAAAATGAAATAGAAAGAAGCTAATGCATGCAAACATGTTTCCAGCTTGGTAGCATGTTGATGGTTGGCTGACCACATTTTCTCCTGCAGTCCTGCAAATTAACATGGGAAATGTAACATTGCAAGCTTCACCGCTCTGTGCATTTTGATGTATTTTTTATACGTGATGTATGATGCATGAAAAATGCACTAACATACAAAAGACGGAATCTAAACTAATAGCAAACGTATCAGAACGTCCAATTGACTAATAGCACAGTTTATACCTTCCTTAACACTGAACATCTCATCCATGTGTAATGTTTGTCGAAGCACTACTTATTTAGAGCTCAGGACTTAACCTGAGGAGTTTAGTATAGATCTGTGGAAAGCTATGGATCCTGCTGCTGTCTGATGCTGCAGCCATTTAATAAACCCAGAGGAGAGACTCCTACAAACAGCCAGAAGCAGCAAACTTTACTTGAGCTCCTGGATTACGTTTACAGTATCACTCTTTAACCTGTCTCTGTCTGTCTTTATTGCATTAAAGATCATATTTCTATGGACATTTTCAGGGTTGTAATAGATGGGAAATTATCAAGTAAGTTGTGATTTTGGTCTTTAGTGCGCTTTGTGATGCTTTTGGACCAATATTGCTGCTGAAATGTCAAAAAAGCTCACCAAAAATGGCTTTACACGAAGAACATCCTCGTTGAAAGTGATGAAGAAATATGACTGGGTATGAGCAAGTAAGATTTCCGCTGCAACCTTTATGGAAAAGTGAACATGGTGCTAATTCAGACATGAAGCCGATGTGTTCAAAAGCCGTCATATTCATGAAAAGCCTTTAAGCTTCTACAAGATGACTTTCACCGATCAACTCTGTTCTTGCTTTTGCTAACAGTTCCTATAGCGAGCAACCTTTGACTTTGATTTTCCCATTTTCATCAGCTCAGATAGAAAAAAAAAATGCATGTCTCTTCCACTGTTCCTATCTCACGTTGTTTTCCGGCGACACATGTATATTACAGCACTCACATGGCCTGTGACAGTCACAGTGCAGCTAAAGGCCCCGGTGCTGGAGATAAAGACTGAACTGGAGGCTGTTCTGATGAAGGGGGTGACACACGGGGGAAGTGCTGCTGGATAGAGAAAGAGAGAGCAAGAGCCGATGTTTGTATGGTTTGATGTGTTCTTTGTGAGCTATAGTGAGTCCTGTAAGAGTGCTGTCATGCATACAGTAATATGCCTCAGCTCCCTCTCTCTCTCTCTCTCTCTGTGAGGTTGTGTATGTGTGCGGTGGTGCTGTTCTCTGGCCATAGCAGCTTCTCTTCACTATTCTTCAGCCTTCTAACAGAGAGCAAGAGAAGAGGGGGGAGCAGCTTGAATAGACCGGAGTAATGGGCTGAGTGGTGAGAGAGAGAGGAAAATGAGGAAGGAAAAAAAAGCAGAAGATGTTTGTGTGTGCGTTGTTAAAGCGCCCAGTCAGCCAAGCAGCTAGTGCATCACTGCTGCTTTCTAGTCTTGTACTGCAGAAACTCCTGCCCACGGGGTGCTGACACACACATGCGTACACACAAACGCACACACACACTGACAGCGCGCACTTTTATCACGGTAGGCTGAGTGTTGGAGCCAGACAAGAGCCAGCATTTTTATGACTTATGCACCCGCATAGGCTGTCGCACACTCACTAGGGTCCACAACCCCCGACCACACACACACAGTCGAAGTGAGAGAACACACATGCATTTTCAAGATCATCCATAGCATTATCCAAGTTGAAAGGAGCAATGCATTCTGGCCGACCATTTCACAGGCTGCTGCTGCAGATCTTTCTTGATTAACTCTTACTGATGCATTGTGCATTCAAATCCCTTCTTCTCAGTTGAATTGCTCCGGAAGTACTCATCGAAGTGAGGTGTAGGAGCGCATAGCAAATGAAATTACACAAGTTGAATTTTCCAGTGATGGCACTAGTATGTCTGCAAGAAAAATGAGTGTGCATTTGCATTAAATGTAATCACAAATACATTCTGTATCCCTCACTGCTCTTGTTTTAAGTACTCATGAACTGCATTTTTATGGAACTGGGATCATAACTAACGGCCCAACTGGAGCTTTGCAATTATGTTTGTCCCATACTGACGTAATTGTGTTGTGAATTTTTCATTGCTTTACTAATTTCTCCCATTTTGACACGCCTGCTTCTCAACTGAATAAGTCACAAAGTCTCCAATGTTTTAAAAATGTACTACACATTAAAAGAATCAGGAGGACTTACGCTTTACGATGATGCCAGTTGTCATTGACACAGTGCCACCAAGTAATCCGGTTTTTATATGAAAGTATACATATTTTTGCATCGCATCGGACACAGAAGTGACTTTACCTCGACCAATAAATTTAGACTAATAAAGACAATTCCACCATAAATGAGTATGACAAAGGCAGGACCTGGATCTAAGGTCACCTAGATCTCTTCTTTATGTGTACCCCCAAACAAAACTTGTCGCACATGTTATTCTCCAAGATGATTTGTTCTCACCCGTTCTCTGGTGCGAGCAAGTCTGAAAGGATAAGACGAACCCTCTGGATTTCATCTTGCTGTCTACTATGTGTGGTTCTGTCGGAAAACTGAGCTTAAAACCACAATATTTTATCAAAATATCTTTATTCTATGTGTCAAATTTAATTTTGTTTGCCTAAAATAAACCATTTGCTCTCAAAGGACTCTGTAGAAAGAATATGAAATTCTGTTCTAGTAGCAATTAGGGACTTTTTCGCCTGAACTGCAGGCAGTGTAGATAAGAAATAACTATGGAAACAGATTCAAAATGTAAGTTGCAAAATCTTGGAATCTTGATTCCAGTTTTGAAATGATTTTTTTACAAAAAATAATCAAAGAAATTCAGCTTTTGTTTTTTCCTATTTATGATTTATGGTGTTCTAACTGTGCCATAGTGCACGCAAGACATTTTTGAGTTCTCCCTTCTTCTGTCCAGGGTTGTGCTTTTTCTATAGAGTTTCAGGATTTTATTTTGCAGTGAAAAATGAAGTCAGGGTGAGCACATTTTTAAAAATAGTAAATGTATTGAGAAGTGACTTGTTGGAGAGAAATATTTGCGTGTCCATGGTTTAAATTCAAACTAGCGCCAGTAGGGAGAAGCTGTTGGACGTTATTGTTCATAATAAAAATACAAACTTGATAAATTGTCCAACGCAGACAATGATGCTACATGTATTTCTCTAGTATGGTTGGGGCTGCTCAGTGGTTAGCAGCGTCGCCTCACAGCTAGAAGATCCCCGGTTCGTATCCTGGTTAGGACGCCTGGGATCTTTCTGTGTGGAGTTTGCATGTTCTCCCTGTTGTCCCGGTTTTCACTGGGTTCTCTGGCTTCCTCCCACAGTCCAAAAACATGCTGATGTTAACTGATTATTTTAAATTATTTGTAGGTGTGAATGTAAGTGCGCTTGGTTGTCCGTCTCTATGTGTAGCCCTGCGATATGCTGGCGACCTGTTCAGGATGTCCCCTTCCTTTGCCCAAGTGGGCTGGGATAGATGCCAGCCCCCCCTGTGACCCTACAGAGGATTAAGCAGTGTGTAGATAATGGATGGATGGTTTGAAAATTGACTGAATATTTTCTCCAAGCTCAGAGCTTTGAGTCGAAGCTCCAGCATTAAAAGTGGACTGTGAGTGTTTTTCAAGGTTTTACGACACACAAGTACATTAGGCTAACACTTACACACCTCTGTTAGCTGACGGATGATTCACCGGCACACGCAGTCCAGGCTGATCCAGGCCGGGCTCATCACGCATCAACGTATCTGAGTGTTTGTGTGTGTCGAAGGCTATTATTTATATCTCAATGAAGCATCACACCTGACTGTAGTAGTCTGTGCTTTCCCTAGCATATACGTGTGTGGTTGTGAAAATAATATAATGTAATTCAGCAGCTCTTATCTGCAATGATCAAAGCAGCCTCACATGCCGTTATGTGTTTTTAAATGTGTTCAGATTCTCCGCTCTGAGATATGGGTTGAGGATTCTTCTTCTGCTCCATCTCTTTCTTTTCTCTCGGCGTCTTACCATTCAGTTTTCTATAAGCCCCTTTGCCAGTCTCTAGGATACCAACCGGTTACCGTAGCAACCAGGCTAGCCGGCCACCTCTATGGAACACACAGCCGTGCCGTCACCTGACCGGCTGTCTCTCGCGCGATTGGACGCCTGCGTTTTGGCCTCGTCTCTCCGCGCACCATTGCTTGGAACGGGGCCCCCTGACAATTTCTCTCCCGTCTCATTTTCGTACCGTTCCTCCGTTTTTCCTCCCGTCTCCTCCTTCTCCATCTTTTTCCTCTGCTCCTCAGTGTCTCTCCATCCCTTCCCCCTCATCCACCTCATCCTCCTCCTCCTCCTCCTCTTCCTCTCTCGCTCCTTCTGCTTCGCCGTCTCTGAGCAAACACTGGGATTCTGTTACATCAGTGCAACGCTTCAGTCGCTGCAAGATCTCACATTTGTGCTTTGATTGTCCGCCTTTAGGCAAAAACAAATGGGTTATTGCATGAACTACAACCTTCACAGACAATGTGCAGTAAATCAATAACATTATTCGCATATTTACTGGGTGTTTTTCACTTTTATTATTATCTCTTTCACCTCTCCAGAGCCAGAATCTAATATCTATTGTGGGAAATTCATCACAGACAGAGTATTTCTGCTTTCTTTCAAGCACAGCAGCGCTAGTTTTTACCCTTCCCAACCGGTCTTGTGACTGCCTGCTGTTCATGACCTGCAGGTTGAGATCAAGTGAGTTATTGTATGAATCGACGCAGATATGAATTGTGCAGCTGTTTTCTTTGAGACAGCTCATGAAATTGACGATTTTTCAGTTCTTTCCCTGGCTTTTTAATTTAGTTTATAAAAATCTGGATCATTATAATACTATTTTAGGAGCCGGAGGTGATGCCTTCACAGTCAGACATTCAGTTTACCTTCATATATGTCACAGAAAAGCCATAAATCTATACATTTGAGGAGTTTCAAAGATATTTTTGTCTTGAAATGCCTTCAATTTTCGGCTGAACATCAACATATCGGTCAAACAAATGTCTCAGAGCTAATAGGCTCTGTTTTTGTATGGATATGCTCAGGAAGTCGTGCAACACTGCAACGAGAGGGAAACACAATTTGTTTTACCCAAACTTGGATTTTAAAGCTGCCTTTTAAATCTAAAACCCTGTAATTTTTGTCTTTGACTTCAAACTGCTCGTCAAAGTGTATATTTTTCTTCAATATACATAATTACTCCATTTATCTTTGCACTGTCTAAGTAGTTTTCTAGCAGCGGAGATACAGTCGTCATACTCCCCAAGCTGCACCAGGTCTGCCGGGAGATGTGGTTCTTTTTCCAGCGTGTCATGGATTTTCCCAAGTTGATGATGCCTAGAAGAGCTTTAAAGGGAAATGCCAAGGTGGCGATCTAAACCTCCCACCTGCGTTTGCTCGAGCAAGTAGAAAGTTGCAGTTGTCTTCAAACAGGAATGAAACTTTTGGATAAAAGCTTAGCTACTGGTTCCACATCAGGATGGAGCAGCTCACCCTCCCCAGGGGAACAATCACAGCCTACAGTAACCTGAGTTCTCAGTTTCTGATCTGCATTTATCTTCATTGCACTTGCTTGTGACAGTGCAGACAGACATCGGAGATCACTGTCTGATGAAGGCAGCCAGAATGACATTATCAGAGCAGAGGAGCCTGCTTAATGTCACCGAACAATGCCCTGGAGAAACCTTGGCTGTGCCTTGATGTCCTGACCATAAATATCAGGAGCAGGCACGTCCCTGTTTGCATGTAAAGGTGGAGAAAGTTTATTTGGCTGCTTAGCATATTTAAATAGGTTAACATGTGCCAGATTTCACTCCCTCTGGCAATTTTCTTCCCACCTGCCCAGTGTCAAATGTGTAGAAGCACGCACAGGACATGCTGGAAAAGTGTGGAAGCAGATTCATCTAAGCCGCTTTGAGCTGCAGAATGGACATGTAGTGAATCATTAGGAGTTATTCGCTGAATCTGACAAAGCATGTTGGGTTAGAATTGCATACTGCAGCTTTAATGCACGTCGG
Organism: Dascyllus trimaculatus; assembly: GCA_024666655.1. Classification (NCBI taxonomy): domain Eukaryota; kingdom Metazoa; phylum Chordata; class Actinopteri; family Pomacentridae; genus Dascyllus; species Dascyllus trimaculatus. The sequence continues at coordinate 9,677,585 of CM045448.1, read as the reverse complement.
ATTCAAACTTTTTAGGAGCTGCAGCGAATGTACGGCAGCTAAATGCTATGCAGCGCTGTCAAACAGGTGATAACCAAACAGTATAATTAAAAAGTCCACACTCCTGATGGCTGGCGTTGATGACAGCAGGGCACAAATATACACTCACAGGGCTGCAATATGCACAATGTGTATAATTTGCCTGATAAACTGCCACAGAGCCGACACCCAAACGCAGGAACTACTTGTTATCCTAAATATCACTGCTCCTCTTCACTTCGTTTGTCTTTGCTTTACATAACAGCCCTCACGGTCACCTGTGTGCAGATGGAAATTTGAGAATCTCTCCCTCAATGTCTAAAAAGATTTTCCAAGGTTCACTCAGTGAGCGCTGTCTTTCATCCGAGTTTATTTTCTAGGCGGCGTGTAGCGCACATGTGCGTGCGGTTCACTCCGAGGGTGAGGTATGTTTGGAAGGAGGAGGGGCGACGGCTCAGTCCCGGATCTAAGTATAGATGAAGTGCGAGAAGAAAGACGCGGTGAGTGACAGAGAGACAGATTGGACGAGAGCCCGATACTCCAAAAGACATGGCAACAAAAGGAGCTAGGAGAGAGTTGGAGGGCTCAGAGTTGGAAGAGGGGTGGCAGTTAATGAGGGGAAAGGAGGAGAGTTTGCTTGAGAAACAAAATCGGAGGTTGGAAAAAAAAAGAAACACATAGAGGGAATCTAGATTTTTATTGGGAACTGCACAAAAAATCAGGCTGTTTGTCACTTGATGATATTAAAATCACATTAGAATATCAGAGTAAATAAGGAATGTAAGCTATAGAAAGTGTGGAAAAATTGCTAACTTGTTTTGTAGTGAAGGCCGGCAAATCCAAATATACTTTGTGTTAAAGCATTCAAAGGCATCATTCAAATATGATACCAGAAATATAGAATAAATTCTTATTCTTACTGATCTATAAAGTCAATCCATCCGTTATCTATACACTTAGTCCTCTGTAGGTTCACGGGGGTGCTAGAGCCTATCCCAGCTGACTCGGACATCCTGAAGAGGACGCCAGTCTGTCGCAGGGCTACACATAGAGACAGACAACCAATCACAATCTCATTCACACCAACGGACATTTTAGAATAACCAGTTAACCTCATGCATGTTTTTGGACTGTGGGAGGAAGCCGGAGCCTTCACAGGGAGAACATGCAGTCTCCACTCTGAAAGATTCCAAATGTCCTAACCGGGATGTGAACCAGGGATCTTCCAGCTGTGAGGCGACGCTGCTAACCACCGAGCCACCATGCAGCCGTGATCTAAAAAGCATTAAAAATATTTTGGATTTACAAGCAACCACTTTAAAACCCGACGTCTGTGCCATCAAAAATTGATCTTTCTTTGTGAAGTAGTTTCAAATATTAAAGCTCTGCAGGCTGACTTTGAATCGGAAGGTTTTATTTATGGGAAACACTAACTGACACTGGCATTTTGTTTTATTTTACAGCCCAACTAATCAATTAATCCAGAAAATAATCAATCAGCAATACTTATTAGTTGCAGCCCTACTTATTAGTAATTTTGCATATTTTCAAAGCCTATAGTGTGGATTCAAACTGCAGTAGAAGTAGCTACAGTATTAAAATGCTGCTTAACTCTGCATGAGTGACGATAATCCACAAGTACAATAACAAATCCCAACTCTGACAGACACCTGGATGCTTTCAGAATCAGAAGGTTTCATTGCCAAGTAGGTTTTCACCAACAAGGAATTTAACTTTTAGTGCAGTGAAACAGGGACGTAGTTTAACAGTGTTGAAGGTCGTAGTTTAAAAAAAAAGTGTAACAAGATAAATAAATAGGAAGCAGTGATAAAAAGTAATAGAAATATTGCCAGTGTTTAGGAATGTACAGTTTAGCCACCTAAAATGAGTCCTATACAAGGTTGCATGGAATATAATGTACTTGAAATGTGCACAAGGGTAATAATAATCCTATTTAAAAGCTGTACATTCATGTAATGCATTGTGTTTCTGTGTACCTTTCACTGAACAAGAACACATTTTCAGTTAGTTTTGAGGACAATAAACATGTGTAGATTCACTCATAATATGTTTTTGAATGCAGGAAAAGCAGAAAAATATCATGTTTGTAGTTTAAAATCACAGAAATTTTAATAGCACACAGGGGGGAATACAGACAGAGTGCAGAAACGATTAATCATTAGTGTAATCAGTGGCTAAAAAAAACAAACAAAAGACCAGCAGCCACAGTGAGACACAAAGGAAACAGCAGAGTGGTTTTCTGCAGAGCACGGACATGAGAAAGTACAACATAGCAGGTGATCTTTAATAAAAATCTACCAGGCCAGCATGAGCAGGGACAGACGGTTGGAGACGGAGAGAAGAATGGCTGTTGTGGGGCTTTTTTTTAAGAATAGCTGTTGACATAGATGGATGGAGGTCCTGATGTGTGTGTGTGTGTGTGTGGCTGTGTAGGTGTAGGGAGTGAATTTATTCTGTCCAGTGGTCCTGTGCTAACACACTTAGTGTATAGACTCACTCATTTCCCACCCGTGCTCCATTTTTCACTGTCATCCAGTAATCACATTGGGCGTGGCAGAATTTTTTTATGTCACTGCAATTGCAGTTGAACGGTTCATTCAATATTCTCGACGGTAAAGTGACTTGTTGACGTCTGAGATGAAGGTTATGGTTTACTGAGTGTGCTGTTGATCTAGATTTGTAGAGGCACACACACACACACACACACACACACACATTAAAGCTTAAATACCAATTAATGCTTCACATCTTTATTTTAACTGGAGCACAGCTGTAACGAGGCACACACACATCTTTTATTTAAGCGTCTGGGGTGTTTGTGTGTCGGTGCAGGTGTGAGAGAGCAGAGATGACAACTTTCTTCTCATGAATCCTATTTTTATGCTTATTTTTGGGTGAAAATGGTCACGTGAAGCTGACGTTTGGGAAATGTGAAGCACAGAAACATAAACTCAGAGCATAATGGCGCATGTTAGGTTGTTATATGATTTTTATTTGACTCGGGCAAATGTGCCATTTTTGGAATCAGTTTTGACAAATTTGTGAGCTTAAATGAACGTTTCTATACCATATAACCAGTTTTAAAGAGGCAAAATGTGTTTAATGGAGAGTTTAGATGACTTACTATAAAAATAATCATTATTTTCCTTTTAGAACTTGGCATTTTAAGGCAATGGTGTTTTAACCCTCTAAAGCCAGAAACTGAGCAGCAGAATTGAAAGAAATGCTAAAAATCTGCAAAATTACACCATTTATCAGAGGCAGAAACTTTGAAACCAGAAACAGTTATCGGGTTCTTAACAGTTCTTCAGCTAATCATGTGCGACATGTAGTTCATTTAGGAAAATGGACCAAATCTAAGCTTAAAACATTTAATCAAAATCCCTTCATTCTACACGTCTCATTTAAAAATCTTACCAAAAATAAACCCTTTCCTCTTTTTAGGTTCTGTAAAAAACAAAAAATTCTGTGCTCCTCAGTGCAACCAAGAAGCTATTAAAGACTCAGCTGCGTCCAACAGCCACATGACAACAATTCAGGAACCTTTTTGAATAAATTGGATTGAACTGCAGGCTGTGCTTACACAGAGCAGATGGGAGGCGAACGTGGATGAAAACATGTTTTCTATAGTATCTGTATCATGTTGCAGGTGTTGGTTCCAGGTTTTTTGCAATTTTTGTGACATGTATGATCAATAATCAAAGAATTATTTCTACTTTATTTTTTTCTTTTTTATGATTCATAGCTTTATAACTGCCTCAGACTACAGAAAAGTCATTTTTTAGTTCTCTGTCATGCTCCACTGGAGGTGCAGAAATTTCTATAAATGAGCCAACAGTGAGTAAAAATTTGTCAGGATTAAAAAAAAAGTCCAGTAGCTGCTTAGTGTTCAGAGAGTTAAACTTCAGTTTCGTGTTCATGCTACTCATAGCAAGAGTCTAACTGACCTTTGGCTTGTTGTAAACAGTGCTAATAGCAGTAAACATCATTCGGTACTTTACTCCTTGGCTGGCTCCAGTATGGAGGAAGAAGCACATAATTAGTGAACCAGTAGCTCTGACTGTCAGACAAGCAGCTATAAAAATGAACATTGAAGAAACGCGCCCAGCAAAGATGAAAGAAATCCCTCTCGAAGTAAAATCAGAGATTTCGCTGCAGGGATCAGAGCCCAAATGGTGGGGACACATGCTCAGGAAGCTCGCTGCACATCCACCATTTGCTGCTGTGATTAGTTCCCACTTGGAGACGCAGCGCTACAACTCTGTAATCAACGAAAGGTGGAGATCCTCCCGAACACATTTGTCTTGCAGATTTTTTTCACAACATAATGCTTCGTAACGTGCTCAGTGTGTCTCCATCTCTGTTTCCGTGATCTCTCAGGGTTGAGGTGGGGACAGTAGCATTGATTTTTTTCCCTGCTCTCTCTGCCTTTTATTGACTTAAGTGTATTTTAACGATCCACTCATATAACGGCGCATACTGTACATGCCCCATATCCACCGCCTCCTTCCTCTGTGTGTGTGTGTGTGTGTGTGTGTGTTTGTGTGTGCGGTGTGTTGGGTGTGGTTGCAGGAAGCCCAGTGATGGTGACAGCGGAAGCACCACTGGAGAACACACACACACACACTTATATATATACATATGTGTGTGTCTGTTGAAGTGTGTGTGTGTGTGTGTGTGTGTTAGGGCTCCATTGGGGCAGTCTACAGGAGGGCTGAACAACAATCAAATATTTCATCACTTACATTATTCAGCAACTGCTACAGAGAGGGGAGGGAGTGGGAGAGACCGAGCAGGGGAGAGAAGGGCGGGTGAAGGAGGTGGTGAGTCTGCCTCCAGATGCTTTGGGTGTTTGTCTGACATCTATATCAGTAACATGTGCTGAATTAAAATGGGGGGGGGGGTGCAGAAAATCTTTTGAAATATGGAAAATAAAAGGAGGAGGAGGTGGGAGTAAGGGAGGAGAGGAGGGGGAGGAAGGTGAGGAAGGGATGGAAAGAAGGAGGAAAAGGGAGGATGATGCTGATGGAGAAGGAGGAGGAGGAGGAGGAGGAGGAGGGTGCGGCAGAATGGATGGGAAGAGGGAGAGAGAGAAAACCAGAGACAAGATTGCATTCCCGGGAAATGAGGAGTGGTCGCCATGGCAACTGCAGCTGAGAGTCACATGATGCGGAGGAGTGAGAGAGAGGGAGAGCAGAGAGGAGGGTGGGGCGTCTCGCTCGACCAGCAGACGACAGAGGAGGAAGAAGAAGAGGAGATGGCGATGAGATGAAATAATGAAGTGAAGAGATAGAAAAAAAAAGAGCAGACAAACAACAAAGCGAAGCGTGTGTGAAGCCGTTTCTTAATTCCAGTGACGTCACGTGATGCTCGGCCACATGAGGAGCGACGGAGGTTAGGATGTGAGAGACGGAGCGAGGAGGAGAGGAGGTGTGATTGACAAAAGGGATGAAGAAGATGAAGATAAAAGTCCAAAAATAGAAGAGAGGAGGAAAAAAAGAGCCAGAGAAAAGGGGAGTGAGAGCAGAACGTTGTTAGAGAATGCCAGTCAGGTTTTTTCCTCCTACATGTCTGATTGGCCGATGCTCGCCGTGACGTCAACAACAAACACACACAAACATTCTCATATATGTAGAATTTTACCATCTGCTGTCGACATACCTGCTTCTTTCTTCCTCACCTGATTTATTTATGAAAACTATCTTGAGCTGTTTGTGTCTGTGTTCCTACATGATTGAGGCTCCTCCATAAATATGAGCTGCATAATAAGTAGAGTGACTGTTATAAAACAGAATACACACACTTACCTATAGACTAGGACAGAGTGGCATTGTTGTTCCACTTGGCTTTATGCAAACATATTTGAACACACTTGTCAAAATATTTCAGTAATTGTGCAAATTATAGCACAACTTCTATTTTAATTTGAAAAGTCAGTACAGTGATTTTGTGGGTCAACTGTCTTTAGTGTCTCTGTATGTCATAGATTCCATGATATGTCATTATTTTTAGCTGAAGTAGATTCAAAGTTTCTTTTACTCCCTGAGCTTGACTTTGGGATGCACAGATCCATTTTTTTTTCTCGCTACCAATGATAATGAGATACTACAACTTGGAGTATTTGGTGTTATTAAGTACAAATTTGAAATCAGTAAACTTCACAACATGAAACTCACTGGAAGGACTGAGAACCGAGTCAGTAATTGTGACTTAAATACAGCTATTTGCAGAAGCTATATATATATATTATACTGACATGTGTTTAAGGCAAAGTCATGATTAATACCTGATCCACTAAATAAGGCTGGTATATGGGCCATGAAATGATCTGTCAAATCAGGTAGACCTGCCCTTATTCAGCCTATCTTTGTTTGACTGAATTAATAAGTAAACATGCAATACATATTTGTATATTTATCAGTTTAACACATTTGTGGCAGTTTTTCTGTGAAAATTTGAACTAAATATGTTAAAATTTGCTGCTAATTGTGTCTTTTTACACACCGAATTTCTCAGCACCCCAATCTAAGTCATGTATCATGTGACTTTGAACCATTTACCAATAGTAAACTGTGTGTTCTGTCATTTTAAGGTCAGCAGTTGCAGATATAGCAGTGCTTGATTTACCCTAAATGTTATGTGTTATATATTAGAGTTTTCAGAGTTTGTTTGATGAATATGGGATGGGATAAACAACAGCCACAATATTAAAATCGCTTGGCTTTTATTGTGAAAGTCCTCACTGTGCAGCCAAAACATTTCTGACACACTGATGTCTTAGTAGATCTTTTGGGTGCTGTGGGTTGCAGGATGGGTCCTCTGTGGATCAGCACATCCTGCAGATGCTTGTTGGGGTTTGTAGTTCACTACCTTGAGCTCTTGGTCGTGTTCCCTGAGCAGTTCCTAATCAGGGAGTACCGTTGCCATGGTGGGTTGTTTCTGGAGAGCAGTGATGTTCAGGGTGGTAAATGTCAAAGGTTTCCCAGCGGAACATTGCACTTTAACAAGGCGATCGATCACCTATTAATGGTTTTAATGATGTGGCTGACCGGTGTGTGTGAGACTCTTGGATTTCTGTGACTGAGAAACCAAAGGAAACATGTTGGGTCTCCCTTTTACATCAAGTGGGACAAAACAAAGAGTCGCTTTAATCAGAATCTCTAAACACACATGACACAAATCCACTGCACCAGTTTGCACCGATGATAAACAGAAGACAACTGAGAAAATGTGAATGAGAGAGAGAAAATGCGATCTGTTCAGTGATGTCTATTACATGGTATGTTTAATCGTAGTTGACCCATGATGGCAGCACAGAGTGTGCTATTTCAGTTTCATGAGTAATTAATTACTCAGCAGCCAGTTGATTTATAATTAAAGCAGCCTCCCCATACGCATTTGCTACTGCTTGTGTTCCCCAAATTACTCAAGTTTATAATAAAAAGTCAGGATTTAAATGCGGAGTGATTAATGCTGTTGATAAATGGCAGCACAACAAATGGGATAATTGAAAGCAAGCTGGCCGTGATTTCAACATCGGCTTCTCAAATGGTAAATATAAGATTAGATCTATTTTATTGCTACTGTGCTCACATGAACCTCAAATAGGATTGTCTACATGATCAGTTGCTGTCCCATGTGGTGCATTCAGACAAGTAAACTGGCTATCGTGAGCTTTTTGTAAAAAACTGTTGAGGAAATGTGATTTATTGGCCACATCAGTACTTCAGTCAGTTTCACCCTGTTTAACACATATGAAAATACATGTAATCCCTCTCGAAAGACTCCTGACTTTTCACCAGATTCCATCATCCGGTCCGATACGTGGTTTGTGACGAAGCAACTGGAAGACTAATGAGATGCCCAAAAGTCACAACTTGGTGTTCAGTGAACGCTAGCAAGGTTAATTCAAATTTTTGCACGTCCTTACGCATGTAACTGTTTCTTGTGGTACTCTACATTTGTGACCACTGAAAATATGTTTTCATATTCTCAAAGTTGTGCGACTTTATAGTTTATATGCGCATATTACAGGCGGATGTAAAAAGCTATTAGATGGAGCTGTTTCCGCTGCTTAATTAAATGCACAGTTGTTGTAAGTTGCAAACAACTTTTAATGGGCTTTTATTTTAATGGGTTGAGCTGATGTAATAATGTTGGTAACTGCTTTAACTTAATGTTATGTATAGTTTAAACTCTTTTGTTGCATCAAGTTGAGGTAACTTAATTAAACTGGCTTCACCTTGAGTTCAGGATTTCAAGTATTCTGCCTTATTTTATCATGCACAGACAATTTCAGATGGTGAAAACTGGTGCTTAAAAATTATTTTAGTTCGTTAGTTGAACATAAACTCAAAAAGACTGACACAAACTTTTGTGTAATATTTTTGTCAGCCCAAACATTATATTTTAGAGTGTAGTTGGTAGGGATGGACTGATATGGGTTTGCTCTGGGCCGATACCAATGCCAATTATTGGTAATCAGCAAAGACCAATACCTGATATTTGGATCTGACATTCATTAAATGTAATGTTTCAACAGCATGTGATAGCAGAAAACCTGTCATTCATAACTAAGCTTCTTCATTAATAAGGGTGACTATGACTGAATTTGTAAAATAGAAATAGGACTGATTAAATTGTTTTTTCTGTTTATGTGGGATCGACTGAGATTAATCAGTTTATCTCCTGCTGTTCTTCTCTGTTTTCTTCAACTTTCACTGTTCTATCGCTTTTATTGTCCACTAAGGTCTAGATCTTAAAGCTTTATTAATTATTGTTTTCCAGACTCTGTTTGTTTCAGGTTAGTCTGTGGCTGCCTTCCAACTTGGCCACTAGCTGTTAGCATAGCCTTAGCCAATGGGAGAGGAGCTGATTTCTTGGTTTGTGGCAACGGCTTGTGTTTCTGCTTGAGAGACATTTCTGAGACCACTGAGTGACGACAGACAGAGAGAGGAGGCGCATTTAATTTATCAATAATCGATCAATAAAATTATAGATGCCAATAATTCAAAAAGTACCAAATATTGGCCCCGATAATTGGTCTATCCCTAGTAGTTATGTCTTCACTGGTGAGAGCAGTTCATTTGATTAGATGAAGGTTAAAAGATAATTACTCGTGCCGTTTCCTTGACAACTGTCGACTGTGTTTCAGTGCAGAAGTTTAAAACGAGGACAAAACAAAAAGCAGCGTTTCCACTGAACTCGCCTGAAGTCCATTACTGTCACACCAGCTCAAACACAGACACACACACTCACATACTGACCCTGTGGCTTCCAATATGTCTGTTTAGACAGTATCCCTGGCTTTGGCTGCGGGTTTTAAGTGTGTCTGTGGCCCACTGCCCAGCACTTCCATCTGAAACACACAGTCCCTGGGCACACGCACCAACACACACACAGAGAGTAGCCTCAGTTTCTTCCTGCGCCGTCCTTCATTCATACCAACACACCCAGATGTACGAGCACGCTGCCTCCCTCTCCCTCCATATCAGGCATTGTGAGGCTGCAGACGGAGAGGACAGAGCTCTACTCCTCGCTGAAGCACATTTACATCAAATTCGGTCCCCCTGAGTGCGATCGGCGCCGAGCAGAGGAAGACAGATGAAGAGGGCTTCAGGTTAATGTTTTAAAGAAAGCATGTTCGGGCTGTGAGGCCGTCTCAGCTGGCCAGAGAGCAGACTGGGGTTTAAATGTGGCTCATGGACACTGTCACTGCCCTTCAAAGACACTGCTGCCCAAACTGTCGGAAGGCAAATGAGTCACATCTGGCCCCTCGCACGGTTATTTTGTGAGGCAGATTTTGTCACAATGTGTTGACATAAAGAAACAAGAATGAAATAGCTTTCTCTGTCTCAGTCTCTCCACGCACACAGAAGATTGCACATCAAATACTTCTATTGTT